>JAJGRX010000210.1:0-600000 GCA_025461125.1 Carex kokanica
TATGTTTCATCTTCTAGAAGTTCTCTATCTTCTACTGGTTGTTTTTCATGTTCTATTGGTTGTGTTTAATCTTCTTCTAGCTGTCATTCATCTTATACTAGTTGTTTTTCATCTTCTTCTATTGTTTTCATCTAGTACTAGTTGTCTTTCATGTTCCAGTGATTGTCTTCATCTTCTTCTAGTTGTCTTTCATCTTCTACATGTTGTGTTTCATCTTCTTCTTGTTGCCTTTCATTTTCTTCTAGTTGTCATTCATCTTCTGCTTGTTGTCTTTCATTTTCTAATGATTGTCTTTCATCTTCTTCTTCTCATATTGTACTACTCTAGTTGTATTTCATCTTTATCTAGTTGTCTTTCATTTCTACTGTGTCTTTCATCCATTCTATTGTCTTTCATCTTCTATTGGTTGTCTTTCATTTCTATTGGTTGTCTTTAATCTTCTTGTAATTGTATTTCTTCTACTCTAGTTGTATTTCATCTTTTGTAGTTGTCTTTCATATTGTATTTGTTGTCTTTCATTTTCTCTTAGCTGTCATTAATTTTCTACTGGTTGTCTTTCCTTTTCTAAATGTTGTCTTTTAGCTTCTTCTAGTTATATTTTCTGCTACCTCTAGTTGTATTTCATCTTCTTTTAGTTGTATTTCATCTTCTTCTAGTTGTCTTTCATCTCGTACTGGTTGTCTTTCATGTTCAACTGGTCGTATTTCATCTTCTTCTGGTTGTCTCTCATCTTGTACTAGTTGTCTTTCTTTTTTTTCCTAGTTATATTTTATCTTCTGCTAGTTGTCTTTTATATTCTACTAGTTGTATTTCATGTTCTGCTTATTATGTTTCATCTTTTTCGAGTTGACTTTCATCTTATACTAGTTGTTTTTCATCTTCTTCTAGTTGTATTTCATCTTGTACTTATTGTCTTTCATGTTCTAGTGGTTATCTTTCATTTTCAGTTGTCTATCATCTTCTACAAGTTGTTTTTCTTCTTCTACATGTTGTCGTTCATCTTGTACTGATTGTTTTTAATGTTTTATGATGACTCAAATTGAAAGTACTAACTTTTAAAGATTTATAAACCCTTATTTCAACTTACGTTCAGATCACAAGTGCATGATCCTACCATGTAGTATAATATGGGTGTCGGTCCACAAGGATAGTGTATTAAGTTTTTAACAATTTTTGCTAGTCTAGGTTATCGGATTTTATAAAAGGTTTGGTAGTGACAAATGCAATCAAGGTATTATAGCTAAAATAAGGTTAAACACTACATAGAGAGCCTCTAGAGTTCAGGTTTTCTATCCTTCTTAATCATGTAAAATACAAGTTTTGACGTTTATCTAGGCCGCATGCGGTACTGTCACTGCTGCGTGCAGTATAGACTGTCCCCGAGTACCCTGCATACAACACTGCCACTACCCACACGGTGAACTGGGTGTTTGTTTATGTCATTTGAAAGGTTTTTCGATCTTTCGATCGACTATTGGGCTAACCAAGACTGAGGTATTTTAGGTATGAAAATAGTGTTTTCCCTATACTACCATGTAGTTAAATATCCCAAAGACCCCCACTAAGTTAGTGCTTCCTAATGTTGTTCCAACTAAGTCTAATTTGTCCGTAGAAGAATTAGTCTTAGCCTAAGTACAATTTATACTATCATGCCAAGGGAGGCCTAGATTCTAACTCTAGTCTTTGAACCGCTGCCAAGCCTCGTTAGCCCCAATCTCACCACTACTTACGAGTAATTCCTCACACGAATTCTCTGAATTGCTTATCGAAGGCATGTGAAGATCATTGGCATATATAGTAGACAAAATTATGTTTGCAAGGATATTATAAAAAGAATAAAGTGCAATAGAAATTCAAATCATAACGTAAAATAAAACATAAACATATATTAAAACATAATTAAGAATTCAAGTACAACCCTCACCTAGAGATGAGAAGTTTAGCTTCTTATGGCTATAGCAATAAAAGAAATAAATAAAGATAACATAAATTACAACTCAATTGAAGATGGAAGAACCTTTACACCTTCTAGTGAGTCGACTTCTACCTCCTTAGCTGATTTCTCCACCACTCGACTTCTAATGGTTATCCCTCGCTCTCTAAGTAACTCTCTAACCTAACCTAATAATGAGAATTGCTAGCTACAACTATGGACTCGAACACAATTGAACACAAACACAAAATCCTATAAAAAAAAAGAGTATTTATAGTCTTCCTATACAACAGTGGGAGTAGTGGAGATCATGGGTGGGGGACGTGGGGTCCACCCATGATTTATTAGGAATTGTCTAAAAATAGCATGGCCCGTCAAAAAAGCTGATCTTCTAGAAGGCCGCGCAAGGCATGGGGGATGCCGCACGGTCTTATGACTTAGCGGATTTTCTTGTAATTTCTTCATTTCGCATGTTGTGCACTTCGTGAGAGATGTTGCATGCTCCATGTGATATCCAATTTCAACGGCTACTTGAGAATCATTGAAATATGACATTTTTGCTCTGTTGTTTGTTTATACGTAATTTTCTCCAAAACTTGCTAAAATGACTCAAAAACACGTCTGCATTAAATAAATAGGGAAAGTAGCTACTTCACATTCATTTTTGTCATTTTTCGGATAAAAAGATAGTGATTTACGCTATATGATTTGGCGTCATCACACCCTAAACTTAAACTTTTGTTTGTCGTCAGACAAACAAAGTAAAAGCTACTCAGTAGGTTAACTAAAAATTGTCTCTTAAACAAGATTTTGAAATTGTTGATAAATTTTCTAAGAATTAAACTTAAGGAAAAAATGTCTTACTCAATTCCTAATATTTGTACCAGGTGAAATTTTTGAAAAATAGAAATATTTGCATTCACAACACGAACTTTATTTTTGAAATATTTTGAAAACAACATGGCTTAACATCATTATGGGAAAAGAAATCTTAAAATCAATCAATACCCATTTCTTGTCCCCTTAAATTTCGATCCCTTCTTTGAGCTAAAAATTTTATAGACTAAGTGTGTTAGTAAGATGCAACTTCATGATATAAATAAATGCAAGAAAGTAAATACATCTTACCCAATTTGGTTTTATCCTTTATGAAACACAATTTGGTTTTTTCTTCTACAAGTTGTTTTTCATGTTTACAAGTTGTCTTTTATCTTTTTCTGGTTATCTTTTATGTTCTACTGGTTGTCTTTCATCTACTACTGGTTGTATTTTAATCTTCTGGTAGTTGTATTTCATCTTCTTCTAGTTATCTTTCATTTTGCTACTAGTTGTTTTTTCATCTTTTATAATTGTATTTAATTTTGTACTTGTTGTCTTTCATTTCCTATTAATTGTTTGCATCTTCTTCTAATTGTCTTTTGTCTTGTTCTGGTTGTATTTCACGTTCTACTGTTTGTCTTTCATATCCTACTGGTTGTCTTTCATTTAATACTGATTGTATTCACCTTCTTCGAGTTGTTCATCTTGTACCGATTGTATTTCATATTATACTGGTTGTTTTTAATTTTGAAATGGTTGTCTTTCATCTTGTACTTGTTATTTTTCATTTCTACTGGTTGTCATTCACGTTCTACTTGTTATCTTTAATCTACTACTGATTCTATTTCATCTTATTCTAGTATTTTAGTTTCACTTCCGTTCCACTCGCTGGGTACAGACAGTTTGGAGAGTAGAAAAATCTGGAATTGCTTTGTGGAAATCTGACCAACGCTCAGCTCTTGGTCGGGAGCCTAGTCAAGGATTTTTATAATTTGACTTGTGGCCCCGATTCCACCTTGTACGTGTTATTTTTTATGTTTTACTAGTTATATTTATTTCTTCTAATTATTTATTTTAGTTGTATTTCATATTTTTTTTAGTTACTTTTCATTTTATACTACGTGTTTTTATGTTTTACTAATTACCTAAATCGTATAGTATCGTAGCTCATTCTTTTTTAATTACATTGATTTGAAGTATGCGATCTCTCGAGTCTGAATTCTGTTCTGATTGTCTTTTAGTGAATTTGTTATTATATTTATTTTACGGATAAATTTTAATTATTATGAATTTATTCTGTTCCCATATAAAATAAAAGTTTTGCAAGTCCGCATTTTTTATACCGAGATTTTTATTTTTACCCAAAAAAAAAATTATTTTATAATTAACCAAGTTTTTGAAAAAATTATATTTTTACCCAAACCGTAAATATTATTTACGGTTTGAATTTTTTTTTTTTTTTTTAGAGAAAAATAGCTAAAATGCTGAAATGAAATATAACACAAAAAAATCGAATTGTTTTTTAAAATATTTGTTAGAAAATACGCTACGAATAGGGCCGATTTTGTGCTAAAATACGGTAAATTACAATAATTATGCTAAAATACGGTAAATTTACTAAAATGCTGAAATTACAATAATTATGTAGAATTATGCTAAATACGGTAAATTACGCTAACTTACGTATCGGATAGGGCCGATTTTGTGGCATCTTTCATAAATCATAAAAAATAGTAAAAAAATTCCAAAAAATAATAAAAATTGGTATTCTACAAGTTCATTAGATAACTAATTTACTGAGCTACGTAGATTGAAGAATAGAAATGAAAATCTTAATCGGAAACTTCAACTGAAGTTTTGAGGCCCTTCTCTTTGTTTTTTGGCGATTCTGAATTTGGAAAACTAGCAAAGCGAGTACGGACGCATGCGCATTTTCACAAGCTTTCCGAAAAGTGGTCATTTGCTGAAATCGGACACTCGAGCGCCGTTTTATAGCCGTTTAAAGTTTCGTCGTCGTTTTTCGTCTTTTCAGTGAAAATATCATCCCAATTCATACGTAATTTAGCGTAATTTACCGTATTTTAGCATAATTCTACATAATTATTGTAATTTCAGCATTTTAGTACATTTACCGTATTTTAGCATAATTATTGTAATTTACCGTATTTTAGCACAAAATCGGCCCTATTCGTAGCGTATTTTCTAACAAATATTTTAAAAAACAATTCGATTTTTTTGTGTTATATTTCATTTCAGCATTATAGCTATTTTTCTCTATAAAAAAAAAAAAAAATTGAAACCGTAAATAATATTTACGGTTTTGGATAAAAATATAATTTTTTCATAAACTTGGTTAATTATATTAAAATAATTTTTTTTTGGGTAAAATAAAAATCTCGGTTTTTTATAAGCTCTCCAACACTCGGAGAACTCGCACCTGCGATGATTCTAGCGACTACTGGATTAGCAAGTAGCAAGTTAGCAACCACTAACCAACCAACCATTTGCCTGTCCGGAATCTCTGAAGTATCTCAAATTTTGAATTCAGATCTACACCGTCCGTTCAGAATCCAGGCCAATCCAGTCCGTCCGAGGTAAATGCATTCCCATGTGGCCATGTCAGGTGCCCGGACCGGCAATTGAACATAAATTAATTATCTTATTTTATATTCATTCATAAGTCAATTTTCAATCAGTTCCTCACCTCACGTGACCTCTACAAAGTACAAACTGCAGTTCTATATTTCTTCTTTGTTTTCTCTTTTGTGAGGAAGAGGATTAAAGAAGAAACAACAATGGCCGTCTCAGTAGCGCCAATTGTTATTGTTTCTCTCTTCGCGCTACTGTGCATCTCGCTTCCCATTTCATTATCGCTCCCATTCATAGTTCTACATGGTGCGAAATTCCTCTCTCCCAAGATTTTTCTTCTAATAATCTGAGGTTGATCTGTTAATTCACTGTACAGTTGTTTCGTTTAGGGATTGGAGATCAGTGCTCCAATGGAGGCATAACGGAATTCACGCAGCTACTTAGCGATTGGTCTGGCTCCAAAGGATACTGCATGTGAGATTATTTTTTCCTAATTACTCTTTCGTTTTATTAATTCCTTTTACCTAATCGTTCAAATATCAGCATAATTTTGAGACACAAGGCATAATTTTGAGATTTGTGTCGTTTAATTGAGCTTCTACCATGAAAATTAATGAATGCTGTCCTTTATCTGCAATTACATACACTGTTAAGACCAACTATTGGTATGAATCAATTTTGAATTAATCGGAAGAGCTGGGATTTTTTGGCAAATGATGGAAATGAATTGTTTCTTGTTGCGGATTTCTGATAATATTTTGATAGAGCATGTTTATCTTTCTCTTTGCTTAATGTTTTTTCCAGCGAAATCGGAGAGGGGACTTGGGATTCTTGGATCATGCCTCTTCAAGAACAGGTCTATCCCTGTTAGATGTTCATTATATTTAAATGCAGATTGAACTCATAAAATTGTAACATTGACTTTAACAATTTCTACTTTTTCACTCTGTTTTCTTCCATTTTAGGCAAACCTGTGTGTGTACAGGTTAGGCAGCTCTCTTCAAATTTTTATTCTCGTTATCATATAACTTGAACTGGTGAAATAGCTTTAACTTTTGGGTGTTCCTTTCTTTTCTTTGAATGATTAGGTAAAAACAACGGAGGAATTTAGTGAAGGTTACAACTATCATTTGCCCTTTCACAGGTACGTTTATATTAATTCATTAATTTTGTACAACAACTGAGTTTATAAGCTGTGGAAAACCAACTTTGGTGAAACTTCAAATTTACATTATTTTTTTGTTACAGTAGATATTCACTAGCATGTTGCCAGTCTAATTATCGAACTGATTGTGTTTATTTTTTAAGTTATGCTTGACTTTAGAGTTCATGCAACAAATCAGAAATGGCATGAAAGATGAACAGATAACATGAATATGAACTTGTGCAACAATCAGAAATGGCAGAAAAGATTAAACAGACAAAATGAATGTTCAATAAACTTGTTACTGATACAAACCTCATAATTCTCACCTTCTTGCTGCAACTGTAAGCATGTTAAAACTGAAATCCTCATTTATTGTGCTACATGCATATTATTTATATTCATTACATTATTATTACAGGGAAATGTGATTGGCCGAGCTGTCATAGAATTTTGTGATGGGGGCCCGCCAGTAAGTAAATTTAAATAATTTCAGTGAAGAAGTTGTTTTTTGTTTTCTACTTTTCACCTAATTGACAAAACATTCTGTAACATGCAAATGGAACATGAAATTTTGTATGAACTATGAAATACTAGACGTTCCATTGAGGTTGTTTAAGTTACTAATTGACATACTTCAACAGGTCAAGAATTTCATCTCACTCGGCGGTCCCCATGCCGGCACTGCATCAGTGCCTCTCTGTGGTGTAAGTATCTCTTTCTTATGATAAATAGACAAAAATAAAATACTGCATATCAGAAACTCATTTATATTATTTTGGGTGATTCATGCATTCTTGGATTTTAGTTGATTAAATGTTGTTTTTTTTTTTGTCTATGTAGTCTGCTACTTTTAAGTACTTATCTTGTTCTAAATATTGCGTTTTGTTACCACTGTACCACACTATCACTTTTAAGCTCTACTGCACAAACGATGCAACAATCTACAGCTTAGTAGAATTTTTTCTGATACAGTGAAATATAGCACCTATTTATCAATTTCTTTTAGGCTTACCAGAAAATATCAGGCGCCAAATCCACCACTTTGATATTATGTGGATGTCTTCAGATTTGGTTTTCAGATATAAATATTTTAAGGCCCAAATGATAATATCTTGTTATCATTGCCCGTATGAGTTAGTAAAGGTTTTTATCTTACCTTTCCTAGAATATTATTATGAAAAAAAATAGCAAACCCTATCAAGGGTCTCTTCCTACACGGTACTTGCAATACAATAATACATTATTATTTTATTGTGCATACGGTATTAATATTTAATTATTTATACATGATAATGCTTTATGACGTGAAAATATTGGTCTATAAGACAATCCCAGTATTTGATTATCATTCATTTTATCACTGCCGAAGAAACCACTAAACACTAAATGAATCCCTTACTACTAAGGACCACTAAACACTATTTTAAACCTTGGTAATTATTGCTTTATTTTTTTACTTCTTTTTAGTTGTCAGTTTCGCACTCTTACCACAAAGGACCGCTTAACACCATTTTAAACCTTGGTAATTATTACGTTATTTTTAACTACTTTTTAGTTGTTAGTTTCACCTGCTCTGATTAGTGCGGTAGGATGCTTTAGGATCTTACTTTTTCTAATATTAAATTTATGTCTGTATTTTTTCTCTAATAACAGAAAGGCATAATATGTGCAATAATTGATGCCCTCATCAAGTTGGAGATATATTCAGATTATGTTCAGGTTGGTGTGCTCATATTAAATTGATTGTAGCTTGTATGCACTAGGTCAGAATGCGAGGACCCTGGTATTTGCCAACAGACCAAGTTTTGGGTTCTTTTTTGCATACGAGGATTTTGAAATTATTATTTTGGCAAGAAACTTAATGTTTCTACATTAGGTACTATAGCTACGGGACCTGAGAGCCATGGTATATTAAGCCTTTCCATCTATTGCTTATAGTAGTAAACATCTGTTAATTTGATGGTAAAATGACAGGAACATCTTGCCCCAAGCGGATATCTCAAGATCCCTACGGTGAGTTTATCCTATTGTTACATTTTCTAATTACAGACCAACTTTGATGTGGTTTTTGCCAGTGCAACAAACTTTGTTTGGTTCAATGTTAAACGGATGGCTCCTAACTCGAAAATATAATGTTGAGGAGAAAACGTTCTCCTTTGTATTTATGGTGGTCTCTGATTTTGGTACCATTGACTTGTGTGATATGGTAGTACTATGTACCACATGGTATTCTACACGTACCACTTTGATTTTCATTCGGTTCTGTAGCATTGGTGTAGGTTTTTCTAGCATAAAAGGCCATCAAGTTACTGCCGGTTCATATGGTAACTGTACTGGTCACATCCAATACATGCATGTGTCAACCAAAACCTTTAGCATTCTGTTACTTTTACTTTTCATATTCTAAGTCATAGGTGTTTTTCCCTTTTATGTTGCAACAAATTATAAACTACCTCTTTTGTAACTGGTGTTGTCTAGTCTGGTTGGTGAGTCTTTAAAAGGTGTCTGAATTTCCTTCTATTGAGTGAATCTAATAGGGTAAAGTCTGTATGTAAATTTGGCTAATATTCTATTTGGCTGCAAAAAAAAAAGGCAAATTGATGCGTTTTGAATTTCAAGTGAACTACTAATAATAAAATTCAACAGATAAAAACTAGGAACTGAATGATAAAGCAGCAATCAGTTATCTAATGTACTTATTTAACTTCACAAATATTAATGTATATCATGTTCTAATGCAGCAAATAGATGAGTACATGAAAGGATGCAGGTTTCTTCCGAAGCTCAATAATGAGAAGGCCGAGGAGAGAAATTCCACATACAAAGAAAGATTCAGCAGCTTAGAGAATTTGGTTCTAATAATGGTAGTTACTTTGTTAAGTGGTATTTTTCCTTTCCAATTTTAAACAAATCTTGGTCATAATCGAGTAGACTACATAAATGGTACTCAAATCACCTGATTTGTTTCTCAATCCTCTTAAGTGGTACAAGATTACTACCTTGGCCCCTGATATCTGACTTTGTGGTACAAGATTACCACCTAAGTGGTACAATTTTACTTGAGATATAACTGATATCTGACTTTGTTTTGTAAAATTGTTCAAAATAGTTTAAGAACGACTTGGTTCTTATACCAAAGGAAACAGCATGGTTTGGTTTTTTATCCTGATGGCAGCTTCAACAACGTACTATCTCCTCAAGAGGTACTGATATAAAAAAATTGTGATATCCTTTTATTGCTAAAATAATATATGTTCCAATTTAAAAATCCAATAAATTCTGATTTGAGCCAGCTTTTTGTGGTTGGTACATTTAGGCCCTCAGAATTCTTTTGGTTCAACCCACTCTCCAAACTTTTGGTTGCTAAATTGACCGGTCACTAGTTGGCAGCTAGTGGCATGCTGATCATTGGACGTACAACATAATGTTGTATCACTTAGAAATCTCTATTTAGTATAAAAAAATATAGACAGTATATAATTTTGCCCATTTCTAATTGTTGAATTTGAACACAATAAATAGACTTGAAGATTATATATAACAAGCCCAATGCATCTCTCTCTCTCTCTCCCTCTCATATCTTTTTCCCATTAAAATTGTTGTGTAGACAAAGCTTTACACAGAAGATTGGATTGGTTTGAGAACTCTGGATGAAGCAGGGAAGGTGAAGTTTGTCTCAGTGGAAGGAGGCCATCTTCGCATCTCCAAAAGTGACATGAAAACTTATATGGTACCGTATCTAAAGGAAAATGAAAGGTCAAGTACTTCCTTTTCTTGGTTGATTTCATCCGCTTCAGATGCTATCGAGGAGGCACTTGGATTAAGTACTGACATCGTGTTATCATCCATGGAATAATTAAATGATCTGCCCTTGTATTATTGTATTTGCATTGCCTTGGGTTATGTTGCGTTACCTAATGAATGCAAATAAGGTGTCATTGTTGGTTTCACTTTCACGTATTGTTGTTGAGATTGTGATTCAGTTGAGAAGGCTTTATTTAGTGAATTCACTTTCAAAGTTCCATATGGTATATCCACCAGTTGGGGTTTAAAAAGGTTAACAGATCGCTAATGGAATGGTGAAACCGTTTCTAAAGACAAATTGTAAGCTACTGGATATACATATACTACATCCTCGGAAGATATATAAAAAAGAAAGATATATCGTGTCAAAGAATAAATCTACGATCAAAGAGTAAACCAGAAAACAAAAAACGCAGAGTTCAAAGCTCTCTCAGCTAGTTAAAAACACTAGCCACCGCTGTCAAAGAGAGTTCACACTTAAAAATGAGTGGATCAAAACTGGACGACGAACCACTCAAACAAAGGTGATCAAATGGAAGAAGCTAGGAATTTTCAGCGTAATTAAAGAACAAATTTATTAACACCAAAAATATTATGATCCCAAAACCAATGATATTACCTCAATTAGTTATTCAAGTATTAAACCATGTTAAAAAAAAAAAAAACATAACTTCCCGCTTAATTCCATGGCATGCAGTAAGATCTAAAGTTCATATACAATTAATTTCCTTTTCCTTTCTTTTCCAAGTAGAGCGCACCACAACAAAAAAAGCATACATGTCTAATATGCTTGACATAATTTAACCTCCTACGTACACGCCAACTCAACACATGCAACCTACAACACTCAAATAAATCAAAAGAAAAAAAAGAGAAAAAAATACACTCAAAATTAACCACCCTCTAAAAGAAGGCAACGATAACCTCAGTCAATGGAAGGGGGTATTCATTTTTACTGAATGGTCAATTTTCTTCATGGGTCCCCGTAATTTTTCACAGCACAGCTGCCCCCCTGTAAATCGAAAATATTTGTCCATGCCTCACAAAACAAACGGAAATTTCATATCCTCCTTGACCTACTTTGACCCTTCCATCCTTTCCATGCAGAGATAACCAAAATATTTTGAGGTTTCTCAGGGGCACAGGTGAAAGACACAAGTAGTGACCATGCAAAAAGTTGACATATTTAATCAGGGCGCTGCCTTTTTTTTGCTTTCTTCTTCTACATTTTATGTAGAGGATTCAGACTGGTGATGTTCAAGATTTCTGAGCACAATCCTGGCGAAGATTTTGGCCTCAATTGGTGCAGTTGCTGAAGCAGCAGCACCACGCAAAACACGAGCTGCTCCAGCTTTTTGTAGAAGGGATGCATGGTGTGCTGCATGCCTGCCACCAGGCACTGTAAACTGCATTTTTTTTTAAATGTAAGTTTAACCGATTATGTGATTAATTGATACAGCATAGATCACTAAAGCATGGAGCTTGGCTTTTATGGCCCAACCATTCAGGCATAAACCTCGATTCTCCAATCCCATCGCAGGTCCTATGTAGTACTAAAGTGAAAGAGAAAATAATAGGACATTAATGATTTCCTACTTATCAGGGATCACTTGTATGCAAGAAAATTTAGTATCAATGAAAGCTGGTCAGACAGATGATCCTTGTCATGATAAAAATGAACTCTATTAATATACTACAGACTGATAAATCAAATGAGGTTGTATCAGTTTTTAATCTATATACTAAGTGCAATACAAATGCCAACCTGAAGAAGAGCAAAAGCAGCACATGCACGAAGAATTGATGAAGGGTTGCGCAGCATTGATACGAACCTTCCGATCTCAGCACCGCTGAAACGAAAATGCCAGAATATTAGGGACAAAACATAGTAAAATAAATCGTGAATCCTTTTGACTTGAAGGGTCCCAATTAGGTTCAAACAGAATGTTGCCAGTTGAGCATGCCAAACAGGGTTAGCTCAACACAAAAAATTGCTTAGATGAGGGTTTTGTCCACAAAACATCCATTATTAAGCTTCATTAGCTGAAAGGACCAGATTTTTCAGAGAGGGTTACAGGACAGCAAATATTGATTGCCCAAATTTGAGCATACAAGTACAATAACATCGTTGCAGCATCTAAGTCTTAAATTATTCATTTCCTGCATATTTTTATTTCTAGGAAATTATTACACTAACAATTGTCATCTAGAGAAAATTGGAATTAAGTAATTTTGTGTTTGCAAAGATGTGGAGGGGAATTTGTCAAATAAAATAGTCAATCTGTTCTCAGATCTGTTCGACTGTACCATGCCAAAGAAAAATATCAATATGTAAAAACGAAGGTGCATTCTTTGATAAAAAAATACCCCTTTGAATTATGTAACAGTGAAGGGGTCAGGCAAGCTTACTTCATGTCATCCATAAACTCTGGTCAGGAAATAGAATAGCAAGCACAAGATCCAAGCAAAAAAATTCAAAAAGTGTGTTCATCTTTCTAGTAGAAAAACTACCACCTTAGGCTAACATCATAATAAAGCATAGATTTGAATCAATTTAGGTTCACCTGTACTAATGTTTATCCCAATTAAAACAACCAAAAATATGAACCCTGTGCAAAGAATACCATATTCATTGAAACATTCACCAACCTGCATCTAAGATGGCCAGCCTCTTGAATGAAGACAGCCTCGGCAACATGGGAAAGGGCTGCAGGGGCAGAGGACGCAGCAGCAAGAGAGAAGAGGTTGGGATGTGAGAATGTACCAACAAAGGCCTCGATGTGCTTCAATGCCATCCTCCTTGCCCCTTCGAAGCATGCACCTTTTGACGACCCCTCACCTGATGTCCCCACCATAGCAACCTCATCCATCCTGCTAGTTCTCGAAGTAATATTTCTAATTAGTCTAAGGAATGTTATTATCATGTCGACTGCTTTCTGTTTTGACTATAAATGAATGTGCTTTGATGAACACCATAATGGCTAGGGAGCATGAGATTTCCAGTACCACACAACCCATACAGTAGTATACCACACAAATATATTAACAACCAATAATAGTTGAAGTTTGGCAGATACCTGCAGGGTTTGATCACTAAGCTAGGTAATGGGCATGAGGCCTATTTGGCATGGTTTTTGTTTTGAAACATCTCCTTTTTAATTGCTATAATACAGTTCATATGTGCTATTATAAGAACTTTAAGGCTTGGAATGTTCAAAACTTCTATCTGGGTGGTAATTGGCCATAGAGCAAGACATAGAATTTAAAATGGTGGGTATATCCAATCACTGGTCTCTTCTGGGTAGATGGGCTGCTGTCTCATAAAAAAAGAGTAATGACAAGTCCTACGAACAGATGAGGATTGCCTTGACAGATAAGGGG
Organism: Carex kokanica; assembly: GCA_025461125.1. NCBI lineage: Eukaryota > Viridiplantae > Streptophyta > Magnoliopsida > Poales > Cyperaceae > Carex > Carex kokanica. The sequence continues at coordinate 13,674 of JAJGRX010000210.1, forward strand.
ACCAATTAAGTTAGATATGGCTTCACACTATGAGGGGCTTGCGATTACCACACAGTGAGCAAATGTGAACAAAAAGCAAAGCCAAGAAAAAACAAACTACAAAGGGAAAGGATGAAATTAAGTTACCTCCCATCAAACATGTAAGCAAGGGCTAAAGCTGACATAAAGCGAGCCATCTTTGATCCAGATGAAGAGCAAAGGTTCACAAGAACCGGTACACCACCTTCTTCCACTATGTGGAGTGCATTTCCAGAATAAAAGGCAAGGTTCCAAAGCGCTCCTGCTGCTGTCTCATGAACATCCTTTCCAAAAAAAGAAAGATGAAAAAGAACTTCAATAAAATAGAACAAGTGTATATAATAAAAAAATTGAAAACAAGATCGTAAACAAAGGACTCAAATAAGGGAAAGCAACTTACTTCAATTTCAGACCGTGCAAGTGCTAGTAGAGGACCTACCCCCCCTTCTCGCCCAATAGCGATGCTGTACAAAAGAACCAAGAGAGACGATTTCAACAAAAATGAAAAAAAAAAAAAACCTTAATTCAACATAAAATAAAGTCGACAAAAAGAATAACAGGTGAGATGTGAAAAGCAAAACAAAATCTTCAGGAAAGCACTCCATTTTTTATTATTCAGAAACAGATTATACAAAACATCGTCCAAGTATAGAAAAAGTAAATACCTATTAGCTTCTGAAACAGACAATCCCCACAAAGCACCAGCAGCTCTCTCCTGGAGGCCTTCTGATGCATTTGTGCATTCTCGTGCCAGTGCCACCTAAATTCATGACAGTAACAAACAAGCACAAAAACAGGATTACACTAATGCCTTCTTACAATAAAGCAAGTTTTGCAATTTAGGCCAGTGTTATGAAGGAGCAAACCAACACAACGAAAAGATGAATTTGGAAAAAAAAAAACTTCAAATTATGAATGAATTGCAAAAAACCCGCCTCGCTGAGTATTGCAAAAGAGCCCTTTCATTTCACAGAGAATTCAAAATGATTCTCTATAGCTAATTAAAATATAGTTAAACGTATGCTTCCTTATATGTAACATTAAAGTATTCCATTTAATGAACATTCCCCAACCCAAAGTTCCACATACTGCTTTAATCCTTCTCGCCATCTTTTTCTCTTCTGTTCTATTTGCCCACCCTAGCCCTTGACTGTGTCAAAACTTATCAGACAAACTCCCTTGTTCCTTCCTCTTATGTGAATGTTGCAATGAAAATCAGTGCGTGAAGAAGCAAGCATGTGGGACCTTTCAGCTCCAAATATAAAAACAGGGACGGCACATGGGGCTTTTCAGCCCCAAAGAAAGAAACTTCTTATCTCTCTGTTAAATTCATTTATTTTATTCTGAATTCAAAATAAATTCTTAATTGTAAGCTTTGTTGAGTCTATCTAAGAACCCAATGCAATTTGTAACAAAATGAGTTGTGGTATAGGCAAAGTATGAACATTTAACTTTTAAGAAATTCCATATACCCTTCTTTATCATCTTCTCTCATTTTGTTACAAATTAACAGAAATCCCATATACCTTTCTATCTTGCTGCCCGCACCCACCCCCTTTCTTTCTAGACTATTAACCCCACCAAACCTCTCAAAACCATTCGCATCAATATTGTTGTATCATGCCTTCGCCTGATGAGGCAATCTCTACCTAATACACATATTCTGGAATCTTTTTTTCTTTGGTCTGTTCCTGATCTTTCAATGATAGAAGCATATTACTTTGGATTCAAAAACGGGTAAATGGCTTTAAATGATTGATATTGCCCAATTTCATGCCGATCCCTTTTATGAGTATAATTTGGTGAACGAAGAGATTAGGGTCTGCTCCCGAGTTTGGGTGAAGGAGGTGAATGGGAAGGAGGGGAGAAAGAGACATAACCACCTTGCTCCCGAGTTTTAATTCCAGGAGGTGAATGGAGGTGAATGGAGGTGAATGAAGGGAAATGAGGAAAACCCCTCTACCTTCCTCGTTTTCTTCCCTTCCCTTCCCGTTTCTTCCCAACTCAGGAGCAGACCCCAAGGTTTAGAAATTTTCTTGAGGGATCTAGTAAGCAGCAGTACAGATTTCAAGTGAGCACACTCAAAGTTCTGCACACTAAGTGGGTCAATTTTCTAACAAAAGAAAAGATGGAACTTGATGTTGCATAAGGAAATTGTTAGAGTGGAATTTTTGTAATATCAATCTAATTCCGGAAGAAATGAAGAGACTATTTTTCAGATATTCCAATGAAAGAGGGTCACATTTGCCATTGTAGTATAATGTAGGGATCTTTTGTGAATTTCTAAGAAGGAAAAGGATTACGATGAGCTGACCGGTAATCAGGCTTGTGAAGCTAGCATCTAAGACCTGACAAAAAGAAAAAAGGAAAGTTGGATTGCTTACCAAGGCCTCTACACCACCAGCAGTAGCTATAGCTTCGCGGTTCCTATCATCAAATGATAGGTTCCATAATGCACCAGCTGCCTCTTGCCTGTTATTTTTTTTAAAATACAAGAAAACATAAATTTACAAAATGACCCAATAAGCTTTTGTCCGATATAAAATTGGCTTAAGATACAGATTGGTCAATCAATTGTTACTCAGAAATTAAGGACAATCACTATTCGAAGTCAAGCTACTCGCTGAAAGAATAAGGTAATTAACCCATGGAATTTACCACAATATTATTTTTCTATTGTCCCAACCGAACACTATACAGTGATAGATGCCAATATCATAGGGACATCTTTTTGGTCCATTTGCTGATATATCTTGATGATTAAAAATATAAGCTCCTTCAACAATGGGAAAAAGGGAGAGCACAGGAGCAATGCAAATTATTTTTCAGGTTATGTAAGCATAGTTGATACCTTACACCTTCATTCTGAGAACAAGTGAGCTGTACGAGTGCTTCTAGAGCACCTGCTTCCTGGCCTACAGCCGCATTATTACCATTATTATCTCCATGTGCCGCCAAGTTAGCCAATGCTCTAGCAGCCTAGAGAGGTTTATAACTTTGTAAGAATGTCAAACCATGAAATGAAACCAAAATTTCACTCGAGGAACACAAATTTGCACAATTATCATGCAGTGTTGGACATCTTTCCAGCTTAAATCCTTGTATAGAATTTAAGATAACCTCCAAATTGCATTGCTAACTCCACCTGTGTAGTTTAAACTACACAGCCTGTCCCAGGCCAAGAAAAAGGAGGGTTATGATAGGCATGGCGAGCCAACGTAATACAGCCTTTTTATGGAAATGAAACCCTCACGACTCCGATTGATTTCATTTCTAGCTTACCCCAACTTGTTTGGGACTAAAGACTTGGTTGTTGTTGTTGTCCAAATTGCATTGTTATTATATGCAGCGCATCTAAATGATGACATCATGAAAAATCTCATTCTTTTTAATTTTGAGACAATTCCATGTGTGTGCCCCAAAACCTACGGAATATAACGTGTACCCTACAAACTATGAAAATTATCCTTCATCTACTGGCTTGTTTCTTTAAAGGGCCTATCTAACCCTTCTCAGGCATTTCACCATTTCTCACAACACAAATGAAAAGAAATAGGAAATAGATCAGATGTTCTTCGGACAAACATAGCAAGAGGAGGAGCATGTGAGAAATTTGGAATGGTTTGAAGGATAACACAAGATATCTCACTTTTCCTACAGGTCAATCACACAAGAGAAATTGAGGTTTTTCAAATCAACACATTAAATTTGTACAGTTCTAAAGAACAGTCAACAAGTAGACCTGTTCAAGGACCCCTTCGGCTTTGCAAGAGCGAGCAAGCTTGACAAGAGCATGAACACCTCCAGACCTCGCCACCTCCAAACTACATTTATCGTCAGCTGCCAGATTAGCTAGTGCACCTGCAGCTCTTTCCTGTAAGTTTTAAGGAGTGGATTAGTACAGTAGTTCCATTTATTCATTTGGATAAATTACAAAATGGCCCTTCAAAGCCTTTATAAAGCACTTATGTGACATTTTTTGTCATCAGTTCTCCTTGGATCCAAAAGAAGAATAACATGATACAAAATTTAACTTCTACGGGACCAAAGTGGTAGATCTTAAAATGCTAGGAACTAGTGAGACAAACTAGGAAAACTGAAGGACCACTCATTCTATTTACTGTTCTTTTATGAATATTGTGAGGTCTTGGTATTTAAAAGAGGCATACAAGAACTCCATCATTTCCCTCGCTCCATCTGAAAATGAGATCAACCAAAGCTTTCACCCCGCCTGCCATCGCAATTGCAGCCTATAATATAAAACAAAAAGAGAGAAAAATAGTAAATATACATGCAAGCACCAGCAGAGAAGAAGTGATTTGGATCCAATCACAACTCCTAATTAGATAATTTAGGCAATTTAGGACCCTCATCACAATAGATGTGATTTGGATCAATTTAGGTAGAACAAAATCATATTGAACCAAGCATCTCTATGCATGGAACATTGTAATTTTCCAAGCACTCATAGTTTCTTTTAGCAGCATGATTTAAAAATCACATACACTTTTTTGAAGACACGTGATGAGAAAAATCATATTGTCACCCTATGATCTCATCACAGGAACAATCACAGGAACTCAAACAGTAACAATTATGTTTATAACTCTGATTAAAATTCGGAACCTTGTGCTCTTCTCCCACAGAGAGGTTCCAAAGGCCACCTGCAGCCTCTTCAGCCACCAACCGATTCATCGATCTTGCGAGATTTGTAAGTATTACAATACCACCTTCATCTGCAACTGCTTTTGCAACCTTTGCATTTACTGACAAGTTTGCAATTGCCTATAGAACCGAAAAAAAAAATGAACTCAAATAGGTGTATATATATAATAAGACCACATTTAGTGTATCATCATAAAAAAAGATTTACCAACATAGGTCCACAAAACCAAATGAGAGACGCCACAAACTTTCCCTGTTGTGTTTTTTACTTTGGCTTGTTTCATGGTAATCACACAATTGAGGTTAAACTTCAAGTAACTTGGGTTACTACTGACAACAACTGAGCTCGACAAAGGCTTAATTGCAAATTATGGTTTAACCAACAGCTAAGTTATGTCTGGGTTGAAGCCCAATTGCATGATTGAGGTTAATGTCAAACTGAGACATGATTGGCACTCAAGGTCGGATGATAACATGTGGTTGCAAGCCAATGCTGCCAAGGAGTGGGGCCGTACTGGTGTGTAAATGCAGTGTACAGGTAGTAAATTATAGAACTCCAAACCCTTAAAAGAAGGGAATGCTCTGAACAGAGATTCAGAACATCTGGGTTTGGATGCAATCTTGATAACGCTCTTTTTTAAGATATATTAAAGAATTACATACAGAATATGTCAAATATATGCATGACAGACAGTTGAAGAAACAACTAGCAATTTCAACTAATTTGCCAAAATTTAGTGGTTAAATATATCCAAATGAAATAACCTTTGCAGCCTCAGATTGAGCACTCTCTCTATAACACCTAGCAAGCTCTAACAGCAAAGGAATGCCGCCATCTTTCATCACCGCCTCTGACCTGGCAGGATCCACATTTGCATTCTCATCATCTATGACCACAAATGTCGCAAGAGCTGTTGCGGCCTTCTCCTGCACGTCCTCTTGCATACTCTTCGCCAGACTTAGCAACAGAGATGTCCCTTGCTTCAGCCAGAACTCATCCATGGCATGAGGGTTTGTCTCCGCAGTTCTCAGCAAGGAGTGTGACAGAATCCACTCAAGCCATGTCATCATATCGCCCAAGCTCTTATCTTTGTTCTTCACATTGCACCGCCATTGATCAAACACCAATTTCGAGTCAGCCGAAGAGTCTGGGAACAACAAAGAAGCAACCTTTTTGAAAATATCAGTGAAAATGGTAAGAAGTAATTTTCCTTTCGAGACGATGGGGTTGTTCGTCTCTTGTTCTTCAATTGAAGGGCAGTTCAAAGCGCACACAAGCTGTAAACTTTTTGACTGGGAGAGAAGCCGAGACACAGCTATATGAGACACATCAGTTCGTGATACATCTAAACCAACTAAATTGGGAAGGTTACTCCATGCTACAGAGGCGGTAGCCCACTTGACATTGCGGGACCCAGCAACAGACAGAAACCGCAAAGACATGATTTTTTCTATCGCCCCCTCTTCTATACTCCCACAATCAAGGAATGTGACCTCCTCAAGATATGGGCAGTGTGTCGCAAAGGCTGAAATTGCCTCGCCGTCTATCTCTCTGAGACCTGAAAGACGGAGCCGCCTGAGCTGGGCACAGCACACTGCCACATGGCGAAGCGCGTCGCTTGACACACGGTCTAGAGAATCGGGCCCAATTTGAATACTCTGGAGAGCCTCATGCCGGGCCGCAAGCACTGCTAATGTCGCATCAGTGAGACCACGGCACCCATCAGCAGAGATTTCACAAAGGCCCCGCGCACGGAGGGCTGAAATCGAGAAAAGCGAATCAGCGCCCCGTAGACGGAGGCAGCGGAGGTGACCACAGCGGGTCGAGAGAGCCATTGCAGTTGGGATACTGACTCGGTAGGAACGCAAATCCAGGGAGGCCCAGAGGCAAGAGGAGGAGCCGAGAGCGCGCCAGGTGCGACACGTGGAGGATAGAGACGCACGGTCGCGATAGTTCAGGTAGGAGAAGAGCTGGACCACGGTGTCGTCGGGCAAAGAGGTCCAGTCGACGGTATAAGGTGAGCCGGGTGTAACGGATATGGACACAGCGCAGTCATCCGACGGAACAGTGCGCTTTCCCTTGTCAGTGGTGGCACAGCGCCTCCGCACGCGGCGGCTCATCTCCGACGAAACCCTAAAGAAGGGTTTGTTTCCTCTCCTCACCCTTTTTTCCGTAATCTTCAATTCTTATCGGAGGAGTGAGAGAATCTTTAATATATGGCTGCCTGGCTGGATCTGAGTCTGAGGATATAAGGAAAAAAGGGTCGCGTGTGTGTCCAGCTACAACCTACAGCTACTGCTTCTTCCCCCGTTGGAGTCTGAATCTGTTCGTTTCAAGAAATGGAGCGGAGATGTCACTTGTCACTTGTCACGTGTTCTTTTCTTGTCGGAAATGGAATCAGAGTAGGTCCGATGCCTATCGGACCTACCTTGGTTTGATGGGTGTGATGACCAGTCGATCTGCATCAAGATTCGTGTGCTCTGTATCAAAATCCGTGCAAGTCTGTATAATTTCGTGCACATAGATCTTGATGCTAATTGTACGGTCCTAGAGCTAATTGAACCTAAATGTAGGTCCGATGCCCATCGGACCTACTCCTATCTCGTCGGAAATGGTCACATTATGAGCTAGCCTACCCGTCCCCAATAGGAGACGAGTTCATTGTGATATTAATTTTGACTTCATTTTCAAAAGATCTGAACCGTTTAAGTATTTTACAGCACGGATCTTGATGCAATATATTTTCTATTAATACGGACCCGCCAATCAAATTAGGATAAACTAACTGCCAATAGTTTACGTAGGAAGATTAAAGATTTAACCATCAGTAACTAACTAACTAACTATATAACTATATCAAGCTAAACATAAAAAGGAGGGATTACTTGGCGGTATTTGTTTCAATAATTTAAAAAATAATTAAAATTTAAAAATGTATTTATATATACGTTACCAACTAAACCGTTGTTAACTATATGAAGCTAAACATAAAAGGAGAAATTACTTGGCGGTATTTATTTCAATAATTTGAATAATAATTTTAAATTAGTCTAAATAGTTTAAATTTAAAAATGTGTTTATATATACGTTAGCAACTAAAGGGGATGTTGTTAACTATTTTATCATCATTGTAGATTAACCTTTGAAATTAATTACGCACCCAAAAGAACTAATTAATTTGGATCAAGACGCTTATTAATTGCCTCCACGTGGCCATTTTAGGTTCAACAAATTGGTATATGAGTGAGATTATTCTTATCACATAATTTTTAATTTTAATGATTTTAATCCTATAGTGGCAAGTACATTATTAAAGGTTGCAAAAAAAAAAGATGTATGATCAATTAGTTAAGAGTGTGCTTCCGAAATCAGAGATCTAGCTGTCTAACTTTTTCTGTGCACGCATCTCGAAATAACTGGTTTTTCTGTATATGCATCTCGAAACAATTCAATGGCTGGATTCGGAATTTCAGAAATTTCAAGATGACTGTTGATAATTTCGAATTTCTGCAAATTTGGATTCGGAAAAGAGAGAGGAGAAAGCAGAACATTCATTTTATTCTCATGTTAAAAATTAGAAGAGATAAAGAGAGGTGAATAAAGATAAATGGAGAGATTACTCTTTCATTTTTATTTATTTTTTTGAAAATTTATTTCCTTCTAATTTAAAGGGCAACAATCTTTAATTACCTCCTAATTTTCTTTCATTTCCATCACTTCCCTTCTCTTTTCTTTCTAATTGGGAAGAAAATCCTAAATATCTTGGATCTTTAGAAAATTAAAAAAAAAAAAAAATTATACCTCAAAGTATGATGACTAACACAAATCTAACCGAGGAGTCAGATCACAAGCTAATATTTCAGAAATAAGAAAACAATTCTTCAATTTTTTTTTGAAAAATCTCATATTTACATGATTGATGTATGTTTTGTGCTTATAACGATCAACTCAAATATATAAAACAAAATCAAACGAGTGAGAAACAATTAAGTCAACCACTTTATGTGTAACACAACTAGCTAGCTAGGAAGAGGGCACCCTATATATAGTAATATATTTTCAAAGAAATAAATTATTCATGTCATATGATATCATATAATAACTCTTGATATAATTTTGATATATCCTTGACTTTTCATCTCTAGGATCCACACCATGTAGAAAATTCAGATCTTCTGCAAAAACTTGAGTATACATACAATAACCTCTCACATTAATGCACCTAGCTATAAACACCTAGCATTAATGCTGGTCTCTAGCATTGAAAGCTTAATCAGCCTTCATTTTGCATCTGTCATCACACTTCCAATACTGAGACCATTTCAGATTAGAAATGGAGAACTCAAGTAGGCTGATGTCCCAGAGCCGTAGTGAGTACTGTTGGCAACTTGGCATGCTATTGTTTCTGGTTGTATAAATGCATTCAATCAGTAGTGTTGAGGCATTTTTGTCGGTCTATTATTTTGATGTAGACCGGCGTGAACGTCTCTGCATTATCTATCTTGAATAGCTAGGTAAAGAAAAATGAGCTTATTGTTTGATTGTGGGGATTATTTTCCTTCTTATAGGTGCAAGTCTATGTCTTTAGTTACCCTGAATAGTATCTAGGAACCTCCGATTAAAGGGCTAGATGAAATGACATGATTAAGGTAGGGTATCTAAAGTGTAATTAAGAAGAGAGGGTGATACTAAATGACAGTGGCAAAAAGTCAGCGCAAGAGGCGCGTGAGAGAGAGAAACGAAAACCCCAAATGCTTTAGTTGGACATATATGTCATGAGCGACACCGGACTACGTGAGTGGGTGTCTGGAACACTTCGACAACCTATGGGTCGGACTGGCGCAGAGGGTTTGGACGAGGGCATATCATGTGCCTGTGGTGTCTGTAGGGTTTTCCTTCCCTTGGAGTGCCTGTTACTTGCAAGAGATTTTGCTGAACTTATGTATTGTTAGGGTGGCATGGGAGCCTTTAGTTTTGGTTGGCGTGGAAGCCTTTAACTTGAGTTGGTGCATAAGCCTTTGGATTTAATTGGTGTGGAAGCCTTTGGATTAGTGTATTTGGAGTCTAGTGTAGGTTCAAGGTTAGTCTTGGATTTAATTTCCTATTTAATATAGGTTTGGTTTGAATTGGAGTAGTCTTTTGATTTAAGTCTTCGATATGAATTTAATTTTCTAAAATTTCCTGAACAGTTATTTGCGAGCCGTTATTTTGAAAGCGATTATTGTGCATAATCAAGATGATGCACAATTAGTTGATAATTACTTGCATAGTATTACTTGATAATCAAGATTATACTATTAAAGGAGATATTTATACTAATTTAAATACCTTTGTACAAAATCAAGATAGTAACTGAATTTCTTGCATAGTAAAACGAATCTCAAGAAATATTGGGTTATTTACAAATACTAACTTGATAATGGTGTTGTAAAAGGTAATTGTTAAATGGACATATTTGCAATAATGACTAATGAGGCTCAGTTTTTTTTATTAAACCCTGATAAATAAGCCAGTTTTTTTTTTATTAAACCCTGATAAATTGTTAAATGTTCATATTTATAAATAATATTCGCATCTCGGGTTGAGAAACTCAATTCTGACTTCTAGTGGGGTGAAAGCGGATCGGATATGAAGCGGATAGAGTTTAATATATCCAATTTGATTCGTATTCACATCTATATAATATCCGACCCGTTTTCACCTCACTCAGAAGTTAGAATTGAGTTTCTCAACCCGAGATGCAAATATTATTTATAAATATGTTCATTTAACAATTTATCAGGGTTTAATAAAAAAAAACTGGCTTATTTATCAGGGTTTAATAAAAAAAAAATTGAGCATCATTATTGTGAATGTCAAGTAATGCCAACTAAACCTTGATCCATAATAAATGTATATAGGTCTTAAAATTCAATTTAACCCAATATGAATCGGTTTTATGTCAAGTCGTCTATTTACCCTTTTTTACATTGTCTTTCGGACAATAATATATTCGAAATCTAGCATCAATTGGATTTTACGAAAATAAAATATCACAGTTTTTGTGAAAAAAAAAACTACCTTTAAATTTTATTATGCCAAACACTACAAAAGTACTTTCAAGAAAATTTTAGATTCTCACACACTAAATAACTATATAGAAAATAAAAACTCCAAAAATCTAAGAATAGAGATTTCCCGTATTTTTCAAAATTCTTTCATTTTAACTCTTCTTGCAATAACTCATATGAGTCCCATTGGAGCTCCGTTTCATCACTGAACCCGACCCGTGCCACCTCAGCTATCGTATTGCACCATTCTACATGACATCTCAGTTGGATCATTTTTCTTTCTCTCCAACGCCTCCAGCCTTCCTTTGCCCCTTGTGCTATCTTTGACTTCGTATCCTCACTTTTTTTTTAACAGATCAATCAATCAAGCACACGTATATGTATTATTTCAGTGAGTCTATAAAAACTAAGAAAGGTGTGGATACTGGTAAATAATTTTAAGTAACAAACCTCTGAGGATTCCTTAACTTCAATAGCTTCTTCTTGACCTGCATATATCCCATATGCAACTCTTCTTCATCAATTACAACATATGAAGCTTAAAAACGCTCCATAAGTTAATGCAAGGGTAAATGAATTTCTCACAGAACCCGACAAAAATGAATATACAACTGTTCTCCATAATGCACAACCAGGGGTAGACAATAGCCCAAAATTACATGGACTAAAATTGTTTTTCAAAATCCAGGGGTAGGCGCCATACTGGGCCCGCCCCTGATAATGCATATTGATATTTCTTATGAACACATGCAAACAGGTCGGTTTAACATATTACTCGACAAGTAAATGCAGAGAGGTTCACACAAGGTATGGTTTTCAATAACAAGAAACAAAATGAAAACAAACAATTATTCTTTACATGACATACCTTGGAATCCTGCATGGCAATTTTAGTTCTTTCTTGAATGCGTTGAATAGTCTCTATATTAATTTAAATACAACAAAAACATAAAAATTAGCAATGCTCTATACACAAAAAAGTACACAATCATGAGGTATATCTTTAAATACATATGCAGTTATAAACTATGGTTCATGACCAAATAAACAATACTGCAACATCACATACACAATTTGATAAGACTGGTATGTTATAAGTTTTTCTAACTAATTTGGGGTGTACAAATATTCATGCCAGTAAAACTGGTACAAATTAATGCAAGAACAAACACAAAATTCCATCAAAATTACAATTACAAAGGCACGGGTTAATTTAAACCAACCTGGACTATGCTTCTTTCCTTTATTCCAAGGAATATTTCCCTTATTAGCTCTTGAAATCCTCGACCGTCTCAATCTCTCTTTCTCATCGATACCAGAATCCTCCTGAGAATCATCTTGAGATGCTCCAAAATTCCAATCAGAACCAATCTGTGTCTCTGAACTAGAATTCAGAGCTATCGACTCACTCTCAATAGTTGCAAGAGCACAAATCGCATGCTCAAATTTGAATTTTGTGTGCAATTTAACATAGAACCCTCGCCCTCCCACTAATCTCTTGTTACTCGGTAAAGGAAATTTCAAGTCGGCATGTGAAAACACCTTTGTATTGCTCACTGCATTGAAAGGATAGAATACAGTTGAATCCAATTGAGAACATTAAAGTAAAAGGAAAAAGATTGTTACAGAGCAGTTACAAGTGGCCATAGGAGAAGAGAAAAGCAGCTTGGGAAGGGGCAACGCGCAGTGCATTTACAAAGAAAATAAATCACAAGTTCAGTGGCGGTGGCATGCCTATGGGAACTGGGAAGCGAGGGTTTTATCTTTCGCTCAAATGGGATATTTTAAACGGCGTTTTCAAATGGGCTTTTATGGGCTAGACTTAATCGATGTTATCAACTCAAAATTGAGATATTAGGCCTACTTTGAAATTGCAATGGGATTTCTTTTAGTACAAGTACAATGGACTTCGTTTGAGTAAAGCTTCTTATTTTGAAAAACCCAATGGGCCTAATAATTATACTAGGTTACAAGAAAAGCCCAAGATGCCATTCGCCGCAATGTATCTTATTTCTAGGGTTCCATTTTTCTAAAACAAGATGCTCGCTGAGTTGTTTATAACCGTTCATTTGTGCAGTCAGGACTGAATCTCGTCCGTTCGTGTTCATATAAATACCAAGTTGACACTATACCCTCGTTAACTCGCCGCCATTGTTTCCGCTCTCCGCTTCGATTTCTCCCTGCTTCGAGGTTCTTTTCGCGCTTTAGCATCTCTAATTTATGTTTGTATTTAGCAGTCCTTTATTTATTGTATTAGTTATTGTCTTATTCCGGATTTGATGGTTGTTTTTGCAAGTGATCTCACAGAAAGGTTGCGATTTTCTCTGTAGTCATAGCAGATCAAGATCATTTATGTGATTTTTATAATATTAACCTTTTTAGGCCTAATTTAATTTGTCAATTTTCGTTATTGTACATATATAACTGCTAATGCAACAACCTTTTGAAGTTATGGCTTTATACTAAGTAATCCTTTTTATATGGAATATTTTGAGATGCTAGGCCAAAATGTTGTGAATTGCATCCTGATCTGGTACAGTGGCTAAATTAGTATCCAAAATATTGCATGATTAATCAAGGCTGGAGTCTCAGAAATGCTCTCTTATTACCCAATAAAGGAATACTTGAGAGCTGTGAGAATTGGTACCATTTTTGGTGCCATAGGCCTTTGGTTTTTGGACACTTATTTTGCTACTTCACCAGAATTAGGCTGTTAATGTTCATATTGCCTGGCCGTCATCTCAGTTATATTATTTTTGTTATCTAAAATATTATGTATATTTCACAAGTGGTATTTGCATTTTCCAGTATATGTAATATTGGTAGTCCGAATAGATTTTTAACTTGCATTATTCATTATCAAATTATGTTGGTAGTTTTATTTCTAATTATTTTCCATACAACTTTAGCTGGTAGATTATATGTTACACCTATGTGTGGAGGTTATTTTTTGCATTGTATATTAATGCTAATTCTGACATGAAATTTTGTACTATTAACTATGGGTGCAATACTTGAAAACAAATATGTGAAATAGTACCTTAGACATGTTAAAATCATTTTACACCAATGATGAACAGGAACCAAGAGTATGGAACTAAGAAATACATGACTCCATAGATATCTAATAAACCAATGTAAGATAGCTAAATAAACGACACTTAACTAGAATTGTATGATTTTCCTATGAGAAATTTTTAAAGCTTATTTTAGAACTGTAGCTTTCTCCAAAATCACAACTAAAAACCCAAGAGAGGGCTGCTCACAAAATGTGTTGCTAATTTGTACTTGATATATCCTCTTTTATTGTGTTTAACTTGATAAACCACTACTGTATGTAGTATAAATGTTAGCTTATAACTAGATGTTGCATCATAAGTTTGAGGAACCGTGCCATTTTTCTCTCAACTTCATTCCACTAAAATAATCTTTTGCTTTGTGTAAAGTATTTTAAGAAACCTATTTTATATAGCATATGAATTTGTGTAAAAACAGATGTCACATCGTAAGTTTGAGCATCCACGCCATGGTTCTCTTGGCTTCCTTCCAAGGAAGCGGGCCAACCGTCACAGAGGAAAAGGTTTGTATCTAATCAAGGTACACCTGAATTGTTTCCTATTATACTATTTAAGTATGTTTTATTCTTAACTTTTTTTTTCTGTTGCTGTTGAAATTCAGTGAAGACATTCCCGAAGGATGATCAGGCCAAGAAACCACACCTTACTTCTTTCCTCGGATACAAAGCTGGCATGACCCACATTGTTCGAGATGTTGAAAAACCTGGCTCAAGTATGCCCTGTGTTGAAAATTTTTAGATTGATCTTTACACTCAATTAAATCATTTTGCCAATCACCATAACTTGTTTAGAATGAACGGGGATTTAATTTTGGTAATACGTATTATAATTGGCTACGTAAAAAGCTCGAGAAATGACCCTTTTAAATATAAAAAAAAGGGAATTGAAGTTTGCATAATACTTGATGAAAATATTATATTTTTTCTCAGCTTTTGTTTTAATTAATTGCTTGAAATATCAATATCAGTTCTGAAAGTTGTCATAATAGAGGAGAAACTTCATTACCAATTTTACCCTAACAGGTGATTATAGCTAAAGATAATTCTCGACAGCACACTGTTTTTCCTCACTTCAAATTATTTGTAATTTAGAACAGTTGTTGGTTTCAGTTGTCCAAGTATTGTGTTTTCAAACTATTCCATCAAAGTCTTTTGTTATTACAGAACACTTCCAATATGTCTGAAAGGTACCAACAAGAAAGATATATTACATTTAAGAAGAGGAGGAACTAGTGTTTCCTGACTGTTGAAATGTAATTTTATTTATCAGTAGCAACAAAACAATTATCATTTACTGACTGAAATTATTCTTCTTTTCTTTCTGTTTTTTCTCTTTTTTTCATTATTATTTTCATAAAGAGCTCCACAAGAAGGAAACATGTGAGGCAGTGACCATCATTGAGGCTCCTCCTATGGTTATAGTTGGTGTGGTGGGATACATCAAGACACCACGTGGACTACGCACTCTGAACACTGTGTGGGCCCAACATTTGAGCGAGGAGGTTAAGAGGCGCTTCTTCAAGAACTGGTACAAGTCCAAGAAGAGAGCCTTCCTCAAGTATTCTAAGAAGTATGATACAGAAACTGGCAAACAGGAGATCACTTCCCAACTAGAGAAGATGAAGAAATATGCATCTGTTGTTCGTGTTTTGGCTCACACTCAGGTAGATTTTGCAATTTTCACATGTTAATACTATAAATCATATCTAGATTTTGAAAGTCATATCTGTATATTTGTTCTGTAGATTCGCAAGATGAAGGGGCTAAAACAAAAGAAGGCGCACCTTATGGAGATCCAAGTGAATGGTGGCAGTGTAGCAGAGAAGGTGGACTTTGCCTACCAGCTCTTTGAGAAGACTGTACCTGTTGATGCATTATTTCAGAAAGACGAGATGATAGACATAATTGGAGTGACAAAGGGGAAGGGTTATGAAGGAGTTGTCACGCGTTGGGGCGTAACTCGGTTGCCAAGAAAAACCCATAGGGGTCTTAGAAAGGTGGCATGTATTGGTGCATGGCACCCGGCTCGAGTTTCTTACACTGTGGCCCGTGCAGGTCAGAATGGGTATCATCACCGTACCGAGTTGAATAAGAAGGTTTACAAGGTTGGCAAGGGTGGAGATGAATCACATTTTGCCATGACCGACTATGATAGGTTAGTGGGTGTATATTTCTGTGAATTAAATTTAAAAATGTGCTAGTAATAATTGCAAGATGACCTATACATATGATGGATTTGTTTTTTTAAATAGAACTAAATAAAATCATTTAAACGAAACAAGCACAAAGAGTTTGGAAGTTACAAAAAACAGCTCCATGTAGCAGTGCTAGGGTGGAGGGTGGTTTATGGGCTCCTTTGATGAATCTCTATCATTCATTCGTTCTCCCTTTTGGTGGAGCTAGGGTTATGTAACTTGCAAACATTTTTGTTGGTTTAGTTTAAACTATTTTATTTCTATTTAAAAAAAAATCCATATGATGAGTGCTAGCAACTAGTATATTATCAGCCATATTGACACCTGACTAAATCTGGAACTTAATACTGTAAATTATAAAATGCAGGACTGAGAAAGACATAACACCAATGGGAGGATTCCCGCACTATGGCATAGTGAATAATGACTATCTGATGATAAAAGGGTGCTGTGTGGGGCCTAAGAAGAGAGTGCTGACATTGAGGCAGTCTCTGCTCAAACAAACTTCTCGTCTCGCAATGGAGGTGATCAGTTTGAAGTTTGTAGACACCTCTTCCAAATTCGGCCATGGCCGCTTCCAGACCACCGATGAAAAGCAAAAATTCTATGGAAGGGCGATCAAGGCTTAAAATTTTTGGGGTTTGTTTTAGTCAAATAGTTGGTTTTAATGTTGTCATTTATAACTTATCAAGGCGTTTTTTTTAGGTCGGTATTGGTACTTAAATCAGCCTAGTTGTTGGATATCTTTTTTTCTTTCTTTCAGATGGTACTTTATAATTTTGTTTGGTAAAAAGAATATTTGCTCAATCTGGTGTTTCGAATGTTTGATGTGGGTTAAGTTATCTTCTCAGTTAGCGAGTTAAATTCTTTTTAACTTTGTATTTGTGTGGAGATGACAACCATTGGTAAAGAGCTTTGCTTTTTTTAGTATAAACTGCATTCTATCGAGATGTTCTAAGGAATTTTTTTTATAAACCATAATTAATTTTTTTTTTTTACGAAACTAATATGATTATTTTTTTTTTTACAAAAATCATAAGAACTGAAATGTCATTTTGGCTTGTTATTTTTTTTATTCCGGACCGAAATGAAGTTTTGGTCTGGTCCTTTTTTTGAATTTTATGTGATATTAGTTTCATAAGTTTTTTTATAAGTTGTCACAGAAAATTTAAAAAGAGGACCGAATCGAAATGTTATTTCAGTTTGGAATAAAAAAAATAACAGACCGAAATACTATTTCGGTACTTATGGTTTTTGTAAAAAAAAAAGTAATTGGTTTCGTAAAAATATTTTTTTTAATTATGGTTTATAAAAAAAAATTCTGTTCTAAGCACGGAGTTTGTGCAAGTTAGGTATATTATTATACCGAGACGGGTAAAAGGTTGGGTATGGCGTGAATCTGCTATTCTGCACGCTTAGAACTTTTCTCACTACTTGATCCAAATGAGAAGGCTCCAAATCTCCTGCGAATCTTTTTGTGAACTGTAGAATTGCAAACCTTGATTGTGATTTTGAATCTGTGATTGTATGATGAAACGCAAAAGTGATTTGGACAAAATCTCAAATCCATCGTCGAAGGAAGGCAATGAATTAAGGACAATGGTTCGAGTATCTTGTAATTCTTTTGCTAACGAACTTAGAGTGGAAAAAACGTGTCGTGACTTTAGTCTCATGCTGTGCCGTGCCGTAACCAAATTAATTTTTCACGTGCTGTGCCGTAATCAAAATATCAAGAGGTGATCACGGCACGCGAATGATCACGCCACATGAGTTACGCCGTACTTAACGTGCCGTGACCATACGTGACTCGTGTGACCATTTAATCATAATTTATGTTAGTTTATTTAAGATTCACTATTAAATCATCTAATGGTCCTAATTACATGTGACTCGCGTGACTACGTGTCGTGCCGTGCCTTGACTAAATCTTTCACGTGCCGTGCTGTGCCATGCCAAAGTTTCAAAAAATAAGCACGGCACGCGAATGGTCACGGCACGGGACACGCGAGGCACGGCACGTAACTGACACGCGTGCCGTGCCGTTCCGTGACGGAGCTGGCTCTGCCGTGTCATTTTTCCCACTCTAAACGAACTTTTGTCAGTAGGTAATGTTGTCCCGTCAAGAAAGTTCAAATTTCAATCATTTTTCTTCCTTTCTTTCTCTTGAATTGAATCCATAGCACGGTATGTAAGAACTTGAGAAACAACCGTGCTATGGATTCATATCTCAATTTTTAAAGTTTAAACTGCTAGTCTGAATCCGAACTGATAAGCATGATCTCCATGTAAAAATGTACTTACGTACCAAAATTTACAATTTTTAGAAATTTTCTACGATAAAAAATCATTTGATATAATAATATTTAGTAGTAGTAATAATAATACATTAAAAAAATGCAAAATGCTAGCTGTTTTCATCTAAAACTTTGAAGTTATGTGTTCTGGAAATAGATATAATTTTGTGGATTGTTATTCTTTTCAAAATTTGGATTAGACGCAAAATATTCCAAGTTCGCTGTGCTTCCGGATCTGTACTATCTTAAAATGAAGGGGCAATTTCATGTATCCCCCTCAAAAACTTCGATATTACGTATTTCCCCCTCTAAAATTTGAAATTACATATTTCTCCTTCTAAACTTTTCAAACTCACAAATTTACCCATTTAATCAATAAAATATATTTAATATATTTAAAAATACTTAAATAATATTATTTCGGATTCTAAATTTTTTTCAGACCATTATACCCCTTCCTCCTTCCAATCTCGTTCTTTCTCTTCAATTCTTGTGCGTCTCACACCGTCCCCACCTATGGATCGGAGCAATGCGGCGAGCTCCAGCTGCATCAGGCTGCCGCACCATCCATGTCGAATCGGCGAAAGATGTCACGCAGCTGCTTCAATCCATAGGTGGGGACGGTGTGAGACGCTCATGAATTGAAGAGAAAAAACGAGATTGGAAGGAGGAAGGGGTATAATGGTCTGAAAAAAAATTTAGAATCCGAAATAATATTATTTAAGTATTTTTAAATATATTAAATATATTTTATTGATTAAATGGGTAAATTTGTGAGTTTGAAAAGTTTAGAAGGGAAAATATGTAATTTCAAATTTTAGAGGGGAAATACGTAATATTGAAGTTTTTGAGGGGGATATATGAAATTCCCCCTAAAATGAATTACTGTCTTGAGAAATGAGAATCCAGCCCATTTGATAGCACAGAGCAAAAAGGCAAGCATCATAGTGATTTGCTGTACAGATCTACACAAATAAAGATGCCACAGCATCTCTCTTTTTTTTTGTCGAAAATCCGAAGAACAAATCTCAGTCATCTTCGCTCGAAATCTCTTGTAGGCTGTAGTTTCTCCTGTCATAAATGCCGATTGTTAATTATTAGGTTACCTATTCGCATCAGCAATTCAGCAGATTAGAATCTAATAAGAATTCTGGCCTATTTTCTTATACGCCCCTCAAGTTTTATGTATTGTTTCTAAAAATAAAAGAACAATAGGCCTAAAAAAATATCGGAGGGTAGAAAGAAAGGGAAGGAAATTCCGAGATTTTTATATATAAGAAAATAAATAAATAAAATATTAAAAATAAGAAACTGTTCATCAGAATTTTAAAAATAAGAAGACCGCCACGCGGGAGGGACGCCATCCCAAACTACGTCCCGCGAAAAAAAAAAAAAAAAAAAAACGGGACGCCATCCCAGAAAACGTCCTGTAAAAATAAAAAAATAAAAAAATAATAAATTTTTTTTTTTCTGCTGTGTTCAATCAGAAATCCAATAATTTTGATCAGATTCAAAATTCATTTTAGAGAAAATGGCTACATGGATTTTTGTGTTCTTTATATAAAAATAAAGGTATGAAAGTCTAGTTTCCAGATAATATAATTTCTCTATACAAAAATATTACAGATTGGTACAGTTTTAGCGATTAATTGACAGAGGTCAGAATTCAGAAAAACTGAAATTCCAGTGAGCAGTAGTATAATTTTGATCAGATTCAAAATTCATTTTAGCGAAAATGGCTACATGTATTTTTGTGTTCTTTATATCAAAATAAATATATGAAAGTCTAGTTTCCAGATAATATAATTTCTCTATACAAAAATATTACAGATTGGTACAGTTTTAGCGATTAATTGACAGAGGTCAGAATTCAGAAAAGCTGAAATTTCAGTGAGCAGTCCAATAATTCTGACCTCTGTCAATTAATCGCTAAAACTGTACCAATCTGTAATATTTTTGTATAGAGAAATTATATTATCTGTAAACTAGACTTTCGTACCTTTATTTTTATATAAAGAACACAAAAATCCATGTAGCCATTTTCTCTAAAATGAATTTTGAATCTGATCAAAATTATAGGATTGCTCATTGGAATTTCAGCTTTTCTGAATTCTGACCTCTGTTAATTAATCGCTAAAACTGTACCAATCTGTAATATTTTTGTATAGAGAAATTATATTATCTGGAAACTAGACTTTCATACCTTTATTTTGATATAAAGAACACAAAAATACATGTATCCATTTTCTCTAAAATGAATTTTGAATCTGATCAAAATTATTGGATTTCTGATTGAACACAGCAGAAAAAAAAATTTTGATTTTTTTTTTTTTTTTTTCGCGGGACGTAGTCTGGGATGGTGTCCCTCAGGGACGCCATCCCGCGTGGCGGCCTTCTTATTTTTGAAATTCTGGTGAACAGTTTCTTATTTTTAATATTTTATTTATTTATTTTCTTATATATAAAAATCTCGGAAGGAAATTGGTCACGCTATTATCAGTTTTGTCACATTATATGTGTCGATCACGTGATGTGATCGTCTTTCACCATCTCAGTCATATCACATCACGTTACACATATTAATCCGGTCACATGATTAATTTTTACAACATTGTTTCTTAATTATAATTTCTTTTTGCAATAGTTTCTTTTTTATATATATATTATATTATTATTTTCTTACTAATTTAAAGCTAAAAAATAATAATTAAATGTAATTAGTCATATCACTCGTGGTCACGGTATGATGACACATGACGCGACTGTCATTTACTACTTTAATCACATCACGTTATATAAAAATAAATTTCGATCATAGTTGTTTTTCATTGTAGCAGATCTATGAATTAAAATCAATTAAAAGAAGCGAGAACCTTTTCTTTGGTCTCCTCCATCTTCTTTTTCCATATATCTCTCATGTTTTTTTCTACTTTGGTTAGTCAATCAAAACTCAAAACTGAAAAGAGGTATTGAGGAAGCGACCAAATGCTTTTTCTTTATTTTTGGCGGGAAGAGAAGAAGAGGGGAGACATGTGAGCCCCTCTCTCTTTCATGCCTTTGTGGTCTCTACTCTCTACTTAATTATCAGCATCCCTGTTCCACAACTACCTTTCTCTATGCTCTCTTTTGACATCTTCCACATACATTCACGAGATGTAATGTTATACTTTTGTTGTTTTATAGTTAATTAGCGTTTGTTTATTCGTTGGTTAGTAATGGTTGCCAGCACTGGGCCTCTGTTGCAGGAAAAAGGTAGATCAGTAACACACTAACTAAGATATGCTTTACTTAAATCTCACTGTCACTGGCATATTTTAATTTATATCTGCTTCATTCTTGTGGAGTTGTGGGGACTGCCGACTGGGGACCTCTTTGATTTTTAATTTGCATCTTGGATCCAATGCTTATTGGTTACCTGGATTTTTAGTGGGTCGGGTTCAAGGTGATCCATTACGATTATACCCAACATGATATGAGTTCATACAACCATAGTGACAACTTAATTGTTCAGGAAAGGTTCGGCGAGGTCAAAAATTCGTGATTCGGGAATAATTCGGGTATAATTCGGGAATGATTCGGAATAATCCGGATCAGAGATCTCAGTCCTACAAGGAAGCAAAAAAAAAAAAACCAAAAAAAAAAATTTTCTGGGAAAAATTCGGGAAAAGTTCGTAAAATTCGTGAATTATTCGGGTATAATTCGGTCAAAGTTCGGTCAACCGAATAATTCGGCGTCCGGTTCGGCATCACAAAAAAAACGAATTATTCGGGTATAATTCGGATATTATACGCGAATCTTGTCACTATGCATACAACCATACAATTAATCTTGTACACATTTGAAAGGGATTATATCAACTGGGTTATTGGTAATTTGGTATCCATATTCGCTATCATTCATTTAATTGTTAATCTCTCTCTCTCTCTTAGTGACATGTAGACTTGCTATTATTACAATAATCAAATTCTAACCATTCTTTGTCTCAGGTTTAGTAACAAGCTCCAATGAAGATTTATTACTTAAAGAAGTTGTTGTGCGTTGTACGTAACAGGTCCATTATGGCATTATGAGAACTGCGGCTTGCTTAATAATACATTAATTAATTAATTAATTAGGCGATTTATTATATAAGATAAACAAAATTAAAGGATGGACCATTGAAATGCAAAACATAGACAATTAGTTTTAGTTTAGATAATTCATGTCGCTCCTTTTTTGATAAAGCATGAGAATATATATATTCATTGCGTTTGCTAAACTCAATTCATACAAAACATACAATAAAAATTAATTTCTCCCCTAAATCGCCTACAAATGATGCACATTTATTAATTCTTTTTTCAATTGACGAGGTTTTATACCACTTATATATATATATGAACCCACAGCCGAGACATTTCATATACAAATTGAGTAGTTCATAGCATATATATTCACGCCGATTTTTTTATTAATAGGAAAGATACAAAATAATATCGATAATAGAGTACGTTTTAGTAAAATTTTGGAAAATAAGAAGAATTTTATAGTTTATGACGTTCAGGCATTGTAGTTGAACGTTAGAAACTATAACGTCCAATTAATCTGATCACTAATGATCGTTAAAAAAAAAACTGTAGGTACAATGTTTTTTTTTTTTTTCCCTTTAGTTCTAACTGCTACTGTTGATTGCTTTTGATGGGAAAAAAAAAAACACTGTAGCTGGACGTTATAAACCATAACGTCCAGCTACAGTATTTTTTTTTTACGATCATTAGCGATCAGATTAACTGAACGTTATGGTTTATAATGTCCAGCTACAGTGGCCTGATCATTATAAACTATAATGTTCTTCCTATATTCCAAAATTTCATGCAACCTTACCCCATTATCAATATTTTTTTGTTTTTCCTATTAATAAAAAAATTGGTATATTCACGTCCATTTAACATTTTAAAAAATAATATAAAATTAGACATTTCAAAATGTAAAAATCACCTTTATTTTTTTTTAAAAAGCACATACAATTTATTTGGGTCAATTTAAAGACATTTATGAGAAAATCTATCAAAAATAAAAATTAACGGTAGACTTTTTATGGTTTTATTCTTAATGTAAGATACTTTTTAAATTATCAAGTGAATGTATACTACAATTATCGTTCCTATAAAATTATGTAATCGAAAGGAGTAAAGGTCATTGTAAAATAGTATATTAGAACGCCGGCTTTAAAGCGGTTTGAGAAATGTATTGGTTTTGTAATTTGTGTATTTTGTATTGAATTCAAGAAGAATTACATGCCTATTAATAGGCGAGATTATTACATGTATATCTGTACTAAAAGTTAAAACAATGTAATGAGTTGTAGATAGAGACAATGCTAAACGGAAACTGAAATTCTCAGAAACAGAAGAATAAATCTTGATCTAATCATCTCAAGTCTTGTATGAAATGGAGAGGTCCAGTAATAGGTTATTAGGCTTGGAAATAGTAGTGTTGAATTAACATTTTATATGAATGTTTAGCAAGAATAACAGTCTTCATATTAACACCCAATCTAAACAATATTTATAATACTATGAAGAGGAGGGATCGGATGACACCCTTTTTTGTGACATCGAATGACACTGTATATTTTCAAAGTTATCAAAGTCTAAACAGTCGATCCAAACCGTTAAATATGATGGATATATTAAAATGTGCTTGTAGATCAAATTTTACATTTTTTGATTTTTTTACTATTTATTAAGTATTTTACAAAATCGATGTTTTCAGACCAATGAATTTTTGTACCCATCTTAATAAATAGTAAAAAAAAATTTAAAAAAAATGTAAAATTTGATCTGCAAACACATTTTAATATATCCATCATATTGAACGATTTATATCGACTGTTTGGACTTTGAAGATGTAGGGTGTCATCCGATCCCTCCTCTACTATGAATATCACAGAATTAATATGCTTTCACATTATTCAAATTAATATTGTTTTTCATATGTTCTCAGATACATTATTTTTCAAGACATATTGAATGGAGACAAATAAATAAAACAAGAGGATTCTAATACCTCATGCTTTTCATACCTCATCATACCTCATATTTTATATCTTTGTTTTCAAAGTTCAAATTGTTGATCCGAACCGTTCAACATGATATCCATACTAAAATATGCATGGAGATGAAATTTTATAATTTTTAGAAATTGTTTACTATTTTTTATGATATGTACAAAATCACTAATTCTAGACCGTTCAAAAACAATGATTTTGTATCTCTCTTAAAAAATAGTAAAAAAAATTTCAAAATTATAAAATTTCATCCCCAGATATATTTTAGTATGGATGTCATGTTGAGCAGTTCGGATAAACAATTTAGATCTTGAAAACAAAAATATAAAATATGAAATATAATGAGGTATGAAAGGCATGATGTATTGGAACCCTCCTCGTAAAACAAACATGTATCTTTCATAACTCTAAATTTTGTTTTTAAAATATCAATTGGTATATTTAGTAACAGAAAATGTTTAAATTTGGTTACAATCATAAGGTGTGGTACCTTGGGGACAGGAGACATAGTAATTTGACATGTCTACACGGTAGGTCCGCTGTGCAATGAAACACTCCAAAAAGGTTCCATGCCTAACTTTAGACAACGCAATTCTCTCTTTCTCAGATCCTTTATTACTAAATCTGTACTGTATTCTGTGTAATAAGTCGCTGAAACGCGGGGCCCATCATTCAGATTATCTTATCGCATCCCCTGGAAATGAAACAAGTTCGCTGGTCAGATTTGTATAGATAGGTTGTAACAGAAAACCTAGACTCTATTGGCCTACGTCGCTTTGTTATTTGATTTGATCCAATCAAAATGTTACAACATGGAGAATTATCAATTTTTATTTTTATTTTCAATGTTTAAACAGTTAATTCGAAAATGTATTTAGAAATCAAAATTTACCTTCTTCTTTTTTTAACAATTTTTTAGACATGGGAAAGTCACTACTTTGAATGGTACGGAATTTCCGGGTCAAGTAATTCTCTACCTATCAAAATAGTAACAAAATTATAAAAAGAATGTAAAATTTGATCTTCAAATACATTTTCATAAACCCTAAACCCCACATAAGGAGAATAATTTATAAAATATATTTAGTGGCAATCATAATAAGAAGGTTTCTCAAATAAAATTTTTTACAGAGTTTTATTTTGGTAGCCTTATTATTATGAATGCCACCCAAAAATTGCTTGTTATTAATATTGGTATATTTTTTATCTACTGTTTCTGGTAAAAGTTTTCTCAAATATCATCCATATTACATTTATATAATTTTATCAGCATCTTCCTGAACAAATAAACGAATTAAAATATTTTCAAGAATAGTTCATACAATACTTGTATTTTCCGTGGATTTAACCAATTTTACGAATCATACACGATTTGTTTCCAAATAGTTCGTAGAATTTATTAAGTTTTTTTTTTACTTTTTACGAAGAGGTATATTAGTTGCATTATAGAAAATTAACTATTTTTTTTTTTTCTGAAATTGAGTTTCAATAAATTAAGTTATGGATTAAATCTAACTACCATTGTTGTGAAACAGTATACAGTTGATGTAGGGCTGTAAAAAATCGCTCAAATTCGTAACTCGTTCATAACTGCTCGTTTTAACTCGCTCATTTACAACTCTAGGCAGTTCCAACTCGAGTTGGCTGACTCGTTTAATAAATAAGCTAAGTTTGAGCATACCCCAACTCGCTTATTAACAACTCGAGTTATACAAAGTTCATCATAATAAATCTCATGATCTTCTAAATAACTCCTAAGATGCTGTTTGGGTTGCTTGCTTTGTTAGTTGTCATGTTAATTATATATGAATTGTCTGTGTTTAGATAAACTTTTTTCTAAGCCATTTGAATTGTTTGTATTTAGATAAACTCTTACTAGTATATAACTATAACTAAGGAAATCGACTAGTCAAGCGAGTTATAAACGAGTTATGAGCCAACTCGAGTTGGCAATAAGCTGAACTCGAGTTGGCTTTACAACTCATTATTACTATCCCAACTCAAGTTGACTCGCTCATTAACTAAATGAGCTGAGTACGAGTTAAAAGTAACTCGCTTAAACTCGACTCATTTACAGCACTAAGTTGATGCAATATATATACACTTGGAATTTTAGTTGGCAATCTATAAAATTGCACCGTTTCACAAACGGTGATACACAGTGAATATAATATGTTTAGAATAATGAAATAATAAAGGATGTGAATGAACTTCCCCACTTAGTCCCAAAATTTTAAATGCCTTGGAAGCAAAGGGTGTTTTGCTTGCTTTGGCTCACGCTTTGCCAACTCCACCTTAGTTTTTCTCTTTGCCACTTTCCATGTGATGCCTTCTTTCAATGATTTTGTACTTTTATTGCATTTACTAAACCTCCTATTGGTTAGGGAACAAATAATTAGGGATTGGGTTTCTCTGTCTCAGTTTTCAATGACATAGTTGTTACTTCTCATGTTCTAATATCTTACTTCTAATAAAATTTTAGAAAAAAATTAAATAAAAGAGCAACATTTGACTCAAAATTGGAGTTCTATTAACAAGTATGAAATTAAATAGGAGATGGACCAGCCAATAATGGTACTTATTTATATTGGTTTCAGTAATTTTGTAAAGTTAAAGTTCCTTGTTAGTCAATAAAGAATAACTTGTAATTATTTTTCTTAGAAGTTTGTGATGAATTATTGGATATTTTAAAGAGAAGAGTTCAAATATCTTTATTTTTTGTCTCTATCGTATCTCTAATTTTAGAAATATAATAATTTAAAATTTAAATGTTAAAATAAAATAGTTAGATATGATCTATATTATTTTCTTTATGGACATATAAAAGATCATGACATTTTGATTTTGTTTTAGTTAGTATTAAGAACATGCAAAAATACACCGATATAAATAAATTCTGAGTATTATTTTTTTAACTTATTAATTCATATAAAGTTAAAATAAAAAAAGTGATAATTTTCTGTGTATAACAGTTTTATGTTAATATATAAAGAGGAGGGATCGGATTACACCGTTTTTTTGACACACTTTGACACCTACCATTTTCAAAGTCCAAATAGTCGATCCAAACCGTTTAACATGATGGATATATTAAAATGTGCTTGGAGATCAAATTTTACATTTTTTTGAATTTTTTTTACTATTTATTAAGATGGTTACAAAATCGTTGTTTTCAGACCATTGAAAAACAACGATTTTGTAACCATCTTAATAAATAGTAAAAAAATTCAAAAAAATGTAAAATTTGATCTCCAAGCACATTTTAATATGGTGATCATGTTGAACGGTTCGGATCGACTGTTTGGATTTTGAAATCGCAAAATTGGCCTATAAAAAAACAATGTCAAGATGTGTCAAAAAAAAGGTGTAATTGGATCCCTCCTCATATATAAATTGTAATTTTTTATTATTAGAAAAATAAAAAATGGAATATAGAAGAAAACACCAAAAATTAGATGCATTTTAGCCCTCTTTTTTTTTTAAATATAGCAGTGGTTACTTTATATTTTATAAGATAACTAAAAGTTGAAGTCAAATCACTATTAGATAACTAAAGTTGGCACTCAAACTTAAAACTTGAAAGCTGTAAAAGTAACCTCGTGTTGATGGTACATTGGTACCTAAAATAAAATTTTATTCCGAGATTTCATATGATCGTATCCCTTTGAATGATTTACTTGTCAATCAAACGCACAATGACTCAGCTTTATTTGATTATTTCCTTCCCTGACAAACAAAGAAACAGAGTATTGCTCTTTATAATTGTACCTCTTTCTCTTTCTTTCTGAATCTAAACCATGCCAATGGCCATTTGAAGTCTTTTTAGGACACTCTTATATTTGCTTTTCTCCTCCTGAAATATAATCATTCCTTCTCCCCTATCTATCTCAAGTTCTCTACCATATCTATCTCTTTATCTTTTGCTGGCATGTGCAAGAATTCAGCTTTCACTGTTTAAGTGCTTCAAATCAAGACCTTTTTAGTTTACCCAGGTGTGATTTTGGCATTATTTTTGTACAGTTTTGTCAGCCTTTGCGTCAGTATTGAAATCCTAAGTTTCTTTCAATAAATTAGTATTTAACATAAATGTATTGTATTGAGTTTGTCAGCTTTTAGCCTTTCCTTTTCTTTGTGGTCCTCTCGTTTTATGCTTTCTCTCTCTTTCTTTTCTCTTTTTTGAAAACATTGACAGCGGCAGCTAAATCTGTTTTATTCTCTTTCTCTCTCTCTCTCTCCTTTCTCTATCTCTCTGCTTGTGTTTCTGAGTGAGGCTTCTTTAGATAAACCAAATTAGAGTAGCTAGTGAGGTTTGCTTGAGAGAGCGAGGAGAGCGCAAGAGAGGAGAAAGAGAGAGATTTTTCAGCATTGGGAATTTGGGATCCCATTTTTTGGGTTAATGGTATTTCAGAAGTGGAGGTGAAAAGCTCTAAAAAAGGTGCTGAATTTATGCCAATTTTTGTTCCAATTTTGAAATTTTGTTCCCTTTCTTCCTATCTATTGTTTACATCTTTTCTAAAAATCTGAAGTTTTCTATGCAATTTCTCAATGCGATAGCAGTAGACTGTAGCCTTTCAGACACACTTTTTAATTTGGAAAAATAACAGCATTGTGTCTTTTAAAAATACTATTCGTAATAATTGGTACAACTTTAATTTTAGTATAACAAAAATTTAGCTTACCACTTTCTAATTTCAAGTAGAACTTGAATTTATTCCAACCATTTCATTCACAACAAATCAGGATGTCTTAATTTTTCTTTTCCTGATGGATCCCACACACTACAAGTCATTTCATAATCTAGAAAAAGAATGCACTATCAAGTATTATTTTTAATTTTTTATTATTGTGCAATTGTTGCATTACCAATTTAATGCTCTCATTGATGATAATGATCCTCATTTTTCAACTATTATTCAGATAGACAGCAAAAGAAATACAAACAGGCCAATTAGCAACCCTACGACCCGAAAATTGTTCAAGAAAATTAAGAATATTGAACTAAAAAATGAACCGGTTTGGAGACGGAACCAAGCAATGGAGTACAGACCCGACAACGGCACCTACAGACCCGATAATAAGCAAAGATGCACCTGCCACGTGGAAGGATTTTGGCATGTCGATGAATGCCATCTCCTTCGGGTTTGCAGCTACTGCTGTTTTGATATCGATGTTTCTCCTCATGGCAATTTTCGAGCACTTCATCAAGCCGAGGATTTCTAGTTCTTTCAATATTAGAGGAACTCGAGGCGGCGATGGGTCCTCGCTTGAGATCGGAAGATCACACGGTGGTGTGCACGGGAAGGTTCACAATTCATCCAAGGTAGGTTCTTTTTCCCTTTCTTTTCGGAATTGGAAAAACAAGTGAGACATGAGAAATTGTAGAATTTATTATTTGTTAATAAATGTTGGCTTCAGCATATATAATTGGTTTGTACCAGATGGTACAGTCATGACTTGTATGGTACAAGTTTTAATTGTAAATTCCATCTTAACCCAAGTTGATGAAAGTACCCACTATATTTTCTCGATTGAGTCTATGGTACTTTGCATAGTGCAAATTGGCTTTTGAAGTTCAAATAGTCGATCTGAACCGTTCAATGTTAATTCTATATGAAAATATACTTGCAGACTAAATTTTACATTTTTTAGAATTTTTTTACTATTGTTTTAAATAGGTAGCAAACCACTACTTTTGAATGATCTAGAATCTTTAAATCAAGTGATTTTCTACCTAACTAAAAAAAAGTAAAAATATTTAAAAAAAAATTGATCCACAGGTATATTTTCATATTGAGAACATGTTGAACGGTTCAGATTGATTGTTTGTACTTTAAAAATGAAGATAGCACGAACCAATCTGCGCTATGCATAGTACTGTAGCCTCACTCTAGTTTCTTTTCAGAATCATTACAGCCAGTTTATCTACCAGTAAGTCTAGGCAGTTTCTGGTAAGATTGAAATACTTCTATGCATATAAATAACTCCTGTAAATAAGAAAATGTCTGTATTTCAATATAATGTGCTTAATAAATGTGACTACAGGTAGAGTCCCCGGTGCTGTCAAACTTTTCAGTGGTGATGCCAGGTCAGCATTACCCGACTTACATTGCACAGCCGGCGCCTCTTCCTTGCACAAGAGAAGGCATACACTGGCCACAGCATAATGACCATTTTTCGCTTCCCACCTTATAAATTTTAGTAAATTTATCTTTTTTGTATAGAGGACTCTCTTTCAGGTGGAAATGAGATTTTTGTACATTGTTTTGTATACTTCCATGATCTTATTTGTTCTTTTACCTCATCTCTTTACACCCCAAAATTCTCCAATGCTGTTTATGCGGCTTTCTATTGCAAATTCACTAGTTTTGCAAGTATAAACAATTTTCAATATCCAATAGCATCTTAATATAAAGCAATCATATTTAAATACCAAAGAAAGAAAAAATAAATCCATTATGCTTGTGGTCTTCTATATGAACTAATATTTAACTAGCTATCATTATGCTGTATCGCAGAAGATATAATACTTTTAGCTGAGTCAAAATTATTTTGGAACCTATTTGGAATATAGGAGAGATCGTTTTGAGATTTGTGCCATATTATAATAGACATTTCAGATCTCATTCTCCACAGTCAGGTTGTATACTGGATCTGAATTCTAAGCTGATAGCTAGTTACTAGAGTGGAAAAAACGTGCCGTGATGTGTCTAACACGCCGTGATTTTGATCTCGTGCCGTGCTGTGCCGTGACCAAATTAATTTTTGACGTGCCGTGCTATGCCGTGACCAAAATGTCAAGGGATGGTCACGCCATGTGAGTTACGCCGTGCCTAAACGTGCCGTGACCATACGTGACTCGTGTGACTCGCGTGACCATTTAATTATATTTTAGGTTAGTTTATTCAAGATTCACCATTAAATCAATATCTAATGGCCCTAATTACACGTGACTCGCGTGACTACGTGCCGTGCCGTGCCGTGACTAAATCTTTCAAAAGATGGACACGGCACGCGAATGGTCACGGCACGTAACTGACACGCGTGCCGTACCGTTTCGTGCCGTAACCGTGTCGTTCTGTGACAGAGCCAGCTCCGCCGTGCCATTTTTCCCACTCTACTAGTTACTGAGGCATTGGATATCAGCTCTGCCGTTTTTTTTTTTTTTTGTATGAAAGCTGATATGCTGAGTTAGAATAATTTTTTCTGTAAGAAAGCTGAAATATCAGCTCTGCCTTTTTTTTTTTCTTTTGTAAATTATAGTGTTGGAGTGGTGAATTGCAAATTTTACAAAGAACAAATAACCTTGGAAGTCAAAAAACTTCAAATTGTACAATTTAAAAACTGTAAGTTGATAACGTTTTCAACGGAACGCTGGATCAATGTAATGCAATCTCTAATGTTGTTCATAATGGCAGTATTTGATAAGAACTCAATATATTTAATAGTGAAAGAGAGAACACAAGTTTTATTTTTATTATTAATTTTTTCTTACTCTCTTACAAATTATAAATGACAACATCTCAATTTATAGGCTACATGGTGCCCTTTAGATAATCTAGAACATAAATGTCATTAAACATGACACAAATACTAAGTTCATGAATTGCACGAACCAACATGACTCTAAAAAACCTAAAAATTTAATATATCTAGAAAACCCAAATACATTCAATCTAACCATTTGACTAATTAACCAGCTAATTATGTTTATTATTTCCAACATCCCTCCTTTTAGTATGGTAAAATATAATTATTCTTTTAGAGGCATCTTCCTCAAACTCGATCATTGTCGTGGAGTTACATCAGTGTGTTGTCCACTCATCATACTTGATCTTCCATTAAGTATCTTTGTAGTCACTTCTCTGTGCTACTTACTATTGCCATGAACACCATACTTGAAACACCTATTAAGCATCTTCATAGTCACTACTCCGTGCTACTTGCTCCGGCCATGAGCCCACTCATCATCACATAACTTCCACTCGAACACTCTAGTAAAATAGTCTCCAACGAATTCACTCTTCTTCATAGCAATCAACTCAAACTCAGCCCTTTGAGTTTGGATCCGCACCTTCTTCATTTTATAAACTCCAACCACTTAATTTCTAAGAATTTCCAATGCATCCTTAGAACTCGGCTTAATGACAATCTTCTCAAACATGCTATCATCCAACCCCTTGATGGATGATACTTAGCGCATTTTCATCTCCATTCTTATTTTAAAGCATTTAACTCGCCTACCGTGAGTTCGCTATCATCTTCGAGATCTTCAACCCCGTTCTCGACAATGTTCCACAAGCCATGAGCACCAACAATGGTCTTGATTGGCAATGATCATTCATAACGACTGCGACCTCGATTGCCACTCTTCGGTTTCTCTTCTTTCAGTGTTGCCTTCGCTTGCAACTCTTCTTCAAGCAATTTGTACTTCTTTCTCTTTTTCATGATTACCCTCCTTTATCTGACTAAGCTCTGATACCAATTTGATATGATCGATTTAATATAGAGGCAAATTTAATATATATTTTAATAATGAAAGAGAGAACACTTTATGACAGCAAATTTGCTTCTATTATCAATATTCTCTTACTCTCTTACAAATTACAAATGACAATATCTCATTTTATAATTGTGCCCTTTAGATAACCTAGAACATAAATGTCATTAGACATTACACAAATACCAAGTGCATAAATTGAACAACCTAACATAACTCTAGAAAATCTAAATATTTAATATATCTAGAATCTAACCATTAGACCAACTAATTAAGTTTATTATTTCCAACACATAAACTCAGATAATTTTTTTAACATAACTATTTTGACTTCATGCAACACACAAATGATAAAATCAAAGCAGCGCTACATGAATTCAAAACTGCTCTTTTAAAATATTTACCAAATAAATCCCACTTGTCAGTTGCAAGCACTATATATGTCTACGGCCAAACATGATCATTTCCTCTTTAGTCTTTACTATCCAAATTTGACTAAAACCTGGAACTTTTTTTTTTATTAGAGTTCCTGTACACTAACTACACTCCAACATCTTTTAAATGCTATTTTTAATAAATAAACCTGCGACCTCTCTACGGAATCGTGCCACTACACTAAGCTTATGTTATGGTGCAAAATCTGAAACTTCTTTGCTCACTGGATCTACTTTGCAACTGTGGATCTGCCGAGTAGAGCTGTAAATGAGCCGAGTTTGAGCGAGTTACCTCCAACTCAAACTCAGCTCATTAAATAAATGAGCGAGTCAACTCGAGTTAGGATGATAATAACGAGTTGTAGAGCCAACTCGAACTCAGCTCGTTATCAACTCGAGTTGGCTCACAACTCGTTTAACCAGTTAATTATATACTACTTGTAAAAGAATTTATCAGTATCCAGTAATTTTTCATATAACAATAGTACATAAGCACCAGTAATTTTTCATACAACAACTTAGTACATAAGCACCAACAATTTTTCATACAACAGCTTAACAAAAACAATTTCTGAGATTTATTGTAACCAATTCTATGTAACTCGAGTTATAAATGAGCGAGTTGGAGTAAGCTCAAACTCAGCTCATTTATTAAACGAGTCAGCCAACTCGAGTTGTAAATGAGCGAGTTAAAGTGAGCTATAAATGAGCGAGTTATGAGCGAGTTACGAGTTTGAGCAATTTTGCCCAGCCCTACTGCCGAGTATTAATCTTGTGCAATTGATTGTAGAAGTGCTTTATCGGACCTCCAATAGTAGTTGGGCCAAGTTCGGCCCGTTTATTTTAGAAATAACTGCCATCCACCAGAGTCCATATATGTTCTTAAGTTCATCAAGTTGTTTGATGAATTTGACTAGAAAATTTATCGAAAGGACTTCAAATAATAAATTAAAACTGTTGAAACTGATTTACTTCACGAGTAACACGTTTACATATCAAATTTATAAATTTTCGAATTAATTTAGTTTAAAGTCAAGCGATAAAAAAAATTATGAGTTAATTTTAATATATTCATTTTTTATTCTTATTTTTTACAGCTTGACTTTATACTAAATTAATTCAAAAATTTATAATTTGGCATGTAAACACATCACTCGTGAAGTAGATTAGTTTTAAAGATTTAAATTCGTCATTTAAAATCATTATTTTGAAGTCAAGCTCACCGAAATACTTAATGAGTTTAAGAACACTCTAATTGCAATTAAGTAATAGAAATTTTTTTATCTATAAAAAATATTAAAAAATATATATATAAAGAATACTAATAAATTTTTATGAGTAGAAAGATCGATAATAATTTTAAATCGGTAAAATTCCTACCGATTCAAAATAAAATAAAAAAGATTAAAACTGCTAGGGAAACGGGCGGCCTGATAACAGATATGAAAACTGGAGGTGGCAACCCAGCAAGTGCCAGCTGCCGCGTTTCAACCCACAGAAGTTTCTAGAACTCATGAGAGGAAAAACCCTAGCTTTTGTTGGGGACTCCATTGCGAGACATCAGATGGAGTCTCTTCTTTGCATTCTTTGAACTGTTTTTGGTGGTGTCGGCTACACTAACTGTACATTGTAAGGCTTAATTTAATTTAGTTAGCCTTCAGTTGTGAAAATAATAGTTGATATAGGTGGTGTACAGTTAAGTCCAGTTTCACTGTAGCATGCCCTCAATATATTTTGATTAAGTGTCATTTTACTTCAAATGGGTCATTTTAATAATTGAACCAAATGATGTACTAGACGAAACCATACCAAATCCTATTTTTTTAATTGGACTTAATGGTTAAAACATCAATTCTTAAAAGCCAGCTAAAAATGCTGTAATATATACATTACCAAATGGAGCCAAAAAAAAAAAAATGATATTCTGAACACAGGCACAGGGACGGATCCATAATTTTCGTCAAGGGAGACAAGAAAAATATCGAATCGTTTTTAAATACCTAATCGGGTTTAAATTCATTAACCAATTGAGTACTTGATAAAAAACAATGCTTTAACTTATACTTTCCAATGCTTTGACTTGTAATTTCTAATTCTTTGACTTATAATTCTAATTACCAATCAAAATTCAACAAATTTATTTCAATTTTAACTCTAAATTTAATCTATATTACAAATCAAACGTCTTGAGGAGAGCAAAAAGAGAGAGACAAAGTCGGTCGGAACTAATAAATCTTCACTAAAACTCAAAATTCAGGAGAGTCCCCTCCTGGATACACCTGGTCCGCTCCTGCACAGGCAGAGGTACCAAAGAAAAGAGGGAACCGGTACATGCAGAAATGGCACTTCCGATCAACATCTACCAAAATTGTACGCATATGGTCATCCCACCACTCAGGGGGTTGATAAGGTGTACCTAGATGTACCTGATGAGACATTCATGGAGTATATACCGGGTTTTGATGTACAGTATATACCAGCTTTATGTTACTTTATTTAAGAACCTAAAAATGTCAAGTCAAGGCAAAATAAAATAAAATGAGAATGCAACTATGCAAGCATACAACTCTTACTTGACAGTAGTATGCCTAATACATGTCATGGATTCCATCCATATTGTCAGGAGCGGAACCAAGGCTTGCACCAACCTAGGCCCTGGCCCCCCTTGACTAAGAAATTATACATAGTTTCTTTAATAAAAAAAAAAAAAACTGGCTAGAGATTACGATTGATTCCTGATTTCTGACTCCCTCCTACTGATCATTCCTAGTTCCTGAGCCCTTGGGCCCCCCTTACCGATTATTTCTGGTTCCGCCACTGCATATTGTAAGGTGTTGTGTTGCTGTCGAGTGTTTTATACCTTCCATAGCTAACCACCCTAATTTCACTGGCTTAGCCATTGTTAGATCATACTCACCCGACCACTATGAAGGTGATTCTTGTGCTGGTAAGGTGGCACCTGTTACCGATTGAGGTGGTACAAAATGTGTTCACAGACACCATGTACAGTAGCCCTGACCCAAATAAGAAGACGCAGCCGAAATTTTTATTAATCGAAAAAAAATAAAAAAAATATCGAAAAGGGGCGAAACTTTAGTCACAATTTTAAATGTAGTTAGAACGGCACCATTGGTACCGTCCCATGGGACGGCACTATCCTCGCCGTCCGAGATTACATTTCCCTTAACCAGATTCGTCGCTAATCCGGATTCAAGGACGGTGATAAAATTCCCGTCCCAAAAAAAAAAAAAAAAAAAAAATTAAAGACCGGACGGTACCAACAATACCGTCCCAGGAAAAATAAAATAAAAAAATGTTTACCGGAGCCAATCTAGAATATTATAGTATTATCCCTTGAAAACCTGTAAAGTTCTGTAGTGGGCCAATCTAGAATATTATAGTATTATCCCCTGTAAAGTTTACAGGGCCAATGTTTACAGGGGCCAATCTCCTATAAATTAATTAAAAACAAAAAAATGTTTACAGGGGCCAATCTCCTCTCTAGTGGGCCAATCTACATTGGCCAATCTAGAATATTATAGTATTATTTTTAATTAATTTAACCCACTTGAAAATAACAGAACTTTACAGGGGCCAATCTAGAATATCCCTTGAAAACCTCCGTCCTTTATCCGGTATGCGCACAGAATTTTTTATTTTATTTTATTTTTCCTAGGACAGCATTGTTGGTGCCGTCCGGTCTTTAATTTTTTTTTTTTTTTTTGGGACGGGAATTTTATCACCGTCCTTGAATCCGGATTAGCGACGAATCTGGTTAAGGGAAATGTAATCTCGGACGGCGAGGATAGTGCCGTCCCATGGGACGGTACCAATGGTGCCGTTCTAACTACATTTAAAATTGTGACTAAAGTTTCGCCCCTTTTCGATATTTTTTTTATTTTTTTTCGATTAATAAAAATTTCGAAAGACGCAGCGGGGTCCGAATGGAGAGCCCCCGCCACAGGATTGTCTACACTGGTGCATGCCAGGCCCGATTGACACTTGGAATGAATGAAATTAATGCTGTTAGAGGAAATCCGAAGAAAGTTTGAAACGAGAAAGATTTGATGATTTAATTATGGCATTTGCTTCGGTGGACTCAAGGAACTATTTGTAAAATGAGTCATATTTTTATTTTCAAAGTTCAAACAGTCGATCCGACCGTTCAACATTATCTCCATATTAAAATGTACTTGGAGGTCAAATTTTACATTTTTTTGAATTTTTTTACTATTTATTAAGTATTTTACAAAAACTAGTCAAATTCAGACCATTGAATTTGTAAAATACTTAATAAATAGTAAAAAAAATTAAAAAAAATGTAAAATTTGACCTCCAAGTACATTTTAATATGGAGATAATGTTGAACGGTCGGATCGACTATTTGAACTTTAAAAATGAAAATAGAACTCATTTTACAAATAGATCCTTATGTCCACCGAAGCATCCCTCTTTAATTATATATAGTGGTTGTATACTATGTTGTATCAGTTAGACACTTCGATTGACTTAATAGGAGTTTTAATTTGGTAGATATGTTAGATATTTATTTGGTTCAAATATTTACTAATACAAAAGATTAATGCTTCAATTTAAACCCGTTGTCTTGAAAAAATGGTCTTCGAAGTTCAGACATGTACACGCATTGGCATTGCTGACATTGCAAAACAAGATTAACAGCTGACATTTATTCATTAGACTTCATATTGAAATATTAATACAAAAGAGAGATTGTGGCAACATATAAGTTCCTCAGCAACCCCTCATATTCCCACAAGAAACCCCTCATATTCCCACAAGAAATGAAAATAATAATTAAAACAAAATACTGAAGATATGGTGTATACAGTAAATATTTTGAAGGTAATGCAAATCATCCTGTAATAAGAACAAGATTCTTTTATACACTTAAAACAAAGTCATTCCATAACTGAAACTTTTAACTATTTTCTTCATTAGGGGTGTCAATGGGTACAATACGGGTATGGTGGAAGCATTTTCATACCCATACCCTACCTTTACCCATTAAGAATTGTTCTTATCCTATCCTACCCATACCTGTTAAAATTATCGGGTAACAAAACGGTAGTAGATGAATAACGAATAATAATAGTAATATAATAATTTATTTATTATGTTTTTATAGAACATCAAAACTCATCATTTCATACGTATGCAATCACATTACTAACAAAAAAAAGTACAATCAATTTCAACTAAATTGTTTTTTTCTTATATAGCAAGAGAATTTGAAAACACAAATATCTATTCGGATAAATTCAATTATTTAAATAAAATAACAAACATGCAAATAAAAGTAATATGTTTAACATTTTTCTTATAGCAAAAAACATACACTAAATTACAAATATACATCACTAATTATTGCAAATTTATTATTATATGAACATATATATCACAAAAATAAACTTTACCATCACTAATTATTGCTCAAACACTATCATATAGTATTATTTTATATAATTACCCTATAGGGTAACGGGTACGAAATAATTTTTACCCATACTCATATCCATTTAGCTAATGAAAAAAAATTCTTACTGATACCCATAACCGATAAGCTAACAAAAAAAAAAAATCTTACCTATACCCGCCTTAACGAATGCACAGGTAGAGTAAACAGTTAAAAGGATATCATTGACACCCCTATTCTTCATAATACAACTGGGAAACAAAGAACTTCAACTTAAACTTTTACGACCTGTTGAACCATATTCCTTTATCAAAACTTTTACAATTTTGCACGCACCTCATATTCTGATAACTTGCAATTTCAATCAAATTTTTACTATTTTTGATTGAACATTCCTTACAAGTTAAGACTTGACAAATTTGATTCTGATCCTATGGTGTAGATATCAATTTTGACAATAAATTCAATTGCATCTCAAATTAAATCTAATACATGGGGGTAATGAGCATAACATACGACTAGATTTTCAGGAATTCAATCAAATCTCCATTCTTTTATTTTCATATTTTTGCCTCCCAAATAGGGGTGGTAAAAAAGCTCGTAACTCGTGGCTCAATCGTGACTTGCACCTGACTCGCTTGCTAACAGCTTGCTTGTTACTAGACTGAGTTGTTAACGAGTCAGTTCGTCACTAGCTCGGTCCAGAATTAACGAATTCAAGCTAGGGCCTAGCTTGCTTGCCAGCTCGCGAGCTAGCTCGGCTAGGCATCAATTTGTGAATTTGTGTGCATTTTATACTGTCTAGCTCAGTCCAGCTCGATTAAAACAAGATTCAGTTAGACCCAGCGAGCCAGCTCGGATTGACTCGTCACGATTTCAAGCTGAGATTT
Source organism: Carex kokanica (assembly GCA_025461125.1). NCBI lineage: Eukaryota > Viridiplantae > Streptophyta > Magnoliopsida > Poales > Cyperaceae > Carex > Carex kokanica. The sequence continues at coordinate 53,278 of JAJGRX010000210.1, forward strand.
TAGCTCGGATGTCCTAGGTCCAGCTCACTCGATTAGAGCTCGGTCCACACAAGCTGAGCTAGGACCCAGCTCGGCCTGAGCCAGCTTGTTGACGGCCTACCCCAAAAATATCTAATTGCATCTTAATTTACAGCAATCATATTTAAATACCAAAGAAAAAAAATCATTATGGTTATGGTCTTCTATATGAACTACTGAAGCGTTGGATATATACTTTTGAGTTAGAATATTTTTTCTGTAAGAAAGCTGAAAATATCAGCTCTGCTTTTTATTTCTTATATAAATTATAGTGTTGGAATGGTGTATTGCAAATTTTACAAAGAATAAATAACCTTGGAAGTCGAACAGCTATACAATTTAGAAACTGTCAGTTGATAACGTTTTCAACGGACCGTTGGATGAATGTAACGGAACTCTCCAATGTCGTTCATAAATCCCATAAAGATTTTAAGAGAGTTTGGTTTGATGCAGCATACAAATTATAGAATCAAAATATTGCATTATCTAGTTCGTGCGCTGCATAAGGTCAAAATTGATCTGTTAAATATTTACCAAATAAACCCCACTTGTCAGTTGCAAGAACTAATATGTCTAGCACCAAACATGACCTGATGACCATTTCCTCTTGACTACCCAAATTTGACTAAAACCAAGGCTATGTCCTTGTGTACATCAATTTCTACAAATTTCTACTCTTTTGTGACGTGGACCGCTAGATGCAATAATTAAAATTGTAATTAAATAAGAAAATTTGTGTGGAATTTGGATCGGGAACAATGACGATTTTGTTTTTTTGTACCTCTCGACTATTGCATTCGGCCCAAAAAAATTCTATATTCTTTTAAGTTTAATTCAGAGATTTAATTATTGAACTTGGTTAAATCAAGAGTTAAATTTGTACTAAATGAATTAGTAAAATGACGTAGAAAGTGGCTACTATTGCAGAAGAAACTTCCTCTCCCCTTTCCTTTATTATTACTTGTTAATAAGTAATCGGATTTCACATTTCTTCATCGTCTTCGGTTTTACTTAGTTCAAACCCTAATTTCAATTTGTAATCCCACCCACCTTTAATGGCGACCCGACCAACCTCTGGCACGCAAACCCATACCATAACCCTAGATCCGCCTTCCTCCTCTTCGTCCAGCTCTACCTCGTCGGAATCCCTAGTTCTCCGCCTGAGACCTCAAAAGAAGAAGGTGCAGTGGAAAGAGGGAACAGTTGACAATGAGCACATGAACAAAAAGAAGTCGAAGAAGTGTTGCATATTTCACAAGGAGAAGCCTTTTGATGAAGATTATAGCGATGATGAGGACTCGAACAACTCTAGTGGAGGCGACGGTGGCGGCGATCCCGGGGCAAGGGGATCTCCGGATGCGGGTGGGTGTTGCTCTCATGGCGGAGGTGGAGCCCACCACTAATCGTGCCTTTCTGGTGATTTCGAAGTTAGTATTTAACTGTATATCAGATTCGGATGCATTTTTTGAATGAAATTTGGTTGATTCATAATAGGGGACGGGTAAAACGTGGAGATTTGATTGAATTACTGCCAAATTTTAGTCTTATGCTATACTCGTTACACCCATGTAATAGATTTAATTTGAGATGCAATTGACTTCCTTGTCAAATTTGATATATACACCATGAGATCCGAATCCAATTAAGCATGTTTCAAGTTGATGCCCTTTCTGTTAAGTCATAACTTGTAAGGAATGTTCAATCAAAAATAGAAAATTTGATTGAAATTGTAAGTTATCATAATATGAGGTGCGTGCATGTTTGTAAAAGTTTTGATTAAGGAATATGGTTCAACAGTTTGTAAAAGTTTCAGTTGAAGTCCTTTGTTTCCCAGTTATATTATGGAGGAATATGGTTAAAATTTTCAGTTATGGAAAGACTTTGTTCAAGTGTATAAAAGAATTTGATTAACAGAGTGAAACAAACAAAGCTAGCACCAGATATAATACACAAAGAAATCTCTCACAGAGATTTTTCTTTGTATGTTAAAAAAAGCCTACTAATCTTGTTCTTACACTTGTTACCCCCTTTCCACTGTTTTCCTGCAGTGCTTTATTCTTCCTTACTAACTATATCAGAAGCTTTGACTTTAAGTGAAATAAAGGTCTCTATTCTTAGGCAAATATCTGATGTAAGCACTTCAAAATCTAAACATTCGCATTAAGACTAAAGAGTGTATCCTCCTTTCATCCCTATCATTCTTTTTTTAAACTGGGGTGTTTGACAGTAGACCAGTACATCATTTTATCAAGAGAAAAAAAAAATATTCCAGTAACTCATTGATATATTTTATTTAGGTACAATGTTTCAACTGACTCTGAAAAGATCAAAATATTCCAGTCAAATAAAAAATGATACAAAGATAACATAAATATAGGAATCCTGTGGCAATTATCAGCAGCATGTATACTTGAAATCCATCTGTTATTTGTGTGATGAATTTGCTAAAATACAAATTAAATGAGTACACAAAATTATTTCTTGAAAATTTTGCAGATAAGCCCTTCATCAGGAGGTTCATACAAAGCTGTGTCTTCAGAAGAGCGATTGTGGTTTATTTTTGTTATTGATTGGTTAGCTGTGCAAAATGGAGCATAGAGTTTATAGTAATGTTGAATCTCTTAGGATTAGTTCTTCATTCTATGAAGTGTAAACTATGACATCTCAGTTATTTCATGTGCTGTTCTGATGGTGTTCAATATATGTAGTTTATGTGCTTATTTCAGGATGATTTTTCTTGCCTTGAAATACATATTATGGTAAAATTTTACTGTATACACCATAACCTCAGTTGCTTTAATTGTTATTTTTCTTATTTCTTGGGGGAATATGAGTGGTTGCTGAGGAATTTCTATCTAATATTATGGAAGGAATCATGAGCTATTTCTTTCAATTCATTATTAAATGACTTGATAGCTTAAGTTGCCACAATCTCTCTTTTGTATTAATATTCAATATGAAGTGTAAAGAATAAATTTGTGCTCTTAAACTTGTTTTTCATTGTCAGCGATGCTTGTACATGTCTGAACTGTGCAGACCATTTTTTTAAGACAAGGGGTTTACAAAATGAAGCATTCAGATTTTAAATTCGATGGATTTCTTTAGTTGCTTTGAGTAAAATATAAGTGAAAATCGTATCAAATAAAGTAAAAGAAAATATCAATTACGATGAAATCTGTAACGCTTCCTGGTTTCTTTTTATTTAAAATATAATGAAACAGCAGATTCAACTAATTGTAAGAGGGTTCTTCAGGATCACAGCTTGATCCTCAGCAGGCTCTATGAAGTACCTGAAACACAAAAGCAATATATCTTAATACATGAATAACAAGTAATTATCTTATAGAATTCTTATATTTTTGGTTTTATTTATAGAAAGACAAATGAGAAGTTCACACTCTCTGGTCATCTGGTGAACTAGATTCAATAAACTATATGAATCATTATAGAGTAAATATTACAACATGAGAATTGACAAATGTCTCAATTATTAAAGAACTGGAGAAACTCAATTATCAAGTAGATGACAAGTTATCACCTACTTGATAAGCACAAATATAGCTATGCATTACCTTTACACAGTTCATGATTACGAAACTTTATATAGGATTACAGTTTATGTACTAGCAAATATTTGAACCAAATAAATATCTAACATATTTACCAAAACCTCCTACTGAAGTTTGTACACCAATGAATAGATGTGTTTCCATCAATGTAAGTGTCTAACTGATACAACATAGTATACATCCACTATATACAACTCATCAAATCTTTCTCGTTTCAAACTCTCTTCGGATTTCCTCTAACAGCACTTCATTCCAAGTGTCGATCGGGCCTGGCATGCACCAGTGTAGACAATCCTGTGGCGGCGGCTCTCCATTTGGGCCCCGCTGCGTTTTCTTATTTGGGTCAGGGCTCCTATAAGGGCCTGGATGCCCATCAGGCCTAATACCAAATGGCTTAGTTATATCCATGAATCTCAATTGGGCCGTACCGTTCACCTTTTCAACTGCCTTTTGACATCCCGTAATTTGTTTCGAGTACATGATGTCTGTGAACACATTTTGTACCACCTCGGTAACAGGTGTCACCTTACCGGTACAAGAACCACCTGTGTTCCAGGCACCGTCTTCATAGTGGTCAGGTGAGTATGATCGAACAATGGCTAAGCCAGTGAAATTGGGGTGGTTAGCTATGGCAGTTAGGATGGTTTCCACCGAGATACCTGTTCCGAACATTAAAAAAAAAAAAAACATTGTGAAAAGAAAAGGTAAATTGTGTGTACCGGTATGTAATAGGTGGTACTGGATGGTCCCAATTCGGGAACAGCTAGGGACCAATGTTTTCTAACTTCTTGCTCAGCTAGGTGGTTAACAAAAGTTAAAAACCAGCACACCATAATACCATTCCAGTATTAAACATAGAAAGTTTGATCAGATCTTTATGTCTTATTTTTTGTCTAATCTATCAATACAACACCTTACAATATTGACTGTCCATGACATGTATTAGGCATACTGTCAAGTAAGAGCTGTATGCTTGCATAGTTGCATTCCCGTGTTTTTTTTTTTTTCTTTTCCTTGACATTTGTAGGTTCTTAAATAAAGTAACATAAAGCTGGTATATACTGTACCATAATTGACCCCCAACAGCCGTACCGTTAATCACATATGCTGAATTTTTTACAAACCAATGGCCAGAAGACAACACCAGTACATCAAAACCCGATATATACTCCATGAATGTCTCATCAGGTACATCTAGGTACACCTTATCAACCCCCTGAGGAGCCGGACCAATTGGGTCAGATGTCCGGTGGACCAGCTAGGATAACCATATGCGTACAATGTTGGTAGATGTCGATCGGAAGTGCCATTTCTGCATGTGGCGGATCCCTCTTTTCTTTGGTACCTCTGCCTGCGTTCAGAATTTCTTTTTTTTTCTTTTGTTTTATTTGGTAACTTGTATTGTACAGCATTTTAATCGATGTTCAACATTAAGTCCAATAAAAAAATAGGATTTGGTTACATGTGCAATGCATAACTGAGTAGAAAAATAAGATTCATTTGGTTCAAGTACAACTGAAGCTTGATTTTCGAATGGCTTAAAATGATTAATAATGAGACAAGCTGGTGCAAAGTGGTGCACTACATGTAATTTGAAGATAATTGGGTCAAGTTAAAGGATAAAGCATCTCATAAGTTTGAATACATAAGTTGGTAGGATACAGTTAAGCAAGGCTTTAACTGTATTAAATAGGGACATAATAACCCATTTGAAGTGAAATGACACTTGATCAAAATACATTGAGGGCATATAATGGTGAAATTATTTTCACAACTGAAGGCTAACTAAATTCAATTAAGCCGTAAATGTGCAATTGGAATAGCCTCCACCGAAAACAGTACACAGAACACCATACTTGCCATAGAATGCAAAGAAGAGACTCCATCTGATTTCTTGCAACCAAGTCCCCAACAAAAGCTAGGGTTTTTCCTCTCATGAGTTCAAGAAACTTCTGTGGGTTGAAGCGTGACAGCTGGCACTTGCTGGGTTGCCACCTCCAGTTTTCATATCCCTTATCGGGCCGCCCGTTTCCCTGGCAGTTTTGCATCTGTGTTATCACAGCGCATGAGTTGTTTGTGTACAATGGGCCCGAATTGTGACAAACTGGAGGGAGAAGAGAATGCAAAAAGAGAAACTACTACAAGAGAGAGAACAAGGGAACCTACTGTGATGAGAATGGATGCGACTGATCGTCGGATTGCGAATACACCACTTAGATTTTTTGGGGAATCTGTTGGCATTTTTTGGTGTAGTAAGTATGGTAAAGATCTAAATTAGCTCAAAACCAAAGATGACAAAGATGTCCTCACCTCTAATTTAGTTACTGATTATCAAAATTGGGAACAATCAAACTAAATTTTCTCTGTTTACACCTTATATGTGGTAAAGCACCAAATTGCATAAATGCCTATGGCTATGGTTACCTTTGATACTAGTTTAAACACTCAATCTAATTCGATAATAACGAGAAAGAGAGAATGCCTATGCGATACTCTTGGTGAAATTGGTGATTAGAAAACAAGGAGCGAAATTCAAATAAAAATATAGGGAAACAAAGAATTAAAAGAAAAATTCCTGTTGGGGAGTTCAAATGAGGATAGATTATTGAATTCCTTTCCTCTGGGTTAAATCAAATTTTAAGTTTATCTTCGGACCGTCCGATTTAAATCCGCACGAATATTAAAGGGGATCGGGCGTTGCATGCGGACCGGATTCTGATCGAACGGTCCAGAGATAAACTCAAACAGTGCGTTAATGCAGAGGATGCGAATCATAAATCATCTTGGTAAGCTTGGTGAGCTGTCCAAACTCGAAAGCCATCGATCAATGGCGAATGAAAGTTATTTCTAACGAAAACGGGCCAAACCTTGGCCCAATATTAGACAGATCCACAGTTGCGTAGTTAGGGGTGCAAACGGATCCAATTCGTATTTGTTTTTTGATACAGATCGGATATTAAACTAATACCGATACGGATCGGATATCCGTTCTTTTTATAATAATGAATAGCATAAATTTTTTGTAAGCTACATGATATATGAGCAGGAATCTAGTTACTACAATTTTGAGTTACAACAAAGTTACTATAATTATTTTTTATATTTTCAAAGTCCAAATCGTCAATACAAATCATTTAACATGATCTCCAATAAAATGTGCTTGCAGATTAAATTTTACATTTTTTTTATTTTTTTTACTATTTATTAAGTATTTTATAAAACTAGTCAAATTCAGACCCTTGAATTTTGTACCTATCTTAGAGTATACATTAAATATTAAAAAAAAAAAAGCTAGACTGTATTTAAAGCACCTTCGTAGTGTCCGTTGATGTTTTTAATCATTAACTGCCACATTTAAATTATATGATTACTCAAACACAGAGGCGGATGTAAATTGTAGCAATGTGGTGAATTGACTTCTATTTTTTATTTTATTTTATATTTATATATAATTTTGTATGTAATTTAGAGTAAAATATTATATACTAATAATATTAATTTTCATTCTTCACAGAATTTTTTTTATATAATTGAACCTCATATATGTTTGATTCTTATAGTTCAAAAGTCTTGACTCCGCCTCTGCTCAAACCTATAAATAGGTTTTAAAGGCTATATACCCACAAACATGAGTTACTAAAACATTGATTATTAATTTGGAAATGGTTTTGTTTGATTTGAGTCTACATGTTTCCACTAAAAATTAATAACAAGTATTCTGATGAGCAGCATTGGCTACATCACTACTATTAGTAACCGTCGAGATGGATACAAATTTAATATATGAGATTAATTGACTCTTATTTTTTTTAAATTTATACTTATGTATAATTTTTTATATAATTTAGAATAAAATAATACAATCTTTATTCATAGTATGAAAAGTTTATATAATTAATAACCGATCATTTACGTGAAAGTCTAACTCTGCTCCCGAGTAATTGAACATGACTCCATAAGTAGCATGCTATGATAAGTAAATAACCAAAATTGTAACCCTACATTAAGTAATGAATCAATATATCTATGATCAATAGACTCCCCCAATACAAAATAAAATAGCCATGCACTTAGCTAGAGAAATATCACAGAAAATCCGAATTGGTCGAATAAAATATTGGAGGTAAATGTGTGTTGCTCGACTAAAATTAGAAAGCATTAACCGCCGTTTCGGCTCAAAACCTATTTGTCAAAAATGAATGCATTAATTAGTGTCCCTGGATTGTGGGACCCACTCGTTACCCCTACCTTGTTGGAGAAGAGGCGCCTCTTTCAAAACCAAATTAAATTCCCCAATCCCTTCTTTGAAAATGTTAATCCATACTTGTTGCGTTTATTCAAGACGTACAATAGCAAATCAGAAACAAAAATAAAACTCAGAAATACTTGCTTCTGATCAGTACTAGTAGACTCATTGAGAGATCATTCAGGTAATTGTTTATTTTCTTTTTATTTTCTTTAAGACTTTTAATTTATTTTAATTTACGATAATCGATCATAATAGATGCCTTCGTCCATGTTGATTTCGTAATTTCACACAAGACGAAAAATTGCACCTTCTGGAACCTTCCTTAGTATTTGAGGGGAATGGGAAATATTTTTAATGTTTTCAAGAACAAGTGAGCCTATAAGAAGTAGCAGAAAGAAAAAGAAAAGCAAGATGAAGAAAACCCTAAATTAGAGAAGAAGAAAAAATTGTTTATGTAGTTTCAAAACCTATGTTGCTTTATCCTGAATCTGTCTCACTAGCTCATGTATGTCATTGTTGAGCCTGTTAAAAATTTTGGTGCATCTCTCCCTCCATACAATGAACTGTACAGCTATCAATAGGATCGCCCTTAATTTCTCCGTATAGACCAATAAGATTTACCGGGCATGAATCAAATAAGTGGTATACAGTTTCCATTTCAGATTTGCATGACACATTGGTTTACCATGATCCATCCCCTTCTAATCAAATTATCAATCGTTGAGATTCTATTCAAGGCCATAAGCCGTTTTAACAGAGAATTGACCCGAGTGGCTCTATTTATTTTGTGTCTTGTCCGGTCCAAATGTAGATGTACAGGCATCTGAGTCAAGCTGTCATGCAGCTGTTGAAGTTTCTCAGTAGCCTGGAAAATTATATTACTTGATTATTGGAAACCTACTTATTTTGATTAAGAAGAACAATAAAATGCAGCTTTAGTTACTCATCACCGAACTTCCGTCTTTTCTTATTTTAATTGATAAGAAAAAATAATTTTGTTTGTTGCAATGATTACACCATGGATGGCATCATCACACAGTTAAGAACACAACCTCAAGATATCGCAAAATTCAAAATTACTTGCGAACTTTTTGTTACTAATTGAAAAACTAATTCACCAATTGAACTCTGCATTTGAGGTGCTGTAATCTTGTTATAATATGCAAACAGCACCAGCAACCATTAATTATCTAATATACAAATTAAATCTCACCTCTTTTCTATTCAAGAAATATTTAGCAGAGCAATCATTAGTTTAGGAAATATAGAAATGATATATTGTAGTAATCATAAGCTTTGTCTTTGATATGAATTAATACAGATAACACGGGTTACGTAAACTTGAATGTTAAATGGTCTGCTTGAGGCTGAGAGGGCGAAAAGGGAGGAGCAACAGGGGTCCCACTACAGCCCTCCAGCAACGGCATTGGCTACCTGACATGGCCTCAATCAACCAAAATGGCCCTGCCATCTCATCATCTGTGGTGAAAACTGAAATGGCCACTGGTGCCGACAAGCGTGTCAAGTTCTTGTGCAGTTATGGAGGAAAAATATTGCTGCATCCTTCTGACGGTCAGCTGAAATATGTCGGTGGCGAGACCCGTGTTGTTTGTGTGCCAAGATCTATCTCCTTTTTAGGTATCTTTAACTTACTCATAAATGATTGTAGATTGTACCTAGTATTGTATGATTTTATACCGTCTTGCTGGTAGCATTAATTGTACCAGGTTAGATTTTAATGATAAGATTATACTTATATCTTACTTAGCCTTTCCTTTGATATTTTCCTTCTATAGATTTAAACAAGAAGATAGAGGATTCATTTAAGGTACGACAAATTGTGATCAAGTATCGTATCATGAGCGAAGACCTAGACACGCTGGTGTCAATCAGATGCAATGATGACATGGTACATATGTTGGACGAGTATGACCGGCTCATGTCCCTCGGTTCATCCGCCACCTTAGCTCCTCGCTTTCTTCGCCTATTTCTCTTTCATTCCCCCAAATCCCTCTCTTTGAGTAGACCCCACAATTACCTAGATGCCATCAATGGTCAGCAGATGGACCCCACACCAACTGAGCACCATGTGGAATTGCCAGGAACAGGCCGTGCAGCATCGAGCCGGCACCAAAAACCGTTTCAACGCGTGTGGAGCACGCCGAATTTGGGCGGAGTCCACCAGGCAGGAGGGGATGTGGCAGGGCCTTCTAGTCGGATGCAATGCGGGCAGGTGTATCGGAATCCTGCACAATTAATGGGACACTCTCACCAACAAGCATGTGGAAGGTGTGACACATGCAGGTGCGGAAGTGCGTGTGGCTACCCTATGCCAATCTCAGTCGAGCAACCTCCAATTAGAGTTCCTAGTTATCAGAATTTGAATCTTGCTTGTCAGACAGGCTCGGTGGTGAGTGACCGAGGCAGGTCAAATCTGGTGCACAGCCCAAGAACCATTGGTAATGGCATGCAAAATCCAATGCACAATAATCCAATACACATGCAAAAGCCAATGCACATTAACCTGATACCCAACAGTAGCAGTGAGAAAAGCCTTGTACCAAGTTGTGCTGGTACATTTGGTTCAGTAGGGAGTTTGTGTGACAAGCAAGTGCCACTGGAGGTGGGGTCAACTGTTTATGTGCAACAGCCAAGGAGTGGGACCGGGACACCAGTGGGAAGACGGTCAAGGGCAAGTACCCCTGTCTCAGAGGGTTGTTTACCTGAGCAATAATTGGTTTTGTCTTGATATTTTATGAGAGGAAACTAAAATAAATAATATCATAAGAGAGGTAGGTACCTAAATTAAGTATTAATTTTATAATACTTTAACAGGGATATATATCTCTTGTTTGTGACAAACAGTTTGTCATATGTTTCATTTAGTGAGATTGTCTCAAAATGGTAAACTTTCTATGATTTTCTCATATCACTATCCGGTTCTTAATTTGTCTTTGTTAATTCTTTTCACTTGAAAATTTCTGAGGGCAAACTAAACAGGGCAAAGAGGCATGGTATGGTAGAAATCAAGGTCTTTGTTAATTCTTTGCCCTCTATACGATTTAGCACAACACCATATGTAAATATATTTTATGATTTCACAAAATGAAAATAGAGATACAACCATGTTTCGATCAACGGAACCTTAGCCATGTTATTTATAGGGTTAAGCTTGAACTTTTCTTATTTATGAAATTAAATTATAAACACAAAGTTAGGATTATAAAAAGTACAGGACTAACTAATTGAAAGAGAGTGATGCTTAATGCTAATTAAACGACGCAAAACACTTGGTCACTATAGACTTGTAGTATGGAAGCAATAGCCATGCACAATTTTCTGTATAATTTGAAAATCTCACATATGTATCATACATAACTTGGGTACAGCATTTGCATATACTGTGATTAAAGATAATATTCTGGCATTACAGGGAAGACTGATGGCTGTAGTCGTTCGTTTGTTCGGTCTCAAATATTTTGAGCGATTTTCATTTTGTTTTACTGGTAGTTACCAGACTCTGGTAACTGAACATTTTGTCTTAATACAAATGTGGACATGATCCTCATTTTTATTGGAAAATTATGTTTCAACCCATAATGCATCTTATGGCGATAATTGTATTTTTTTTTTTTTTTTGTTCCTCCGATTGACCACAGCACACGTATTTACACTTCCAAACTTCAGGAAGGGTTATTATTTATAGTTTTATACAAAGCCTGAGCACCGATCGGCTCAAAATCAGGCACAAACTCTTCTATATGTGAACTACTATTTTATTCTTTTTAATTAGTCCTGTTTTTTTGTACCTCCATTTCTCACTAAATGCTTGTGCTTCGTATAGCAGACAAGGAAGAGGCCTCGATGAGAAGCTAAAGGTTCGGTTTCTTGTTTAGGGTTTAAGGTTCGGTTTGGGATTTGGAAGTTAAGCCCAATATAAATTCTTTTAGGTTCTTAAAGGGACAAAATTAAGTTAAGCCCAATATAATCAAAGCTATAAACAACAATACAATACAATACAAATGTCTGATATATTCGTAATCAGAAACTTATAAGAAAGAACTTCGATCACATTAACATATAATATTTACAAAAGATGTTCATATATATAAGCATGCATCATCAATTCATCATACACAAAACCATATATGGATATATACTAACAGACAGCTAGCCAAAACACAAAATTTGCATGTCTTACAAAATGAACAGCATACATATCACATATATATATATAATGTTTTGTTTAAGCCCTCCTCTTCTTCTTCGTCAGAAAAACATCAGTCAACACATTGTTCGACTGCAGGGAAGCTTTAAGTAGCTCTAAACCCTAGTTAGATAAATAAAGGAAAACCATTATTTGTGATTGATATATAAAGCATTAATTTTCAGGTAACCGGAAATGAATCATAAATTGCTTTACAAATTTGATAATCTAAATCAAGCAAACAAACAAACTATTCTTCATGAGCGCGCGCACAGATATATATACCTCTGGGAGGCCGAGGCCGACGGTTTTTTCTTGAAGAGTGCTGAGGTCCTTGATGCCGAACCTGTTGAGCAGAGTAATACTGGATATGGTCGACATCGGCATTACCGACAGATCATCCATAACGGTGTACGTGACATCGCCCTTCACAAAACCCTTCTCCCCTTTATCCTCCTCTCGCTTAACAGTCGACTTTGCCACAAACTCAACTTGCTTGATCATCCCCTTTAGGCATACCGGGCAAGCGGTCCCATATGCATCAGTGACACAGTTATAGAATGCGAGGTATGGAGCATTACCCGGGCACGTATAGTACTTATTTATGTTGTCACAACTACTGGGACTGGGTGCAGCATGAGTTGCCGAGAGAAGCAATAAGGAATTGGTTGGGTTGAGGTTGAGGAGGTGTGATTTGGTTTGGGTGGAGAGGAGATAGATGTCGTCGAGTTGCTCCAGGCTGCCGTATGTTGCGCCTAGGCAACCAGTCATGGATTCCTTGGTTATTAGTTTTATAACTGATCCGATCGGCATGGCTAAGAGGCTGAAGAGAAAATCGACGACATCCTTAGGTCTCGGCAAAAAGTACCTTCTGAGATTTCTTCTTGATCAGAAGCTTCAGTTTCAGTTTGCTGTTGCTGTTGCTGGCCATGGTCGTATATATATTTGTTGCTTTAATTCTACCGTAGCAGTAAAATGAATGTGAAGAGTGCCCTGTTACAGTGTGTCTAACTGAGGAAAATAATTCACTCGTTGACGCGTTGCAGTCAAGAGTTACGCGTGGCTATATATATATCCTGTGCTGTGCCTGTGATGTGATGGATGCTGGATGCGGTGCTATTTATCTCTCAAAATTTCATCTGAATCATCTGATGTTCAGCCGGAACAGTTCAATTTGTGATTTTTTTTCAAGGAATAATTAACTCTGATTTTTTTAGAATATGCATAAAATATAGGAGAAACTGAGGGAGGGTTTCAGACTTTGAGCAGTATTAGAAAGGGGAAAAGAGATTGTATTCGTTTTCTAATTGATATTACATAGTGATCGAATACTTGTTTATATAGTCTAGAATATTAGCCGTGACAAACTAGTTATCTAAGATCATCTGCATCGATCGATCAGAAAAGTTAAAAATAAATTAAAAACTGGGCAGTCGAGCATTAAATAGAAATTAAATTAATTTTACTATTTAAATCTCTATTCAGTAATTATTACTATGGAAGAGAGAACAAGAGCCGAAATTAGAAAATAATTTCTTTAAAAGAAAACTTTCTAAATTAAAAATTACGTTACATCTTATAAATTAGAATTAGAATAGAAATGTCATGCGTGCTTTTAGTAATAAAAAAATAAATTTCATTACATATACTTTAAATTGTACAAATTTTCCATTTACAGTGCATGCATTTTCCATGAAAAGAACCTGCAGCGTTTTATTTTCCATTACTCTTAAGAAGTAATCCCGCTAAAATTTGCCTTTAATTATGTCTCAAAATTACTGGTTGTATGACATGGCGATTATTGGGTTTTTGTTTGTTCCTCAGATTGAGCCTGGCAATCTCAGCACACGTACACTTCCATTATTTAACTCCTGAAATTCCTGAAATCCGAGATCCAGCTGTCCAACTTTTTCTGTGCACCCATCTTGAAATAGTTAGTTTTTCTGTATACGCATCTCGAAACAATTCAATAGCTGGATTCGGGATTTCAGGAATTTCAAAGTTACTGTTGATGATCTCGGATTTCAGCAGATTTGGATCCCATTATTTATACAAAGTGAGAGCACCGCTCGGCTCAAAATCAAGCACACGTACTCTTCTGTGTTGTTCTCAATTTGGTCTTCGTTTTTGCGTTTGTTTGCTATAGTAGGAATGCAAAATTGTATTGTGTCGTAATCAAATTAAATTTTACATTTTATGCTGTATAGTGATTAAAATTATAAAAATAGTCACAGTATGTTAATCACACTGTGATCATATTTGATTACGTGTAATCATATACTTGAGTTTGGTCACATTTTAACTTTTTTTTTGTTATATTAGTTTAAATAAGAAAAAATTAAAAAAGGTCAAAAAGAAGAAAAAATTATTAATAACTATAAAATAAAGGAATAATGTTGTAACAAAATTTATAGCACGGATAAGTCCATACTACCGAGTCATATTTTTATTTTGAAAATCATAATGGTTGATCTGAACTGTTCAACGTGATTCCCATATGAATATGTACTTGCAAACTAAATTTTATATTTTTTCGAATTTTTTTACTATATTTTAAGATAGGTAGAAAATCATTTGATCTAAAAATTCTGGACCATCCAAAAATAGTGATTTTCTACCTATCTAAAAAAAATAGTAAAGAAATTCTAAAAAATAGAAAATTTTGCCCACAAGTATATTATCATATGGAAATCATGTTGAATGGTTCGGATCGACCGTTAAGATTTTGAAAACGAAAATATTGATTCGTAGTACGGACCAATCCGTGATATGCATAGTACCATAAACTCACTCAAGTGTGTGTGTATAAAAGAAGAGATGGACTATGGTGAGTTGCGAAATAAGGATCTTGTTTTACTCACGCTCATATTTCTGTTTTCAAAGACTAAACAGTCGATCCGAACCGCTCAACAAGATATCCATATTGAAATGTGCTTGGAGACCAAATTTTACATTTTTTAGAAACTTTTTACTATTTTTTAGATAGGTAGAAAACCGCTGTTTTTGAATAGATTTCGGACCATAAAAAACAGTGATTTTGAAATATATTAAAAAGTTAGTAAACAATTTTCAAAAAAATGTAAAATTTGGTCTTCTAGCACATTTTAATATGGAAATCATATTGAGCGGTTCGGATCGTCTCTTTAAAGTTTCAATATAGAAAATATAGACGTGAAGTAAAACAAGACCCTTATTTCGCAACTCACCATAATCTAATTCAAAAAAGAAATATATTATTTGGAATTTACATTGTTATATGGGATAAATAATGACGTAATTTTATGTTATTATGTGTAGTTACCTTTAGTTAAATTTCGTGCTGTAATTGACAAATTTACATGCCATATCATCTGAAATATCTTTAGTTAAATTTCGTGCTGTAAATTACGTGTAGTTATCTTTATTTTTGAAAATGACCGGTATAGGTAGTTTTATAAATTTCAATAGTTATTGGGTATATTTATTAACTTTGGATATTAATAAAAATCACGGTTTCTTCTAAATGCTTGTGCTCCGTTAGATTCGAGATGGAACCCGATAGTTTATCTCTGCTGGGCCGAAGGGCTCAAAATCTCCTTCAAATTTCTATCCCAGCTTGTGCAGATCCATGGGCCTTCAACTATTCTATTTCCTTTCTATGTAAAACCAGGAAAGAATGATAAAGCGAATCCGAGGAATTTCCATGGGTCCAGTGAGCGAACCGTTCGAATAATTTGCCAAGTGCGAACCACGCGAGCGAGAGAGAAAGAGAGAAGACAGATAGAGAGGGAGAGTGAAATCACTATATCTTTCAGGTTTGAAAGCAAGAATTAGACCAGCAATTTGGCAAACCAAAGGAAATAAGGGGAAGGCATGGATGATTTAAGCATTGACGAGCTCGCTTCGAACCTCTCCACTTACAAGGATCAGCTTGTTGAGGTTCGATTTTTCTCGATTTTTTCTCCCACTTCTTTTTTATGCAATCAAGATTGAAGTTGCAATTTTTTTTTCGATTATATGTCAGTGAGGCTAGTTAGTGGTTTGTTACTTAACTGTCTACCTTCTAGGGTTTTCTGAGATTTTACCTTCTAGGGTTTGTTTCATTTATTCAGTTCTTGAGAAATGGCTCCTTCGTTCTTAATGTATAAGCCAGAGTTTCTTCAGCATCTAGCTTCCATAGTATCTTTTTCTAAATTCTGTAAAAAAAAATTTTGCTGAGGGCATTAAAAAGTTGGATTCTATGAAAAATATTATCACCAGAAATATGGTGGGAAAATGCTGTACTTTGATCAATAGTAGAATTAGATGTTCCAAATCAGTTCTGTATTGACTACTCTCTTATTTTCCTTGCTCGTTTGCCAAATACTGTAGATAACAAGATATGTGGCAAATTTCAGGTAAAAAAGCTGTTGGCCGATGATCCTGGTAACTCTGAATATGCCGACATGGAAAAAGAACTTGAAGAAGTAATCTTGCTTTCTCTCTTTTATTTCTTCCCTTTTTATTTAAATTCAAAGGTGATTTTCACACAAAGCTCCAGAATTAATTACTTGTATGAGTTAATTCCTATAATTTGAATGCTATATATATCTAAGTTCCCAAATAGGAAATAATATGGGGATATAAGTTGCAAGCATAATATCTCCCTCTTTATCTACCTGATTGTGTATTTTATAATTATAAGAACATAAGGCAGAATATTTGTCCTGCTTCTACTTGCATTCTTTGCTACGAAGGAAGCAATATACTGAGAAATCAATATTGAAGACAGAGTTTTGTTCTCTCCAGTTATAAAAAGATAATCCTGTGATCAGAAGTCAAGGTAGTAAAGTATAACTGCATACTTCTCCAAAAATACTCCTCTGGTCTTCTACTTTGTCATCTATTTTCTTATTTTTGTTTATTTAAGATGGACCTACTCACTTTTATGAGCGGGATTTCTGGTTCTCTGGATTGTGCTGAAATTTGCACTTACAAAAATGTGAGAGTTGTTTATTTGATGTAGGTTATTGCATTGACTGAGGAGCTTCTGACAACAGCTAGGCAAAATGAGGTACCTCAGTTTAACACTGCCAAGTCTTCTATTGGTGGGACCACGTCAATGTCCGAAATAGTGAGTTTCTAATTCAGTAATTCGGGATATTTTTGCTCTTCTTTATTCCTTTGGTGCAAACAGAAATTAGTAGCTTCATGTTTTTTTCATCTAAGTAGGCCAATTTATCAGATAGAGGAAAATAATCTCTCTCTATGTATGTGTGTGTGTCTGATACTCACAAATTGCAAGTGATTTTATTTTTGAGTTAGGCATCCAACAGACAATCCTTTTCTGATGGGAAGTATCCTGTTGGTACCAAAGTTCAAGCAGTTTGGAGTGACGATGGAGAGTGGTATGTTCACCATGTTAGCTAACTTTTGTTATAATACCAACTATTATTCTTAAATCTTATCTATATTTCACCATTTCTTTTATATGCTGTTGACCAGTTGACTCTTTAGGTATGATGCGACAATTGAGGCGCACACACCAATTGGTTATTTTGTTTCTTATGATAATTGGGGAAACAACGAAGAGGTGCATATAGTTCTTATTTTAATCTCAGAAATTGCCTACATTTATATTTATTCTTTCTCTATTAAGTCCTCAAAATGTTCGCCCATACTTTTTTGAAGGATTAAAACCCTTAATATCTGAGGAAATATAGGAAATCGTATGCACACTTTGCAAAACATAGTAGGAAATTCCTTGCAAGTCTACACAAAAAGATGCTTAAATTACCTTGATATTCTCATCACAAGTGAAAGAGAGAGGGCAGTACCAGAGTATTCATTGAAGAAAAGAAATGACCCACTACATTTGGGTTTTATGATATTTCTTCCTTTTTCCGGTGGTATTTCTGTTTAAAGAAGTGAAATGACTTACTACATTCAGCCTATTGATTAAGAAGGCTTTTGTGGATAAGTGCAAGAAATGTATAAACCAGACAGCTGTGATGTATTGTGACTGCTAATGCATCAAGATATTGTAACTAAGTAACAAGTGCTGGCACTTAGCTGATTCGTTAATCTATTATGACCTCTCTCTCTCTCTCTCTTCTAGGTGGACCCTGCAAATGTGAGATTGAAAGAAGACGAAGAAGAAGAAGAGGGGGAAGTTGATGCACTGCAGGAGGCAGAGAGAGAGGCTGTTGCCACACGAGAAGCTATAAAGAGAAAGATACAACAAGCTTCAGTGACCACTTTCCAACCTCCTTCTCTTCCCACTAAACTTCGCATTGATCCAAATGACCCTGACGAAGTGGTAATCAACAAAACATTTTATTTATGAATGGCACGAGTTAATTGCAGTTTATTCTTAAAAGTATTACTCAGCTCTTAATTAAGAGTTGCCATTTGTGCCAGCAGTTCTCTTTATACGGTTGTAATCCCTACTGTGTTAGTCAAGGAATGGATGGATGGAATTGTATAGCCTTGTCATGGATTTGGTCTTATTTATTGTACCAATATGACTTATTGCATCTTGGCTCCTAGGATTTCTTCCAATATGTTCAGTAAAATAATGATGGTGGGGCCTAATACAAACAATGGAACTTTAGGTACACGAATGGTAGGGACCAAAATGACTTGTTCCACTTTGCTACCAAGGATTTCGTTCGATGTCTTTGATAAAAATAATGTGACCTAATAAATAAATTTGGAACTTTGTGGACACAAATGTGCAATGTGTGGTTTTTCATTTTCACAAGGCCTGTTTTGCTAAAGAAGAGGGTTCTATAAATTTCCACTATCTCTCTTTACGCTAATATTTCAAATTCTAAAAATTCAAACATTGAATCAGAATGCTGATTTTGGTCTTCTTCATGAGCAACTCGTCGACATAAAATTTTATAAATATTTAGTTTGGTTTGCACTGAATTAAGACGCGTAGAGATCAACGCAGCAGAATTTAGGAATTCCAATCTTTGGTCCATTCATTTTCATAGATATGATTTTGTGCAAAGCCAACTAGAAGTTTATAAAATTCTAGATGGGTGCATCACTTGTGAAGAAGAATGAAATCAAAACCTTTAGATATGTCATTTGGATTTCTTGAACTTGAAATAGTAGTGCAAAAGAGTGGTTGTGGTAACTGGTGGTGCCGACAATTAGTCTTGTTTGTTGAATTTTTTATTTTTTTGTGTTTGCTCTGGCAGTATATGGACTGTCTCCAACAATTAGTAGTAGGTTTTTTGGTATCTTTTGTCTACTTATTTCTGTTATACTGTGCATCGTGGAGGAAATTGAGTGAATTTTATTTAACTCTCAATGGCATATAACTGCACATTATGGGTTAAAGTTGAAGTTGGATCAGATCATTAGTGTGAGTCATATTGCACTCTAAAATTGGCATCTAATTTATGATACAATATGAAATATGGCATAATGGCTGAATTTAAGCTGTGAGAAAAGTTTTACTATTGATAAAAAAGATCCATTGCCTTAAAATTTGGTCTCTAATAAAAGCCATACATCAACATAGCAAATTGTTTTCAAAAGTAAATCATGTGGAAAAAATTTGTGCACTGGTTTCTTAGCATTCTTAATGCCTGCCAAAACTTAGCCAAATCTAGTGATATACTATGGCCATGTGGAAAGTGATCTAAATCAGATTTGGGCATTTGGATTTAGGATTCTTATGATTTATTTGTTTATTTATTTTAATAACGGGTGATGAGAGCACAATTTGGGCGGCAATGGATCCTTCCTTTATTAACTTGTTTTTTTTTTGCCTATATTGTACAATTATCGTTTGTATAATTTTTTTTTTACTTTGGTTCTGAAAACATTTTCAGAAAGCAGCGAAAAAGAAGAAGATACATGCATTTAAGTCAAAAGTCAGGCAGGAACAGATTGAAGTGGTACAGAATAAGCGTCAGAATTCATGGCAACAATTTCAAAACAGCAAGGGGAAAACTAAAAAGGTATTTTTCTAAATAGAAGGAAGTTTTTCATGTGTGCTCCCGTGTGATATCAAAATATCACGCTTACCCTTGCTTTACTAATTTCTCTAGAGCATGGAAATATCATATCTTGTCTTTGACCTACTTAGAGACCAACAATAGGTAGGGTCTTTTGGGTATCATTGGAAGTAAATCGGTAATAGAAATATAGAAGAGGATATACAAGGGCATTTGTAATATTTCTCATTCATGCAAGGTTAATATTTCAAGGGTATTTTTTATATTTCTCATTCATGCAAGGTTAATTTTTCAAGGGCATTTGTATCATTAGGCTAATTTTTCAAAAAAGGTAGCTTGAGCTCAGAAAAGTTTTGGAGCTGTGCTTGGGCAGTTTTGATTCCTATTTCTTGGCAGCCAAATACATTTTCCTGTGCTGTTGTACCTGGCTCTTTAATTAAATTTTCATACTAAATAATAATCGATAGGTGGGGTTCTTTTCTGGGAGAAAAAGAGAAAGCATCTTCAAGTCACCTGATGATCCGAAGGGGAAGGTGGGGGTGACAGGAAGTGGCAAGGGATTAACCGATTTTCAGAAGAGGGAGAAACACTTGCATCTGAAGGGCTCGTCATATGAAGGGCCTGATGCTGATGAATAAATATTTTACTACTCCAGTCTAGAACTTCATAAAAGAAATAGCATCATTAGGCTTTTTTATTAGTGTTGTTAAAGTTTTTCTTTTTCTTTTAGTATATTTTATACTTGCTTATGATATTGAGAATTTATTTTTTGTTGGGCATGTTGCTAATCATAAGGATTTACTGCTGTTAAGTCGCATGGTGAATTTGAGGTAACTGATCTGTGGAAAGATCATTTAGAAACCATTCAAAGAAACATTGCCATCCTGAGTTGGATCCTACCCAATAGGAGTCCATATCGTTAGAGGTAACATAATATTTCTGTTTAGAGTTCTTGGGGAGACATAATTTTAATTATATTATGAGGTGAGTCGATTTTTATCAAACTGATATACTTTTTAAATCCATAACCAATATATATTTGGCAGGTTAAATAAAATCTAATATGTACTTAACCCTACCCGTATCTATAAAAATTGATGCAAATATAGATACGAATAATTTTATGGTTCGTTAAAAAAAATATAGATATTTAGAATATCTTAATTCAAAATAGCAATGTGAAATTATAAATTTTCTATTTGCACATCTCAAGTTCTCAATAAAATACAATTTTAACACTATTAGTTACGAATGCCTTGCGCGGGGTATATTTTAACAGAGCATATTTTACTTCATACAGCGCACAAATCATATGTAGCACTGTTTTGATTCAATAGTCCGTGCGCTGCATAAAGCGAAAAGAAGTATGTTAATATATTTACCCCTTGCGCGCACGCCCGCAAGCCCACTTGTTAAATTTACTAATCCCAATTTACCACCTGTTATATTTATCCGGAACCTTCTTCTTCTTTTTTTGAGAAACTTGGTAGATGCTACCAAGGGTTGTATTGCATTCTTAAAACAATCTTACAAAATGGAACCGATTGGATCAGTGTATCCAATTCTGCTATTATCCCAGACCGATCCTATGCCTATTACAAAATTAAGAACCCTAAACCCTAAACCCTAAATCCGGAACCTTCTTCAATTCATTCTTTTCCTTCTGAGTTCTTTCGATAATTCGATATATATATATATACACTTCTCTAATCCTCCGTCATTCCCCAATAAAAATTTATCGCAGTGCCTACTGCCTACTGGTGCGTGGTTCCTCTGCTCCTCTCTCACTGATTCAACTCTCCTTCCTCAGCTGTGCCTGTGCGCCCCTCAAAGCCTGACCTCTTCTCCGCTCTGCGCACCCTCAAACCTGGCAAGATCTCTCTCTCTCTCTCTCTCTCTCTCTCTCAGTGTGTGATTTTGTTTCTGGTTGTTCGAAACGAATTATTTGGACTAAAATTTGCTTAGTGTTTGCTGGAGCCCTTGAGACATAGACTGGCTTTCTGTCTATGTACTGAAGTTTGGAAATTTCATATGTTTCAGACTTAGATTTGTTGGATTTTATGTCAAGATAAATTTGGGAATGTTCATGTTCTGATTGATTGGTTCTGGCATGGCAGTGGATAATGAATTTATATAAATAATATGCATGACAGCAAAATGAAGTTATTAAAGAAAACTATGGTCTAATTTAGTACTGGTAAACTGTTACACTATTGGAATGTAATGATATCAGGCATTTTGGCTGATTGTATTGAGTAGCTCAATTTTCAAACAAATTGAACTTGAGATTGGTTTTGAGTATGGAATTGTATTGCAGCTTTGAGCTGGCTCGATTCAATAACATAACAAATCCAAATAATTTATTTTCGGCTTGAAATTTCATTGCAGTTTGAATTAGCTCGATGCTCTTGCAGTTATAGTTGCAAGTTAATAGTTGTTGTATCTATAATTCAGTGTAATTTTTAACTGGATAATAGTTTGTATTGATTTCCTCTTTGTTTCTTCTCTATGTGAAAAAGAAAAGCCAAAATGGATTCTGTTTAACAGAAAACCAGTTAAAGTCTTTTACATCCATTACATAAACACAGGAGATCTAATTATTGTCCCTTGTATTAAAATTTTAGACTTATTATTGGTCTCTTTTAACAAATAATTGGATTTTATTTGGGTCTCATATATTATGCATGCCTTGAAATTGTTTTTGGCTTAGACATGAACTCATCATTCCTTACAATTCACTTGAAAAAATATTTTTTAAATTTGTCGTACATTCTCTAATTCTATTTTCTCATTTTTTATTCAACTTTGTGGGTATTGTTAGTACTTTTCTGGGTTTAACTATGATAATACCTTTTCTTTAGCAATTAATTATATTGAATATATACCTGATCTTCAAGTGCTTGATGAAACTATTTCATCTAGTATCACTAATTCTTTTTAACTTTTCTTTTCTGTAATACAGGTTTCTTCAAATTAATATGGCTTTGATTTCGTTATCGAAAGCATATTTAATATCCAAAAGTGGAATTAGCACAAGAAATATCCAGTTCAGGTCACATGGTCAGAATAACTTCCCCAAATTCCAATTATGTCTTCTTAGGCAGAGAACTCAAAATATCCATAAAAATACCGTCAGTTTAGCCTCTAAAAGTGGGGTTCCTCAATTGGTACCAATTCAAAAGAAGGATTCCCCTATGAAGGAAGTATCTCGGCCACATTTCTTGACTGAAAATGGTGGTGTAGTGAATGTGTTGATACTTGAACACAACGAAGATTATATTGTCAGAATTGATGTTTCTAAATTGCCAAAGGGTGTAAAAGGAGATGGTTTGTTTCTTGATTGGGGAATGTACCGATCCGATTCATCTCAATTGAGCAGGCCAGATGGAACTGGTACAGTTAAGGTACCACTCATGAAAAACTCCTTACGTGAGCCTAGTACTGAACTTCAATTCAATTATTCTCAAGCTCCATTTTACCTCTCATTTGTGGTACTTGACTCAGCTGGATCTGAGATAAAAAGCCACAGGGGTACCAGATTCTGCCTACCATTTGGTATTGAATCGGGAAAACCCATGCCATTGGGTTTTTCATTTTCTAATGACGGCAAGGCAAATTTTTCTCTATTTTCACGAAATGCCGAGAGTGTGAGTCTCTGTTTGTTTGAAAAGGGGAATGAAGAACCAGGTTTAGAGATTGAGTTAGACCCGTATTTGAACCGCTCCGGAGACACGTGGCACATATCTCTTGATGCTGTTGATAAGTATTCCAAGTATGGGTATAGATGCAAGGGGCCATTAGACTGGAAGAAAGGAGGTCGATTTCACATGCGGCATGTGCTTCTAGACCCCTATTCAAAGATAATTGAAAATTTTGCATCAGATAAAGGTGAGAAGGTCTCTTTTGCTAAATGTCTCGCCTCTTTGGCCACTGAGAAAAAGAGTTTTGATTGGGGAGGTATCAAAAACCCTAATTTACCAATGGAAAAGCTAGTGGTGTACCGTTTGAATGTGGGCCTCATTGCAAAAGACAAATCTTTTTCAGGCCTAACAGAAAAAATCCCTCATTTTAAGCAACTTGGTGTGAATGCAATTTTGTTGGAGCCGATTTTCTCGTTTGATGAGAGAAAGGGACCATACTACCCGTACCACTTTTTCTCTCCCATGAACATTTTTGGGTCTATTGATTCTTTAAAGGAGATGGTCAAGGTGATGCATAAAAATGGTATAGAGGTGTTTTTAGAAGTTTCTCTGTCAGGAACGAGCGAAGGAGATGATATTTCTCCACAGACAATTTCTTTTCGTGGTATCGATAGTTCTTCATATTACATGAATAGAGGTTCTAGTATACTTAATTGCAACAAGACCGTTGTCCAAACCCTAATTTTGGATTGTCTGAGATATTGGGTAGTTGAATTTCACATAGATGGTTTCTCTTTCGTCAATTCATCTCTCTTGCTAAAAGCCTCAAATGGTATCGATATACTATCCCGTCCTGCTTTTGTTGAGTCAATTGCTTTTGATCCAGTTCTCGCAAAGACCAAGTTCGTTTCAGACTCATTCTCTCCAGTTGAGCTATCAACCCAAGATCTCCAGTTCCCTCACTGGAAGAGATGGTCTGAGATGAACTGTAAATTCTACACCGATGTGAGGAACTTTTTGCGGGGCGAGGGGCTTCTTAGTAATTTTGCCACCCGGCTATGCGGCAGTGGAGATAAGTTCTCCTCTAGAGGACCTGCTTTTTCATTCAATTACATAACGAGAAACTTCGGCCTTACTCTGGTGGACTTGGTGAGCTTTAATAATGCCTCTGAAATGTCTTGGAATTGCGGAGAAGATGGCGCAACTGAAAATGCATCTGTGCTGGAAACTAGATTGAGGCAAATAAGAAATTTCCTGTTTATTTTATTTATTTCAATAGGTGTACCTGTGCTTAATATGGGGGATGAATTTGGTTATTCTACCGGCGGTTCAATTGCATACAATGATAGGAAACAGGTGAATTGGAGTAGCATGAAAACCCCATATGGGAAACAAATCACACAGTTCATTGCATATTTGGCTGCATTGCGGAGTAGAAAGGATGATATATTTCAGAGGAAGGAGTTTCTGAAGTTGGAAAATATTATCTGGGGTGGCAGTGATGGGGTCCACTCTGAGCCGAATTGGTTGGATCCTGCATGCAAGTTTCTCTCTGTGCTGATAAAACCAGAAATTTCAGATTTGGAGTTAACTTCGGCACGAACTGGGGGTGAAGTGTTTATTTGTTTTAATGCTGGTTTTAATACTGAGAAGGTTGTGTTACCTGAGGGTTCGGCATGGGTCAGGTTGGTAGATACTGCACTTCCATTTCCTGGTTTTTTCGTAAATTGGAGCGATAGTGTAGTACAAGTTACTGGTATGTCATCCTATGAAATTTTACCTCATAGTTGTGTCTTGTTTGAGGCCAAAGGAAGCACTGAGTGATGGGGGCGTTGTGTTTTTTGGGGTCTTGTTGAGTAATGCTATGTAATATATTATATACCGCATTAAACAAATAAATAAAAAATAATATGACTGGATTGCTAACATATAAGATATGGAGTATTGAAACTATTGATATATATTTTATTTTTTTCTCTCTTTCTCTGTCTTTGTATTTTTGTTTTCCATTTTCTCATCTTCTTGAATTTACCTTGTTTCGGAGCATTATGTTCATTTTGGTTCTAGGATAGTGCAATTATATACGGATGTTATAATGCCGAAATTTTTATTAATAGGAAAATAAATAAAAAATTATCGATAATGGGGAAGGGATTTAGAGAAATTTGATATGTAGGAAAAACGTGATTTTTTGTAACATCTAGAGAACGTTATAGATCAAAACGTTCAGATTAGTAAAATCAAGTTACCACTAATTAATGAAACTGCAGACTCTAGACGTTTTGATCTACCACATTCAAATATTTTGAAAAAAAAAATATTTATCTGGATGTTGGTTTGTACAACGTCAATTGTGTGTTTAATTAATGTAATTTTGCTAATGTGATTTCGCTAATTTGTTTTGATTTATAACATCCTCTAGACATTATAGACAATCACATTTTTCTTATATATTGAATTTCAGCGAATTTTTTCTCCATCATCGATAGTTTTTTTTTTTTTTTTTCCTATTAATAAAAATTTCGGTTATATATGAGCTTACTGGACCAACACTAGACATGCACTAGCGGCTGAATAATGTTTTTTTTTTTTATGTATCTTTTTTTTTTCCGTTTGCTAGACAGTTTACGAATCTTATTAAATAAATTATATGTAAATCCACATAATCTATATATAAAGGAAAAATATCTAAATAAGATTAGAGCATCTCCAACCCAGCAATCCGTAAAAAAATAAAAAAAACAGATATAAAACACTGTTTAAAAATTAAGTTCCTTTTAATTTCTGAACCCTTCCATCTCAGAAATTGAATCAGAGCCAATAGGAAAGAAAACAAAGATATCAGAACTAATAGAAAAGAGAGAGAGAGAGTACCAGCATGTCCAAAAGAAATCATTTGCTTTATAAACAAATTTATTTTTTTTAATCGGCTTACAACTCAACAATTATATTAGCAATTTAAAAGAAATTCTCATTGGAGATGCTCTTATATGATAGATTTTATGCACTTCCCTTATTTGTTTCTAATAACTTGCTTTAATTACGTTGCTCAAATATTTTTTTTTTAAGAAATGTTATTAATTATACAATGAACCACTGTTGAACCGTGGTTAATTTATGGTCCTCTGGGTCCGATTTTTTAGATAAAACCAGCCGGGTTAACTGAAAATTTATGGTTCAATTACATGTCCGATCATAGTAACGAACCAAACGGAAAACCAGTCCGCCGAGATTTTTATTAATACCCTAAAAAAAAAAAAAAATATTAAAAATGCCCTCACTTTGAATTTTTTTTTAAATATGCCCTAACCGTCCAATAATGGGGCGGTCCACTGCTGCTAGAAAACCGCCCCTTCGCTGGGCGGTCCACTGCCTCTAGCCAACCGCCCAGCAGTGGGGCGGTTTCCATTTTTTTTTTTTCAAATTTTATATATTTTTAAGATGTATTGTTGTTTGTAAATAAGGTATATATTTTTATAAGAAAATTAGCGTTGATATATATATTTTTAATATGTATATATTTTTAATGATTTAAGATGTATATATTTTTAAGATGTAAGTATTTTTATTGTTGTTTGTACTAATTATTAATGATTTATGTTGTATATTGTATTCCTTGAAGTATTTATTCCATCTAGTTATTGTTTATTTATGTTTTATGTTGTCAATCTGTGCATATTTAATTGCGTTATGAAAATAACAAAACTGAAGCATATAAAATAGTTACAAACTACGAATTAAATCAGTTCACAAACTCATCGACGACGACCGAACAAATTTAGAAATCGACGAGTTCTGGATCTGCTTCCAGTCTGTTGTCTGACACTACTACCGCTACCGGATGCCTCTGCATGACTACTACCGCTACCGGTTGCCTCAGCAACAACTCTAGCATTTTCTCTTTCGTTGGCTTCGTTGATGGCATCTGTATTCCAGTTCACCAAAAATGATATGTTGTTGAAATCGAAAAATATAAAATGAATTATAAAATACAAAATGAAATGTACCTGCTCGCTGCCTGTCACAAGTTGAACGGCGAGCCTGATGTCCCATTCGCCTACCCTGCATCTGATCCATTGTCATTACAGCACGCTTGTGGGGCCTTCTCCCTTTTCTGATATAAAAAGAAGTTAAATAACTATATTAAAAAGATGGTCAGTGCATATACAAAGTATTCTCCCTAACCTGATCTTCTTGGGTGGGTTGAGTTCATCCCCAACGTAGGCTGGCCAGGCATGCTGGTTGGGATAAGGATGGAAGGATGCACCCCAAGTACTCGCAAGGTAATCGGTACGGTACATGTCGGTGACAAAATCATCCTCACGGAAGTTTCTCACTCGGCACACTGCCATAACATGAGAACAAGGTAGGTGAGCTAGTTGGATTCCTTGGCATGTACATGTTACAGTATTGTCCTCTCCGATAATGACAACATACTTGTATGGTCTTTTAATAAACTCCATAGTCCCATCTGCTCTACGGCTGGTTGGAACATACTCATTCGGAGAGTGCACTTCGAATTCCAAGGTGCGATCCCCATACGGGACAACGGTCATAACTGAACCCTTCTCCCTATGTTTACGTAGTTTGCCCTCCACCCTTGTTGAAAACGACTGGTTCCTGTCGAGTAATTCTCGTGCTTTAACACGCCGGTCAACGAACCATGCATTTAGCTTGTAGAAAGTGTCCTCCACAATGGCTGCCACGGGCAACATTCGGCTCTGCTTGAAAACAGCATTCAAGGACTCGGACCCATTTGTTGTCATTATTCCCCATCTCCAACCTCCATCTTTTGCTTGAAATATTTTCTCATATGCGGATGGTTCTTGCAGATCTCTCGGATTATTTTTCCCCACCTTGAGTAAGTACAAATTTGCCTTCGGACAATACTACACAGAAATAAATTTTCATATTAGAAAAATATAAGTAATTAGTTTATTAAAATTTCATCTAAAATATACATACTTTGGCAAACTCTTTGAACATCTCTTCCATCCTTCTCGGCTTCTTCCTTCTGCATCCAATTTTAAACGTATCTGCAACCCATTGGTCGTGTCCGACATGCCTGTGGAGGTTCTCTGCAACGTGCTGCATACACAGCCTGTGCACACATTCGCCGTGAGCTGTCGACCACCCGAAATCTGTTCGATCAAAGACATATTTGATTCCTTTGTGCTGGTCTGATATGACGCAAAAGAACCTGTTCCCAACCACCTCTATTCGCAAGAAACTCATGAAAAAACCCCAATTTTCACCGTCCTCCTTCTCGACAATTGCAAATGCCAAAGACAACAACTGGTTTTCGGCATCATATGCACATGCTATCAACAGCCTCCCCTCTTAACGGCCAGACAAGAAGCATGCATCTATACTGTAACAGGTCTAATATATGGCACAGCTTGAATGCACGGACCAAACACTCATGCTATGGCCTTGAACTGCATCGCGTCGAGCTTCTCAGGATCGGTGACATTCCAACATTCAAACTTTGTGCCGGGATTTGTACTTGATATGGCCTGGAGCAGTGGTGCAAGCAAGTTGTATGAACCCTTCCAACTACCGAACAATCTGCAAATCGCAAGTTCACGCCATCTCCACAACCTGTTGTACTTTGGGATTACATGATCGTAAGCGCGTCTCACCGCTCTACCGACCTCCTTAAGGCTGATCGATGGGTCGTCCTTAACATCCCTCTCAATTACATCGGCAATAAGTGATGCCGTAAGTTGTGCATGATCTGTCCTTGACGACGCAGACTTGCATGTATGAGGGGGTTCACATTTCTTAATGATCCATGCCTCCCCCTTACCCACAGGGGTTGCATACAGTCGGAACTCGCATCGCGGTGAGTCTTTGCAAACAACAACTAACCTCTTTCGATCTCTCTTCTGTATTGTGCACTCCCAGTTGCCGTGAATATGAGTTTCTTTGACTTTCTTCATAAGTTCCTCTAGGGTGGTATAAACCTGATTCGGAGCAAGTTCTGTGTTGTAAACGACACGCTTCCCAAAATAACTGATGTATGCTTCTTCAAAAGCAGTAGTATCATTGAATGTGGCTACCGGATGTCTGTCTGTCCGACCTCTAATCGGAAATCTGTCCTGCCGGGGTAAATAATCTCCATCACCGTCTGACAAGTGATCAGAATCCCAATCCCCGTCCCAACTATCACCCGAGTTAATTTCATGTTCCGGTATGGCATCAACCCCTTCAGCCTCCAGCATAGCATCTCTCCAGGGAACAATAACAGGTACAATTATAGGTACGGACGGTGGTACAGAAGGAAATCTGGCTTGGATTACGGGTTGAATAGGAGGCGGTGGTGGTGGTGGTAGGTCGGTGGTATAATCAGTGGTATAATCAGCGGTATAATCATCGGTGTAATCAGTATGAACGGGTGGTGCATGACCCAAGTTTGGGTCACCCGAGTTGTCATAACCCGAGTGGTCAAAACCCGAGTGCTGTTGTACCGGACTATCATGACTTGTATTATCCATAGAAGGTCCAACCCCGGACCGACGCAGGACCTTTCTGGAATATAACTCCATTATCGGGGTACCCGTAGATTGAAAAGTATTATAAACACATCTCCAACCATCCTCATCTGTTATTGGATACTTTACATAGTAAAGTTTATCCCTTCCTGTGTCAACCCGAGTAACTAAATCTATGTCATACCGGTTGTTGTTTACACCAATCCTTTCAAATATCTTTTGCTTAAGTTCCAGAAATGAGGTGTTTTCATTAACCTCAAAGCCGTGGGTTGGATCTTTCGTGTAATATGCTCCCTCCACACCCACCACGAACTTCCCGCCAGCATGCAGTGTAACCAACATTTTGATAACTACATTAATAAACAAACTTTTATCACTTACAAAATAATAATACACAATTAAATTATTAGTAAACAACAACAATTAAAATTATATAAAATAAAAAAAAACTACAGTAATCAACAGTAATCTACAGTAATCAACAGTAATCTACATTAATCTACAGTAATCTACAGTAATAAACAGCAATAAGCAGTAATATACAGTAATGCACAGTAATCAACAGTAATCTACATTAACATAAATAGTAATAAAAATAATAATAAAATAAAAATATAAAAAAAATACCTGCGGAGCACAGTAAAGAGCGAGAGGCGAGGCGAGAGTGAAAATAAAATGTGAGGGAGAGAGTGCGCTGAATTCGGGTATTTATAGTTTTGACAGTGGACCGCCCCATTGGGGGGCGGTTTGCTTGGCCTGATTGACCGCCCGATGGGGGGGGCGGTTTGGTGGGTAGGGTGAACCGCCCCATCAAGGGGCGGTTGGGGCATATTTAAATTTTTTTCCAAAATGAGAGCATTTTTAATATTTTTTTTTTTAGGGTATTAATAAAAATCTCGGGAAGACAAACAAGCAGTATTAATTAATGGCAAATTCTTCTATGGACACAATGACCTATTTGTAAAATGAACATATTTTCATTTTCAAAGTTCAAACAGTCAATCCGACCGTTCAATATTATCTCCATATTAAAATGTACTTGGAGGTCAAATTTTACATTTTTTTGAATTTTTTTACTATTTATTAAGTATTTTACAAAATTCAATGGTCTGAATTTGACTAGTTTTTGTAAAATACTTAATAAATAGTAAACAAATTCAAAAAAAATGTAAAATTTGACCTCCAAGTACATTTTAATATGGAGATAATGTTGAACGGTCGGATCGACTGTTTGAACTTTGAAAATGAAAATATGTTCATTTTACAAATAGGTCCTTATGTCCATAGAAGCATCTCTCTTAATTAATTTACATTATTCCATTTGAGATTAAAATATGAGAGGTGCTTCTATGGACACAAGGACCTATTTGTAAAATGAACATATTTTCATTTTCAAAGTTCAAACAGTCGATCCGACCGTTCAACATTATCTCCATATTAAAATGTACTTGGAGGTCAAATTTTACATTTTTTTGAATTTTTTTACTATTTATTAAGTATTTTACAAAAACTAGTCAAATTCAGACCATTGAATTTTGTAAAATACTTAATAAATAGTAAAAAAATTCAAAAAAATGTAAAATTTGACCTCCAAGTACATTTTAATATGGAGATAATGTTGAACGGTCGGATCGACTGTTTGAACTTTGAAAATGAAAATATGTTCATTTTACAAATAGGTCCTTGTGTCCATAGAAGAATTTGCCTTAAAATATAACTAAAATCACCTCATAATTAATTAATTGATCGTACAAGACTTAAACAGTAAAAACACCCTTCGGCTTCTCCACATAATTGGGGCCGTTTCAAAGGAAAGTTTGTCTGGAGAGATTAGCGACACGTGAATACGTCATAAGCTTAGCATCAGACAAAAGCTGTGCGCTATGACTTGCGAGCATGTGGCCATTGCCGAAATTTTTATTTACCCTAACAAAAAAAAAATTTAGCAAATATGCCCTCTGACCGAAATTTAGCAAATATACCGAATTTTTTTTTTTTTATAAATGACCTAACCACGCCAGCAAAGGCGTTACCAAATTTTGTATAACCGGATATAATTTTCGGTTACTCAATTTATTTTTTCTATTGGTACCGGATATATTTTTCGGTTACCGGATATAATTTTCGGTTACCCAATTTTCGAAATCATATCCGGTTACCCAATTTTTTTTTTTTACTATTGGTAACTGAAAATTATATCATGTTAGTAAATCTTATAACTAAAATTTTAACATAAATATAATACAAGTTTATTAAAAAAATTATTACATAAATATAATACAGGTTTATTAAAAAAATTATTACATACCAAACCGCCTTACTGAGAGGCGGCCTGGTTCTGACCGCCCGGACTGTTTGGTATTGAGAGTTGACCGCCCCTCACTAGAGCGGTTAGGTCATTTATAAAAAAAAAAAATTCAATCAAAGGGCATATTTGCTAATTTTTTTTGTTAGAGTATTAATAAAAATTTCGGTGGTCATTATTGCTACTATGGCATCCAATTTTAGTTGGCTTTGTCGAGGAGGGTAACTCTTGTGTTTTAAATTAAAAAAAAAAAAAAAAACTATTCTGTTTTTAGTTTTCTCATGTTAAATAATGTCTGGGCTGTCTGTTCTATTATGTAAACTCACATCTTTGTTTTTGGAAGTAATTTTTAAACTTATTTAATATTTTATTATTTTGACCGCTTGGTTTATATTACATTAATTGAAAATGTATAAATTTTGTATGTAAATGTATCATTTGAGAAGTAGACTGGTTTTAACAGTTTGAATTTAATATTAATTAAATATGTTATAAATGAAATTTTATGGAGTATAGTAGTTTATATTATAAATGAAATTTTCAATGACATCTAAAAGTACAGGTAATTAATTGACAATTATTTATTATTTATGATAATTTTGAGGAGCACCACCCTCCTTGTAGAAAACTATAAAATTTATTACATGTTTTATTGTTCATCAATTGATTTGAATTTTTAACGATTTCAAATTTACTTAACACCTTGTTTGGAAGGAAGGGAAGAGGAGGAAAGAATTCTTGTTTGATTGGATGTTTAATAAGAGAGTAAGGTTAATGAATATTATTCTTTGAACCTTCTTTATCCTTGTAAAGTTTTTATTTTTGAATCTTCAAATTGAAGTTTAACAGAAGTAAACAAGATGAACCAAACAAAATAATTTAAAATATAGTAACATTCATTTATGTTTCTTCCCCTCCCCTCCCCTCCCCTCCCCCTCCCCTCCCCTCCTGCTATTCACTTACCTTTCCATTCATCTCGTATGAGTCAAACAGGGAACAGACTCTGTTGCTTTTCTTAGAGAAAAGCAGGATTCTGCTTTTCCTCGGAGAGTTCAGGAACGCTGAAATTCTCAATTCATGTCTATATGTTTCGAAATTTGTGTATAAAAAATTGTCTGCTTTGAGATTCGTGTATAAGAAAAACCTAGACAGTTTGATTGAGAATTTCAGGGTCCTGAAATCTCCAAGAATTTCAGCATATTTGATTTTCCAGCATATGTCTAACAATGTACTTATAATTTTCTTAATTTTTTTAAACCTTATTTGCATTAATTTTGAAAATTATTAATAAGGTTGTTTTAAATAACTTAACAATCTTAAATTTTAAAATTCCACGAATTAAGTTTATATATATTTTTTAAATGAGATATATAATGATCAAAGCATGAAATCATCTCCACTAAGATATCCTAATTATACTAGACAAAATTCTCCAATTAATTCTACATAATTAAAACATAATTTTGACGTTAGACAAACACATGTAAATTTTTGCATACTAGAATTTTTTTTTTTTAAATCTTTGCTGAAGCTGCGAAGTTGTGAGGGGTAAAAAAGAAATACTAACATTAATAACTTTGTAGAGTGAGGCTATGGCAATATACATATTACAGATTGATCTATACTATGGATTCATATCTCTATTTTTAAAGTTCAAACAGTCAATTCGAACTATCAAACATAATTTTCATATTAAAATGTACTTGGAGACCAATTTTATATTTTTTAGAACTTTTTATACTATTTTTTAGATAGATACAAAATCACTGCTTCTGAAGAGTTCAGAATTTTCAAATCAAGTTTGAACTGTTTAGATCGACTGTTTGAATTTTAAAAATTGAGATATAAATCCATAATGTGGGTTGTGTGATATACATATTATCATAGCCTCACTCAACCAACTTTTTACAAGTACCAAAGTGAAATAAATAACTTTGTACATTGATTACGACATGTAAATGGTTGAAAAGAAATATAACTTGAATAGGAAGTAAAAGCAAATTTAAACTCTAATAATAAGGATTGTGACAGTGAAAAATAACTTGAATAAAAAGTAAGATAGGTATTATAAAACGTGATAAGTTACATTAAGTTAGATGCAATTAAAAATAACTTTTGTTTTTCTGTATAAAAAATAATATACTAATTATTGGGGTATGCTTGGTTGGGTTGAGAATATGTTATTCTTGATATTAGATTACTTAGAATAACCTATTCAGTGTTTAGTTGAGTTTGAAATTCAATGGTCTGAATTTGACTAGTTTTTGTAAAATACTTAATAAATAGTAAAAAAATCAAAAAAATGTAAATTTGACCTCCAAGTATATTTTAATATGGAGATAATGTTGAACGGTCAGATCGACTGTTTGAACTTTGAAAATGAAAATATGTTCATTTTACAAATAGGTCCTTATGTCCACCGAAGCAAATGCCTTTTTTTTTCAACATAATTAGGGGTGGTTCAATAATTTCTTCTTATCCCGGGACCCGGATGCAACCTTTCTCCTTCAATCATTTAATTTTGTTGCGTGGAAGACAAACAAGCAGTATTAATTAATTTACATTATTCCATTTGAGATTAAAATATAACTAAAATCACCTCATAATTAATTAATTGATCGTACAAGGCTTAAACAGTAAAAACACCCTTCGGCTTCTCCACATAATTGGGGCCGTTTGAAAGCAAAGTTTGTCTGGAGAGATTAGCGACACGCCGAGATTTTTATTAATACCCTAAAAAAAAAAAAAAATAATAAAAATACTCTCAGTTTTCAAAAAATTTTAAAAATACCCTAACCGCCCAGTGAACAGGCGGTTCACTCTCCCTACCCAACCGCCCCTTCACTGGGCGGTTCTCCTACTCTACCCAACCGCCCAGTGGTTGGGCGGTCCACTGTGAATTTTTTTTTCTGGCCTTAAGGCCGCTGGTTCCCTTCTCCTTCCCTCAAACCCTACCCGCCCCCCCCCCCTCTTCCTCCTACCCGACCCGAGCAGCCCCCCAGCGCCCCCCCCCGACCACCCCCGCCCACCCCCGCCCACCCCCGGCCTCCCCTCTACCCGGCCACCCTACTCTCGGCCTCCCCTTCCCCTCCCTCTTCCCGTTCTCTCCTCCTCTCTACCCGGCCGCCCCTCCCCTCCCCCACCCGCCACCACCCCCCTCCACCACCCCCCTACCCGAACCAGCCCCTCCCCCACCGGCCACCCCTCTCTCCCTCTCTCGGCCACCCTCTCTCTCTCTCTCTCGGCCAACTTTCTCTCGATCGGATTTTTTCTGGTACGTTTACGTAAATTATTAATTTATTTTTTTGTAGAATTAAGCGGATTTAGTTTGGAAATTGAATTGCCGTATGCGGGTTGTTGATTTTCCCGACGCGATTAAGTTGATAAAAATTAGAGTTTAGAGTTCAGTTTGGAAATTGAATTGCCGTGTGCGGGTTGTTGATTTTCTCGACGCGAGTAAGTTAAATTAGGGTATATAAATTAAATTAGAATTTAGGTTTTATAAATTAAATTATGGTTTGTAAATTAAATTAGGATTTATAAATTAAATTAGGGTTTATAAATTAGGGTTTATAAATTAAATTAGGGTTTAGGTTTTATAAATTAAATTATGGTTTATAAATTAGGGTTTATAAATAAGAGTTAGGATTTATAAATTAAATTAGGGTTTATAAATTATGGTTTATAAATTAGGGTTTGTAAATTAAATTAGGATTTAGGTTTTATAAATTAAATTAGGGTTTATAAATTAAATTAGGATTTAGGTTTTATAAATTAAATTATGGTTTACAAATTAGGGTTTATAAATTAGAGTTAGGATTTATAAATTAAATTATGGTTTACAAATTAGGGTTTATAAATTAAATTATGGTTTATAAATTAGGGTTTATAAATTAAATTAGGATTTATAAATTAAATCAGGGTTTATAAATTAAATTAGGGTTTATAAATTAAATTAGGG
Organism: Carex kokanica; assembly: GCA_025461125.1. Taxonomy (NCBI): domain Eukaryota; kingdom Viridiplantae; phylum Streptophyta; class Magnoliopsida; order Poales; family Cyperaceae; genus Carex; species Carex kokanica. Next base: position 89,656 of record JAJGRX010000210.1, read on the forward strand.
TTTATAAATTAAATTAGAGTTTAGGTTTTATAAAATAAATTATGGTTTATAAATTAGAGTTAGGGTTTGCAAATTATACATTTTTATATCTAAAATTGTGAAATGTAAGTTATTTGCAAATTGTGCACTGCAGATACTATGGAGAGGGGCGGTAGTTCGTCCAGTACAGAGGCTCCCAGTGCATCCGGTGCAGAGCCTCTCGGTACAGACCACGCTACACATGCAGCTGATACATTCAGCCCTCTTCTGTGGATTCCACACGTTCAGCACAGGGTCGCGCTCGCATCTACGGAGGTACGTTGTTTTTTAAGCAATTCAGTTCAAATTACAGATTTTTAATATGGCATATAGTAAGTCGCTCAGACTGAAATCATTGTTAAATACAGGACGAGACGATGTTGACCGTGAGACATCGCACCTCCGGGATACCGTACGTCGGTCATCCTCTGATGGAGCAGTGCATTATGCATCTCGGATTGTACCAGCTTGCTACCATGCCACAGGGTCAGATCGACCAGGCTCTGATGAGCGGGCTCGCGGAGAGATGGCGACCGGAGACTCATTCGTTCCACTTACCCTTTGGGGAGATGACCGTGACCTTAGCAGATGTGAGCGCTCTATGGGGTCTACGGATCGATGGTGAGCCTATCAGCGGTGTCTCCGACAGTCCACTCCACGTGGGGATGATACGGCGGCTTCTTGGGGTAGCGGATCCAAAGACGCTACAGAAGAAGAAGAAGAAGAAGGATGATGAGGAGTTTCGGTATTCGGGGTACTGCATTAGCCTAGCGGCGCTCCGTGATCACTTTTTTCTGCATCGGATCACAGCCGAGACCACTGATCTGGAGGCCGTCAGGAGGTAATAATTGAAAATCTTGAAATTAAAATATGTTACGAACTCATCCGTGAAAATCATTAAACTGATATTTACTATTTTATATTTTTAGGTATGTGAGGGCCTTTGTGCTGGATCTCTGTGGCAGCGTCATGTTCGTGGACTCCAGCGGTGACGCGGTTCCGATTATGTTTCTCTCTCTGCTGACAGAAATTGAGAAGCCATCGAACTGGAACTGGGGCGGAGCTGTGATCGCCCACTTATACCGGAGCCTGTGCCATGCTTGCTTGGTAAGTTTTCACAAATATTTCGGAATTTAAATTACAATAATTAGGGTTCAATAATCACCAAGACATTCACCTCGTGTCCAAAATATAGGTGAAGAACAAGCAGATCCACGGACCGCTGCTTCTACTCCAGCACTGGTCGTGGTCTCATTTGCCGGTATGTCGGCCAGTTCGTCCGTCTCTTGTCCCTTACTTGAGGAGACATGATGCCGAGAGGTGTCCCGCGTACGGTGCCATATGGGGCGATCGACACACGTACGAGAACACGGGCAGGGGGAGAACTGTGGGGATTTCATATGTCCGGAGTCAGCTCCAGATGCTTCACGAGAGCAGCGTCGACTGGTTCCCCTACCGGGAGTTCTACGAAAGGAACGCATTTTGTCGACTGACATTGGAGCAGAGGCATCTCTGGTTTTATCGGGGGCCGTGTGTATGTTACTGGATTGTTGAGTACACATATCCAGATCGCGTGACACGACAGTTTGGTCTGGACGCATTTGTCCCGCAGTTCCCAGAGCTTGGAGAGGCTGAGACCACCAAGTTGCACAAGTAAGTTACAATTACTTATTTGCTCTCCTACCGTTACTTGTTCAGTTCTGCACGTTATTAACATTCTTTTTTAATTTAAATGCACTGCAGGACGAAACACAATAAGCCCAACGTCGACTGGAAAGTGCGTCACGCAGAGCATTACCTCCAGGCACAGTCTCCACAGTTTCACATGTGGCAGCCTCCTACGGCCGATGATGTCACACTGGGCGCAGGGCCTGGAGGATTGAGGTACTTAGTCTGGTACCAGAGGTGGGGCATGCCCTCAGTATACCTCACGGGCCATTGGGGTGAGACCCTTCGACGGAGGCTTTCTCGTGCAGGGTCGAGTGGTTATATGTCTTTCGGACCGATGCAGGCTCGCCAGGTAATTACTTACGAAACTAACATATTTAAAGCATTAAATGTTTATTTAGTTTTTCCTAAAAAATTAATAAATACACTTTGTGCAGATTCTTACCGGTATCAGAGGAGTGGCACACAGCTTGGTGTGCATGGCACGAGATGGTTGGCGAGCAGTGGGATGTACAATGCTCCAGCACACTGCTCCTATGGTGGAGGACTCCGGCTTTGACGGCCGCCTCATTGGCATGTTGCATGACAGTGGGGAGAACATAAACTGGCGCGAGATAGAGCCCACACCACTAGATCCGGAGCAGCCCAGAGTCGCTATATACGGTGATGAGATGCCGCCACCTCCTCCAGGTAATTTGATTTTGTCGTACACGGTCATTTCTTGGTACAAAAACTATTCTAATTAATTTGTCTTCAATTATGCAGTGGATGAATCAGGTTGGGGCTTCCACGAATGGGTGTTGAATAACAATGCGTGGAGCGCTTACTACAATGAGTATGGAGTTCCGGTGCAGGTTGGACAGGTAGCAAAAATTTATTATTTATTCAAGTTACTACTTATTTGTATGTAGCAAAACTAACATTGTTTCCATTAAGGGTGGAGCTCCCCCACGACATTCCACTCCGGAGTTCACTATGGATGACTTTATGGGAGATTATGCCGGGGATGAGAGACGGAGCCTCCACATGCCACGATATCCGGAGGCCAGACAGCACGATGACGAGGCCAGTGGGAGTGGAGCACAGCATGCAGATGCCTATGCATCTGCTATATTTGGCACACCGCCTCCTCCGCCTACGTATCCATCGACCTGGGAGCCATGGGAGGTGCCTACTATGCCGCCTATCCCCCCACTGGTGGAGGATCCGTGGGCCGAGGCGGATACAGCCGCACAGGAGGAGGAGGTTCACGTCAGGCGTGTACAGCCGCCTAGGGACCGTCATCCACCTCGTAGGTTGGATCTCTCTGGTCGTCGCCCTCGCCCTCGACGTTAGGTTTTTTTATGTTTTGTAGTTTGATAGGTTTCTACTATTATGTATTCGGTCTGGACTATTTTGCATGAGTTATGGACATTTATTTTACGTAGTTTGGATTTTTTTTTTTTTACTTCCGATTTAGATTACATATTTTTCACTGTTTATCACGTTAGCCAAATCGACAATCAGTACAACAGCCGTATAACCGCATCAAAACTCAACTCACTTTTATTGAAAATTACAATAAAAAAAATTAAGCACTTTCCTTCATTTTTATATAAAATCTACAATAAAAAATATATATCAATATATATTTCCTTACAATAATATATATCTTAGTAAACCAAAATATATCTTAAACAATATATACATCTTAAAAAAAAAATATACCAATATGTATTTCCTTATAAATATATATATCTTAAAAAATATATATATATATCTTAACATGAAGGAAAAATATATATCTTAACAATATATATATCTTAAAAAAGAAAAATATATCTAAACAATATATACATCTTAAAATATATATACATCAATATAATGTCCTTATAAAAATATATAAAATCTGAAAAAAAAAAAAAAAAACACTGAACCGCCCTATCTCTGGGCGGTTTTCTGGAGGAGGTGGACCGCCCAGAAATAGGGCGGTTTTCTACCATCAGTGGACCGCCCCATAATGGGGCGGTTAGGGTATTTTTAAAATTTTTTGAAAACTGAGGGTATTTTTATTATTTTTTTTTTTTTTTAGGGTATTAATAAAAATCTCGGAGCGACACGTGAATACGTCATAAGCTTAGCATCAGACAAAAGCTGTGTGCTATGACTTGCGAGCATGTGGCCATTACCGAAATTTTTATTAATACCCACACAAAAAAAAAATTAGCAAATATACCCTCTAATTGAATTTTTTTTTTTATAAATGACCTAACCAGGTACCAAACTTTTGTGTAACCAGATATAATTTTCGGTTACTCAATTTCTTTTTTCTATTGGTAACCGGATATATTTTTTTCGGTTACCAAGAGTTAAAAAAAAAAATTTGAGTAACTGGATATAATTTTCAGTTACCAATAGTAAAAAAATAAAGTATATAATTTTCAGTTTCTCAATTTTTGGTTACTCAATTTTTGAAATTATATCCGGTTACCCAATTTTTTTTTTTACTGTTGATAGCCGAAAATTATATTCAGTTAGTAAATCTTATAATTAAAATTTTAACATAAATATAATACAGGTTTATTAAAAAAAATTATTACATACCAAACCGCCCTACTGAGAGGCGGCCTGGTTATGATCGCCCGGGCTGTTTGATATTGAGAGTTGACCGCCCCTCACTAGAGCGGTTAGGTCATTTATAAAAAAAAAAAAAAAATTCAATCAGAGAGCATATTTGCTATTTTGTTTTGTTAGAGCATTAATAAAAATTTCGGTGGCCATTATTGCTACTATGGCATCCAATTTTAGTTGGCTTTGTCGAGAAGGGTAACTCTTGTGTTTTAAATTTAAAAAAAAAAAAACTATTCTGTTTTTAGTTTTCTCATGTTAAATATTTGTGGGAGAAGAGAAGACTCATAACCTATGGACAGCGTTTGAAATGTCTGGGCTGCATGTCTGTTTTATTATGGAAACTCACATCTTTGTTTTTGGAAGTAATTTTTAAACTTATTTAATATTTTATTTGAGAAGTAGACCAGTTTCAACGGTTTAAATTTAATATTAATTAAATATGTTTTGAAGTTAAGCTCATCAATTTTTTTTTTTTTTTTTTTTAGAAAATAGAGTAGTCAGTTGGCAGTGAACAGCAAGTATGATATAGTAAAAGTATATAGCAAACTTTATGGAGTATAGTAGTTTATATTATAAATGAAATTTTCAATGACATCTAAAGTACAAGTAATTAATTGACAATTATTCATCCAGGGGGCAGCTGTCCTCCGGAACACTCTGAGTCCGCCCCTGCACTTACCTTTCCTTTCATCTCGTTTGAGTCAAACAGAGTGTAGATTGAATTGGTAATCCAGCATATGTCTAACAATGTTCTTAATTTTTTTAAACCTTATTTGCATTAATTTTGAAAATTATTAATAAGGTTGTTTTCAATAACTTAACAATTTTAAAATTTAAAATTCCACGAATTAAGTTTATATATATTTTTTTAAATGAGATAATGATCAAAGCATGAAATCATCTCCACTAAGATATCCTAATTATACTAAGACAAAATTCTCCAATTAATTCTACATAATTAAAACATATTTTTGAAAGTGAAATAAATTCCTATGGAGAGAGGTAAAAAAGAAATACTAACATTAATAACATTGTAGAGTGAGGCTATGGCAATATACATATTACGGATTGATCTATACTATGGATTCATATCTCTATTTTTAAAGTTCAAACAGTTAATTCGAACTGTCAAACATAATTTTCATATTAAAATGTACTTGGAGACCAATTTTATATTTTCTAGAACTTTTTGTACTATTTTTTAGATAGGTACAAAATCATTACTTCTGAAGAGTTCAGAATTTTCAAATCAAGTTTGAACTGTTTAGATCGACTGTTTGAATTTTAAAAATTGAGATATAAATCCATAGTGTGGATTGTGTGATATACATATTATCATAGCCTCACTCAACCAACTTTTTACAAGTACCAAAGTGAAATAAATAACTTTGTACATTGATTACGACATGTAAATGGTTGAAAAGAAATATAACTTGAATAGGAAGTAAAAGCAAATTTAAACTCTAATAATAAGGATTGTGACAGTGAAAAATAACTTGAATAAAAAGTAAGATAGGTATTATAAAACGTGATAAGTTACATTAAGTTAGATGCAATTAAAAATAACTTTTGTTTTTCTGTATAAAAAATAATATACTAATTATTGGGATATGTTTGGTTGGGTTGAGAATATGTTATTCTTGAGATCTAGGTTATTCGGAATAGCCTATTTGGTGTTTGGTTGGGTTAGAATAGTTAGAATAGAGAATTCAAACTTTTTGTCTTATATAGGCTATTTTAATATGTTTGGATGGAAACTAGAATAGCTAGAATAACTACTATTTGAGATTAGTAGATGAGAATAGTGATTTTTGGAAGAGTGTGAGAATAGTGTTGATGTGGTGCTATTCGGAATAGCGAAAATGTTGTTTGGATTGAACATTTAGAATAGTGATGAATGGAATGAATAAAGCTATTATTTTATATATATTTTCTTTGTAACTCAAGCTATTCCAACTTTTTTTTCTGGATTAGCGGAATAGCGTTGTTCTCGACTGTTCCGAATAGCTATCAAGTTGTTTGGATTGATTTGTATTCAGAATAGCACTACTATTCTAAGAAATAGAGCTATTCTCGCTCATCCAAACGTAAGAGTTTTGAGATTTGACTCTTCTAATAAAACAAACAATAACTATTCTTGATTTGGCTATTCTAGCTATTCTTATTTTGCAACCAAACATGTCCTTCTAGTATGGATAAATTCTAAAATGGGAATAGATAATTACACATTTGTTATGTTAATAAGTAATAACTAACAAGTATTCATACAAGTGCTATTCATCCGTGTTGATTTTGCAATACTGAAAAAAAAAATAGTTGCTATGTTGAAATTATAGAATAGAAAAAACGAATTAGGTTTAGAGCGAACGAAATCTTCGAAATTTTTTGAGGTACCACCTTGGAATTTCAAAATACTGACATTACCACCGTTTTAAAAAAAAAAAATTAAAAATGACTACAAACGCAATCCAGTCTGCAAACCAGATTTGATCAGATTTTTTAGGTTATTTATTTAGATATTGTAGGTATTAACTTTTACAATAGTATTTAGTAATCGTGTAATCGCTAATATAAAAAGAGGGATCCGATTACACCTTTTTTGGTGACACACTTTGATACCTACCATTTTCAAAGTCCAAATAGTCGATTCAAACCGTTCAACATGATGGATATATTAAAATGTTCTTGGAGATCAAATTTTACATTTTTTTGAATTTTTTTGCTATTTATTAAGATGGTTACAAAAATTGTTGTTTTCAGACCATTAAAAAACAGCGATTTTGTAACCATCTTAATAAATAGTAAAATAATTCAAAAAAATGTAAAATTTGATCTCCAAGTACATTTTAATATGGTGATCATGTTGAACGGTTCGGATCGATTGTTTGGATTTTGAAATCGCAAAATTGACCTATATAAAAAACAGTGTCATGATGTGTCACCAAAAAAGGTGTAATTGGATCCCTCCTCATATAAAAAATGATCAAGAAAAACGTATACTTCCAAACACAACAGAAAGCGAACAGAATAGAAAAAAAAACAATTTGGTGAGCATATTGGGTTGCGCACGTGCCAAAAATGATGCGCAGACTCAGTCTGTGGCTGTAGCAAGTTTTGAGTTTTTGTGTTTCAATAGAGAGAAGTGTAGGGGCTATTAGCATACAATTACTTAGTCAAATTCACACTTATTTGGTTTCTAAATTTATGTTTGTGTTGATGGTGTTTTTACGCCTAAAATATTATTAAGGGTCACTTTCGTGAATTAATAACGTGCCTAAACAATTCGGGTTTCACGATTAAGTCATTCACTCTAGCGGTCTAGATTAAATACCGGTACTTCACAATTAAGTTATTCACACCAATATTCGGTTCAATCCTAGAGGTCTCAATCAAATATAAGGCTTTACGATTAAGTCATTCACCTCAATTCAACATTTGTTTCTTGTGGTTCCGGACTAAGAATTATATTTGGTTATTTCTAATCTCAAATCCTAAGGTATTCATGTATAATTTTGTACCATCAATTTTTGATCCAAATCTACTCAAGTTGTTTAGACCTAAGCAGGATAATAATTATCAAGCAACACAAATCATGCAATCACACGAATAATAAAATTAACAAGAACAATTATGCAAGCAAACAATCATAATAAAAAAAACCATTCAAGTAAGGTAGATTTTAACACAAATTCATGCTTAAAGCCTAAGCCTCTAGAAAGGAAATCTAGTATCTCATAGGTGCGCTAACATAAAAAAAAAAATACAAAAGTAGACATGATAAAAACTAAGAAAAACAAGAAAAAGAATAGACTAGACCTATCTCCTCGCTTGTTGCCCTCGTCTTCACTTCGTTCCGCTCGAGCAACCTTCAATCTTTTGCTTCAATCACCTTGATTCACTTGGAAAAGGGTAAAGAGATGTGGAGAACAATTAGGTCAAGCCAAGAATGAATGAAAGATGGAAAATGTTTGAAAATCGTTGTTTTCAATAATCTAGAAGTTTTTTATTGTTTATTAAAATTAGTAATTTTCAAACCATCTATAAAAATCCCAAAAAATGTAAAATTTGGTCTCCAAGCACATTTTAATATAGACATCATGTTGAACAATTTGGATCGACTGTTTGGACTTTGAAAATTACAAAACCGAATTGATATGACTATGGTTAGAAACTACTATTTTGATCTTAACTTCTCTATATATATACTTTTAATTGTTTATCTAATACGTATTGTATTTAATAAAATGGATATGAGTAAGGATTTTTTTTATTGATTTATCGAATACGAATAAAGATAAAAAATAAATTTCGTTAACTTGATGGGTAAGACGGGTAAATATTTTCATCCCATCCGTTTCATATAGGGCTGCTAACGAGCCAAGTTAGCTCGAGTTATGGATAACTCGAATTCAACTCAGAAGATAGTCAGTCGATTTGACTCGAGTTGAGAATACTGAGCCGAGCTAGCTTGCTGACTCGAACTCAACTCGCGAATAACTCAAGTTGACTCGTGACTCGTGAGTCAACTCGTTTAAGGTGTTGAAATGTTAAATACTTGAACTGGTAACTGTTGTTAGAGAATTCGTTACCGAGTTGAGTTCAAGAGGCTCACGAGCTTTTTTGTACAGCCCTAGACTTTCATACATAGCCGATCCTCCTCAGCTCATAACTCACCGACGGTAACCGGTTGAAAAACAAACACAATAAAAAACAGTGCTCTCCTATTTTTAAATACCTAAACCATCAGAATTAAAAAAAAAAAAAATGAATCCTTCTCCGTTAATACACCTCGTAGTATTATTGTTATGTTATATTTGCAGTTTCCTTACAAGAGGGGAAGGAACCCTCGTAGTTCCAATTCCGAACGCTATTTTTCGAGAAAGAGAGCGCTTAACCTACAATCGATCCCAATTGAACGCGATTTAGTGTGTTCTATCCGCATTTGTCTGTCGACTACCTCCGAATTCGATGTAATCTCTCTGTCTCTTTCTCTACTGTTCTTTTTTATTGTATAGATTTATGGTTCGAATTTGGAGTAGCTTTAAGTTACCTAATAGAATTTTTGTAGGTGGTATTTGCTTCACGGTTGCGATAATGATGGTCGCTTTGTTTGATTCTTTGTCGGATTCTTTTAAATTTGCTTTTGAATCGGAGCTCATTTGTTTTGTTTAATTATCTGTTGTTACTTGTAATTGAGTTAGGGTTGTGATGGATTTGGCCATTGTAAGGTCGTGTTACACCTCTTTTCATCCGAGGGACTTAACCCTAGTTTTGATTTACCTAATTTTTCTGGAATTTCAATATTTCTGTGCGGTTTTACAGAGATCATGTAGTTTACGGTATAAAGTTTGGTTTGGTTTGTGTTCTCAGATTACGAATTGCTGTGATACTATTTAATTGGAAGTCTAGGTTTTTCTCTAAGATATCTCCTTTCTTTCTCCTTCTTTTTTGAAGTTAAGGAAAGTTTCTTTCTTCAAATTAAAGAAGCCATCCTGAATTAACTATTAGATGATTTCAGTTTTCTTATTTGAGTTGCGAATAAGTTCTAGGTTAAATTTACCTTCCGAAATGAGAATTTATGCTTAGTTTAGGTGCATAGCATCTCAATTCCAATCTTTAATTTAAATCTGTTGGAGCTTGACATATGTGGGAGGTAATAAAGCTTGTGCAATTGAGTAACAATGAAAAATGTATAGTGTTGCTAATAAACATTAATGTATACTTTAGGTATGTTAAATTAAGATATGATGCAATTGAGTAACAATGAAAAATGTATAGTGTTGCTAATAAACATTAATTTTATTTTATTGAGCTTGGCATTAAAAGGGAGGTACTCAAGTGATATCTCCATATAAGATAATAAAGCTTTTGCATAATTTTAGACATAGTAAGAGATGATGCTGTCAAATGAACAATGACATGATATGTTTGTATTACTATAGTTAGCTTCATATGTTTTAGACATCCTTGCTTTACTCAGCTTTGCAAAAAATAGTAGTACTTTCGTTTTTGTTTTTACTGTATTGTACATATAGTTGTTTGCTCTTACTAGAAAGATTGTTTGTTCTATAGGATATATGTTGTTTTCTAAAAATAAGAACTTTGATTACTTCAATATTTATCCTCTTATATTTTGAATAATGGAATTTACTACCTCCTAGGAATAATGAACAATATTGTCTCTGTAATTTCAGTGTTTCATTAAATCTTGATTTTATAGCTTAAATGTTCTTTATTTCAGTTTCCTTTTAAATTGAACCACAGGTCCGTTGTTTATCCAGGGGTTAATGACATTCATCAGCAGGCTTATAGAATCTTATTCATGATAGGAGCTCTTTTTATTAATTAGAAGTAATCATTTTTCAGTTGAGGCAGTACAATGTCTGATATATGCAAGATTCTGTAGTTTTATATTTTTTCTAAATTCAGTATTTCTAGGGTTTAAATTAGGAAAATAGTCAGTGAGTAATCTCTACATATCTTCTATTTGCTATGTCAGTATTAAGTGATGAGGAGAATCGGTGTGCTTATTTTAATTTAATCAAACAGCAAAAGCAATCATTTAGTCAGTTTTCTGCTTGAATTTTATTATGTTTGAATAAATATTAACATTAGGAGGGTGATTTGAGCAAGTACTACTTTGTTTCAACTGGTTAAGACTTCCTTGGAAATTTCTGCTAGTATTATGGTGTAATAATTGTTTTATCTTAGTATTGCATTTATTAAAGTTGATTATGGTAATTTTTATTTGCCTTGGAACTTAATGTAGAGAAAAAAAGTTACCTTTACTATTCTATACAAGAACAAGGATGCTATATTATTTTTATTCTTCTTTTTCTTCTTCTTATTATTAGTAGTATTATTATTGTTCTTTGTTGTTTCAGCAAGCTATACATAGTACTACTGTGTAGAGAATGAATAATACATACTAGTTCTACTTTGGACAACACAGTGTGACCATTGATTTTATCATTTTGTTTGATTATGAATAGTTTAGGTACAAGCACTTGTAGATGAAAGTAAAAAATATGTGGATTATTACTCTTAGGTTTTAGAAGGCCACTATTGTTTCGGTGTTGTTTTTAACTTTTTATCGTCTAAGGTAGGGTCCTGGTTTCGTGTGCAAGTTTTCCATATGTTAGGTGTTTGACTTGGCTAGTCCAAGGATCTAGTGATATTTACTTTAGTCTGAATCATTTGTACTTGCTCATTTATAGATTGGTATTCTCATTTGTAGATTGATATTTCTGTTTCTTGATGCAGGCATATACTCCTACATTTATTGGTGCTATTTGATGGAATCAGCAAAGGTATGTTTCAGATCTTGTAGAAATTTCATTTTAGTAGATTTTGTCTGTAGATAGGTGCATGAAAATGGTTGAGGTTTATTTTTATCTTATTGGCGTATAAGGATCCTATGCTCTATACTAAATTATTCACAGCCAACACAAGATTGTAGTACCGACCGGTATTGCAATTGCATGCATTCCAGTATTACGAATACGGGTTCCAGATGTGTCATTAGGAGAAATATGAAGGGTAGAATAGGCACACTTATTGACAATTAATCATCACATATCATAAAAAATCCTAGAATAAGCATGTACTCTCGCATGATTCAAAAGCATTATAATCAATACATAGATTAAGCATAACAACAAAAAAGCTCAGATTAATTTAGCTCTCTTATTTCAGGCACAAGCAACAAAAGCTGAATCAGTCAAACTTCCAAATCCACTCTAGATGGTTCCAAAATAAAACACCACAGGATGGAAGCAATAAAGTTAAGGGCAAAAGAAAAAAAAAAAGAGCTCCATTCAACAGCTAGAGTTGTTACAACAGACTCTAGGTGAGACTCTTTTTCTCTGTACAAAAACTAACTATTTACACTCATTGATCCTTCTTTGCACACCTATGAGCGTGTCCGTTTCCTCCTTGCACCTCCCTCCCACAGGTGAAACCTTCTGCTTCTTCACGCATTTGCGACAAACAAAAGTTGCTGGCACCTCATCTGAATCTCTAATCCCACTGCACCTAGTATGTTGCCACACACCACACCTGTCACATGCCAACATTCTCTCTCCATCATCATCACGGGCCCCACACGAGCAATCCACTATCCAATTCTCTAATCCCCTTTCCATTTTGTACTGCCCCAGTGGCATGTCATCTACACCAACACATCGACCCACAACCCTCACCACATCATTAGGGTTTACCACATGCTTCACCAATGCACTTTCGCTGGTGTTAGTGTTCGTCACTATGTGCTCGGCAACAAAACCTTGAAATATTGGATATGTCTCTTGAAAAGCCCTAGTTGCTTGTACTTTTAGGTCAGATATAGTTGCACTCGTTGAGATGACAAGTAATTCTGGGGGTGGTGAGGTGTAGTCTTTTGGATGGTCACTGAGTTCAACCACACACCAAATGTGAATTATGAATGGGTTCAAAGGAAGAGGGTTAGAATTGGGTTCATTATAACACTTAACAAAATGTTTGCAATCGAGTATTTTCATTGCTGCTATGGCGGCTGCATCTTTAACAGTTTGTGCCTTGTAGGATTCCATTGTGCTGGGGTTTAGGAGAGTGCTGTACAGGAATCTGAGGTCACGAAGGAGATGCTCAATTGAGGGTCTGCATAAGGCGGTGCAGTCGACCAACAACCTCTGATGAGCAGCTTCAAGCCTGGCTTGCAATAAAAAAGTAATGTTAGATTTTGATTCACATACCAATTATCTAAATCTATCTATTCCCATCCAAGAAGATGAAGAAAAATTTCACCCACCTATCCTCTGATAAATTATTCCAAACAAAAGTTATCACTAAATTCTCCTCTCCTACATGTATGGTGGGGATTTCCTCTTATGTAAATGTGGATGAATTACAGTTTCTGTGGGTTCCATTTACCTGTATTCTATTGAATTAGTCTCAGAATTGCAACGGGCGGCTACAACGAAGCCATCCACGGTTGTCTTACCACCCAGACCCCTTAAGCAGTGATCCAATAGTTGTGTAGAACTTACAGCCTTTGACATGGCACCTTTCAGTGTGCGCCAGCTTACCCACTTGGACCCACCAACTGCTCTTAACACCTTAATCATGGCTGTATGCGCACACTCCACATCATCCTTTGTCCAGTTACAAATCATACTATGCCGGGCAATTTCAACTTTAAACATTTTTGACATCTTCCTTTCTCCATTTGATTCATGTAGAAGGCTAGTAATGCAGTTAAACAGATCTCGGATGGTGGTTAATTCACGCTCAGAAAGGCATTTGTAGAAAGAGATTACATCATGCAGAATAGTTCGTGGGGTCCGTCCTTGGTTGGAGAAAATGGTGAGTGGCATACGTGCTAGGGTTTCAACTGCCTCCTGGTACGAGTCAGCAGTAACTGCATAACTGCCAGCACCAAACTGATACCCCCATTCCCCATACCAGGGGTGCCCAAAGGTAACAGAGTGCAAGAGGCGATACTCCATGCCATGCTTCTTGGATATATCCATCACTGTCACCTTCCTACACAATTCAACAATTACACCCTTACATTTTTTGTATTACCACAACAAAGACCAAATTGCTATTCTTGTATTGACTGTTACAATTCAAATGCTACTTAAATGATGATGATTATGATGATGGCAATAGCACTTTACCTTACATGTAAGAACTTGCAGAGGCGGTCCCAGAAGGACATGATTTCACGCCCAGTTAGGTGTCGGGACCCACCCTGGTGGCCATTGACACGAAGGAGGTGGCCATAGCCGTTGGAGTGCACCACTGCATGGAGCAAGTGAGATGGATCATGCAGTTGCAAACCCTGTTCTACTGCCTCACCTCCTACCACAGCTGGTATTCCACAATTGCATGTGCTGCACCTGAAATTTAAACAAACAAACAAACTGTTCTTTTAAATTTTGTCTATGAGGTGTTATAAGAAATGTTGACATCTAGAGAAAGCTAAAATGTAACAAAATCCAAGAATCATGATTCGTTGTATCTTTAATAGAAGCACAATGTGAAATATATATAATGGAATGTCTTTTATAAGACACCAAAAAGATCACTATATATCAAGAACCGTTTTATGAATAGTAAATGCAGTTTCATCTGCTCACATACTACACGTAGGCTAAAAAGAGTCTAACATGAAAATATATACTGCATCGTCTTTGCAGAACACCAGAAAAGATCACCATATTTCAAGAACAGCTTTATGAACATATTTCACATTGTACCAAGAGGATGCCCTGTGTCCTTGCTGAAGCTTTAAAACAATAAAAAACATAAAATCCCCTTTCTACAAGGCTACCTTTTTTTTGACCTGCTGGGTTTACGCTTTCTATGTCCTGTGGACCTACCCCCTTCTTTTTTCTTTGCTGTACTCCTACCCATGCCAGAATACGTTGGGAAATTTACAAGGTCATGACTACAGACAAAATTACCAAACAGTACTTGCTAAAAAGACATTTTCAAACTAAATTTTCTTGCATAAATACTGCACCTTGATTCAGTGATTGACATCGGGGCCCCACAGTGTACACAAGAAGTCCCCCGGCAACTGGGAAGTGTGCGGTTTTCATTTCTTATAATGAAGTGGTATCGTTTTGCACATACTGGGTGACCACTCCACCCTACATACATAGTTTTAAGTAACTCAATATGCATATTCAAAAAGTTCTACTTCCAAAATCCAAAAGTGTTAAGCACTCCTAAAATACTAACATTGCAATAATGTAAATCATGTAGTTAAGCAGAGAAACATCTGAAGAAAAATTTCCCCTTATTATTTAAGCAGAGAAAGGATCGAAATAACTAGGGACATAAATTAAGTACTTCATCTTGTTGAATAATCCAACAATTAATCAAAGTTTTAAATCAGCTAAAGTTGCAAAATATTGTATGACCTTAAAACTATAAATATAGAACCAGGTGAACCATATCCACCCAGCAACCAAATGTATAGCTTTTGACTCCATGAACAAATGAGAGATTTTTAAACTAAACATATCATACAATTCTAAAAGAAGAAAACAAACGGAAGTATCAGGATAGATGAGGCAGCATCTGTTTTGTGAAGCAATATCATAAGCATGTTCAGTTAAATGGTGACAAAAAAGGCACTTTCACTGCATTATACATAGTTTAAAGTAAACTCAATATGCACATTCAAAAATTTCGACTTCCTTAATCCACAAGTATTAAGTACTTCAAAATATTAACACTGCAATAATGTAAAACATGAAGTAAAAGACTAATAGTATAGAAACATCTGAAGCAAAATTTCCCCTTAATATTTAAGAAGAAAAAAGATCTAAATAATTAGGGAGATACAATTAAAAAAAATACAGGTACTTTTATTCAAAAAAATATAAGTACTTCATCTTGTGGAATAATCCAACAATAACTCAGTTTTAAATCAGCTAAAATTGCCAAAAATTGTTGATACTAGAACTGTCAAAATAGAACCTGGTGAACCAAATTCACAACCAAAAGTATTTCAATCCATGAACAAACAAGAGATTTTTAAACAAAACATATCAAACAATTCTAAAATAAAAAACAAACAGAAGCATCATGATAAAACAAAAGCAATTGATCAGTGGACATAGTCACAAAGAAACACATCTACCTTAGTACAGAAAAAAATTTCCTAGAACAAAGCTTATTCTTAGAAGTTCTATTTGATTACCCGATATATAAAACAATGAAAATGCCTATTTTTGTCATCATTTCACTGAACATGCTTATGATAATATTACAAAACACACAAAAAACACAGTTTATGCAATTTGTAAAATGTAAGTTCTAAATAACAAAAGAGATGCATATTCAAGAAACATACCGACAACTCTGCACTGATCGCAATACACAGATCTCGATCTGACAACATCCTCATCTACCACACTCAACTCCACATCGGTGCCAGACGTGCGAATCAGCATCCGCCACGTCAGCAAGTGATTTGCCGAAGGCGCAGCGGGTGGTGACAGGATCGATGGCAGTGGCATCACCCTACCATGTCTACTCAGAAAGGCTCTTACGCTCTCTCTGAAAGGCCTTCCCACATCGCCTTCTGCTGCGATCGTATCCAGATCTAGAACTCCTCGCTGATTGATCAGATCTATAGGACCACCGCGCGGAACGATCAGATCCGACGGTCTACGCGCGTCGCGCAGCTCTGCAATTGTGTCCAGGTCAATCGGCCTCTTCGCCTGTACGAGATCGAACGGAGAGGCCGCGACCCGAGATTTGGCTCGCTTGAGCGGTCGCCCGTTGACTACCATGGAATCCGTTAGGACTAGTATTGAAGAGGACGGAGGGGTTGGGTAATTGTTGCGGCGAGGAGCGGCGGCGCGAGAACTAGGGTTAGGGTTAGGGTTAGGGTTGGATCGGGATGGGGAAAGAGAAGGAGTCGGACGTGAGGCGGTTAATTAACCAGGGTTAAATTTAGGGTTAGAATAAAAGATGGTACGAGGAGAGAGAAACTATCGGACGGACGATATTCGTTTTCGATTCGACGAGTAGTTCTCTCTGGAGAGTCGGCATGACTTGGGTTAAGCTTTGGGTTAGGTTTCCCGCCCCTAAGAAAAATGGAGAAATTTCGGGGCCAAAGGCGGGTCACATTTACCTAAAGTACCTTAAATTTTGAGATTAAATCTGGACCGTCTGGGTCCGAGGTGGATGCTCGGGGGACTTAATATTCGTGCCATAACAAATCTGACGGTTCGGATCTAAACACAAAATTTGAGCTACTGTAGGGATTCCGAATTCCAATAAAGGCACTACCGCACTATGACCGTTTTACTTTATTTGTTGAATGAAAGAGGCCCCCCTTCATTTGAGGGGCTTTTACCAAAGTATTTGTTGGTTGAAATTTGCATGGAACACTTCTTTTATTGTTTTTTTTACTAATTATTAAATCGTCCCACAGATTTTATTGGCTATTTTTTATTTTATAATACAGGTAAAGAAAACTCACAGTTGAATCTTTTTTATTTGCCAGGATTGGTTGCTTTGTCTCCAGGAAGTTACAGCATGACCACCAAACAATCTGAACTACTAAATCATCACATAAGAGAGAAATTGAATAGTTGGAGGGGCACTTGAGATTTTTTTTTTTTTTCTTTCCTTCTATTTCTCCCTTTTCATCAAATATTTTTCATAAATTAAAAAATATTATCTTTTTATTATAACTTAGAAATGATTTATAATAACAAAATGTGTTCAACTAGTTTATTCTACATGTAACTCAATATATCTTTGAACATAAACCATTCACTATACTAATCTAAATCAATTAAATAATATAATCTCTCTGTAGTAATTTGCACTCACCTGTGTTATACAAGAACAAATTCCTTGTCCAAAGATTATACTTTAAAAAAAAAAAAATCCTAACTCAAAAAAAGATAAGAAAAGAAAAGTAAATTATTTCTAACTCTATAATCTAGCTAAGTGTCCAATTCCAGAGTGCACCATCTCCTTCACTACACATGCCATGCACCTCTTTCATCCTCTCAACCGATTTGCAAATCCCGCTACACGCCCAATCGAAGGAAGCCGCACATACATTTCCTGCTTGAGCTTTCCACTCACAATCTGCATTTCATTTTCTCAGATTTCAGTTTCTCAGTTAGTAAATTCATGCTTGTAAATTATTATATATTTCGGATTGAGTAAGGTTTCCATTTTTTTCATTTTTTTTTAGAAACAAGAAAAAGGATTTGTGGTGCGTACCAGGAGGTGTACCGCAACATAAGCCCCGGTCATCAATATGTTCAACCTCCAATCCAATTAACCATGCACCTAAAGATACATCCTCATTTGCGTACCGATGCAAAATTGGCCTGAAATAAATTAATATTCAGTTATTAATCTGTCAATATTTAGCACCTTACCTTAATAATCAGTTGTTCAGAACTAACTGAGAAAATTACTCATCCATAAAAAGGAAATTATTTGTACAGTTTCAGCAAGAAAAAAATACTAGTCCATAAAAAGAAAATTACTTGTACAGATTCAATGCCAGTAGAGAAAGTTAACTGTTCATTAAGAGGTTTTCTTAGGAAAAATAAAAATAAAATGAATGGTAACTCACAAATTAATGGAGATATATGCAGCCAGGTCCTTGGAAATTGCATAAATTTGCCCAGTGGCGTGCCTAAAGTACCTGTTTCCCTCGTCTCCAAACTTCCAATACTCTGGTTCATGGTACTTGACTCCTCTGCAATTCAAGTAGTATGCAAATCATATTATCAGAAACTTCATACATTTAACATTAGAAATATTTGGATGATGATATTTTATCTGAAATTTTACTTTTGAGAGAGAACCGGGCCTGATTTCATGCATCCGATATATATACGAGGTTTTGCTCTATGTTGAGCTAGCCTAGTTGCAAGCACACCTGAATTAAGAATGAAGCAAAATCAGCAAATTACAACTCAAACTCCTATTAAATACCTGATCCTCCATACCAAAAGGGGGATGATGAAAAGCTGGTACTAAAATTGTTAATATAATAATAGTAATATGGGGACAACTGTTACTTACCAAGATTAACATGCACATCATCATCAACTTTGATATAAAATTCAGCATCCCACATAGCAACTGCAGTGGCAAAATAAATCCTAGTTTTAGTGGAGAGCGCATGATATCCTTCTACGTGATTTAGCCGCAGAAAATCATGCGTTTGGGCCTCTTCGAAATCAATTGAACGGTCCAGAATGCCCCCTTTGGTTGCACTGTGACCTATCACAAATCTTATCACAATGCCCTTCTCCTTCTCTAATTTTTTTAGTTTAGAACCTACATAAATAGAAAAAAAAAAAAAAAAAATCGATAATAGGATGTTGTAAGATTTTTGGTTGTATTAAAATGAAGAATACAGGTGCTAAATGTAACCTACTTGTATCCTCTCTTTTTTTTGTTTATTTAATATTTCTATTACTTTTAGTTGTGATCATATTTGTTATTGTTATTGACTATTCTTCCTTTTGCCATAAGAATATTTTTCAAGGTGGTACCAGTACTGGAACAGACTTTCAATGCACCTGTAATACAGGTATTAGCTGGTACCAGTACTGGAAGAATGCATCACTTCATATCACATTTCGTTGGTGTTTTAGATGTATATATTGGCTCCAATTAGTACTTTTGAGTTTTGACCCATTAGTAAATGGCTATTTGATTAATTCCTTCGTTATTTGTTATGATGACAAAAGGCAAACCTAACAGTAACCTGAAACTGAAATCCTATAGAAATAAATATGGATTGTTGGGAATTATGCAAGTAAAATATTATAGGAGGTTGAGAAACTAAAAATGCTAACCTGTAGGGACCCAAGTTTCTCTAAGCGAATCACGTCTTTTCCTACTACTAAATGCTGTGTTAATACCAATAACAGCAAATGCTTTCTGAGGAGCACTTTTGGAATTTTTCAAACCGAGGCCACCGTATTCTTTGCTAGCTCGCGCAACGGCAAGTTCCAGTTCTAAAGAAGATACTGCCTTATCCAAGGACCTGAATGAAAAAAAACCGAATAAAAAAAAAAATAATGCACACTTGAAGATGTTGAGGGTAAAGTTTAATTAGATTACTCACTGTATTGCTTGATGTGTCTTGGTTACTTCATTCATGACATCAGTCGGACGCATCTCGCCTAATATCTAAATGCAAAAACAATGTGTTTACTTACTCACCACTTATTATGTAATTTTTCATCCATTGTTGCATGGTAATTGGTTTTTATTTACCATTCTCCAATTTTATTGGAATCTATTTTATTCTGGTATTTTCGCAACTGAAATTAAGCACGATCAATACGTGATTTTTGTTTATAGCTCAACATAATAAAAATGAAGAAACACAGTAGAGACCATTGCACCAGACTTAAAAAGGAAAAAGAAAATCATACTCGCTTGTTCTCACAGTCGTGCGTGAATAATGAGACCTTTGATCCATGATTTATCATAGAATTGCTCTCTCTTTCTGGTTGTTGCAGTAGCCAGACCCGACCGCTTAGCAAGAAACCAACCAGAAAGCTAGTGACACACAGGAGTATGACGGTTTTTCCTGACATCGGCTTAGATCGAGGCCTCTTCTCCATCTGGGGCATTCTTTCACTTAGTGCCTTCATTATATATAAGCAACAAAAGAGAATGCTTGAGCAAGTTGAAAACATTAAATGTGTAAAAGGAAAGTTATAAGAAATGGAGAGAAATTTATGTACCATCCTTGATTAGCAGTACTGAAGAGAGCCTACTGTACTCTTATTCCCTTTTCTTTTTATATTTAAGAGGATGACAGAGGTACAAATGACAAGATATGAAGGTTAATTGTTAGTATAAACACCAACCCTTTAACAAAATTTTAGTTTCGCAAGGCACTTTGTGTGAGCCAAAGCCCCATGCTTTGCGTGTGTGCGCATGAAATATATTCAAAATTTCAAAATTGGGACCATTGAACCGCAACTGTTTATTATTTTAATTTATTATAGATGTCTTAATTTTGTATCTATTAATTATTGTAATGGGTGTTCCTGTAGTAATATATATAATTAATAGATGGTGTTTCTTTTGGTGCTATTAATTAATCACGCCTTATATAAGTTCCAACCAATTTCATGTAAATAAGTAATGATACCTATTTGACTCCTGATTCTAACCCGGAATGATGTATGCATGAACATCTAAAATCATTGCATCAACCTTTCTTTTCTCATGATTTGTAGTTACACTAACTTATATATGGGCGGTGTATCTCCATTTCTCCATTCCATTATTAAGCACGTTGGGTGTCCGATCTGCCAACGGCTACGATTGAAAAATTAATTTTTAGATTTAATCTCAGCTCTGCAATTACATAATTTATCTTCTTTTGATTAAATGCATTTGTTTTATGTGTAGAAGTTTAAATTTAGCTACAAACATACTCGCCACACATACTGCTACATGATGCATTACAATTAAAATTAAATAGATTCTAAATTTTAGCTTAAAAAATGGAACCAACTCTCAAATTGAGTTGCTTAAAAAAAATGGAACTAGCTTTCATAAAAAGTCTAATTGGGCCATTTCTTTCTACAAGCCCGTAGGCACTAATTGGGCCATTTTATAGCCCTAAACAGTGTTCGTTACAAGCATTAAAGAAGTTTTTGTGAAATAATAATCAGTTACAAATTCAAACTATACAAATTAGCAACTTTTATTTAAACTGTTACCTACATATCTTTAAATTTCCTGGTTAAAGAAAAGAAAAAAAAGAGAGAATACGTCTTAAGAAGTATGGTTGGTTATAAGAGACCAAAAACAACTAAAAGTGTTTTAAGTTTATTTCTCCATTCAAGCATAACCAGGCAAACACATACATGGTAGTTCAAATAGGATAGGCAATTGTAAATTCAAATTAACAGAACTGAATAATATTCACAAACTAGCACGCACTGAGAGGCATATTATACTTCAAGAACATTTTTTGTGTGATTATTGTCTAATTTAAACTTTGTCTGTGTAGTTTCTGTACAACCTGTTTCAAACTAGAATAAAGAAGGAGAGTCGTGATAAGGCGTGGCGAGCCAATGGTAAAACAACCTCTTTATAGAAATGAAACTCATTTAAATTATGACTCTAATTGAGTTTCATTTCTAACTTACTCCAACTTGTTTGAGACTAAAGACTTAATTATTGTTGTTGTTGTATGATTTAATTTTTTGACGCAAGTAAATAATTTTAAAAAATTGAACATGAAAGAATGCAAACTCCAAATCGATAAAAGATTACACACCAAAGGCCTATTCGGTAAATGGGTTTCTTATGGGTTTTCATGGGTAAAAAACAATTTGTGAGCATTTTTTTCTTTTAAGACGTTCGGCACATGAGTATTTTTTTCAATTAAATTCTCAAATGGTTAACTTTTTTTATTCTTTCAACGGTGAGTGTCCATGGAAAAATATAAATTGAGTTAGAGCTCTGTTTTTTTCTTCTCATTTGGCTTAATTCTAAACAAAAATCTTTCAATGAACACAAAACAAAAATCTATGAGACATAAATTATAGAAAAAAAGATCATGTTTGTAAATGAAAAATTTCATCCAAGAAAGATCAACAATTTAAATATTATGAAAATCTTTACCCACATCATTATTGTTCACAAGAGATAAATCAATCCTATGAACTAAATACTCATAAAAAGATCATGCTGGTAAAATGAGAGCTTTCATCCAAAAAAAAAAAATAACAATAAAAGTCTTAATACTCTTATAAAGTGAAGATAGAAACTTCAATACTGAAAATTAACAATGCAACATGCAAAATTATTGCTAATTTTAATTATCCAACAATTATAAAATTGAAAAAAAAAAATTAAAAATAAACCATCATTATAATTCAATCACATCCACTATCATTTTGTGTGAAACAAACATCACCAAGGTCTCAATTATACAGTTAGTAATTAAAAGCTAAATTAATAACAGATACACTCATTTCAACCCATTAGTGCGTAATTTGAAATTAAAATCCTTCACTAAACACACAATACAAAAATCTATGAGAAACAAATTATAGTAAAAAAGAGTATACTTGTAAAATGAAAATTTTCATCCAAGAAAGATCAAGAATTAAAATATTATAAAAATCTTTACCCACATACTTTAACTCTTCAATATTTAGGTAATGAAAAAGCAAAATAACGATGACAAAGTTCCAAGTCAACTCAGAAACAAAAGCAATAAGGACATGAATCCTTATGCATGGATGGCAACCTAAACCTATTACACATTTACACATCATCAAATTAATTTAGGTTTCTTCTGAGCGCCATAGTCGGACTCAGGCTCAGGCTCAGCGACAGCGACCCTCTTTCTTTTATGAGTTATGACTCCCTCGTAATGGGCTCTCTTATGGCCACCTAGGGCTTGACCAGAAGAGAACTTCTGCCCACAAACGGTGCACTCGTGCATTTTAGGAATCTTTGGCATCTTTGGTTTAGATTTGGAGTCGGCCTCGGACACCACACCACGAGCTAGCATAACGAGAGCATTCGCGATTTCCAACTCCAACGGGCTAAAGAAGTTGTACACGGCGCTCTGAGCATAGTCGGAGATGGTGTTGCCGACTGCGACCGCATTGAGAGGTGGGAACTGGCGGGGTCGACGCTTTGATCGCAAGCCCTTCGTCTTCTTTGCTTTTACCTGCTTGCCGCTATCCATGGATCTCTCTTTCTCTTTCTTGATCTTGATCAATCGAAGGATGGAAATCAAGAGAAAACCACGAAAATATTCAACAGGAAGTGGTATATATAATACTTAGAGCAGCTAGCACTCGACTGAGAGGTGAGAGCCGTTGTTTTTTCCTCTTTTAATTCTGGGATATTCTGGGAAGATATTAATTTGCAAAAATAGCAGTGATCCTAAAATATCTAAGCTATCAGCAGAGCCAGGTATTCTCAACAATGGTTAATTCAACTGTCTCATTGTACCCAGTTCACTTTAGAGGAGCTTCAAGTATTATTATATATCAGGATACTAGCTGCTTTTACTGCTGGTATGTACCAGTTGGTATTTGCTCTTAAACAGAAAGTGGTGTATATAATACTTAGAGCTAGCACTCGACTGAGAGCTGTTTTTTCTTTCGTCTTTTAAACTCATGTGCGCCCCCACGTGCAGTGGCCACTGACTGATGAATGTGATATTCTGGGAAGACATTAATTTGCTAATTGCCGCCCGTTAACGGGTTGAATTGAAGCAGAATTAATTAATACCCGATATCTTTGTCAGAATTAATGCATGCCCTCTTGAATTGCAACCGCATAATTAAATTAAGTTCCACTTAACACTTAACAGCGGGGGCAAGTAGCTGTTGATGGAATCTCTAAACTCCGATTCTCAAATCACAGCGGTTTAGTTTCCTCTCGGGATAACGTAACAACCTTCTACCTTGTTATTTCCTTCTTTTTAGTTATCTTCACCGGATGGAAATGGAATCCACTCAAACTGTCACAACTTGCTGATCGGGCAATCAGAATCATTCATTATTTGAGAAATTTATAGGAACTACACTAAACTGAGGGTTCACTGGTTTGTTTTGTTGTTGTTCTGTTCGTTGGTTTCATTATTGAATGAGCATGCATCTTAATTGCAACACTGTTCAAAATTTAATTGCAATTCTGCTTGAGTTTACATATTTCGTATTCAGACTGTCAGGTTGTATGATGCGAATGCAAATTTACTGAAATGGGAGTTCTTGCATGGTGGGCCGGTGCTTGATTATTATTTCCATTATGATTCATCTGGATTCAGTGCTGGTGCAGATCACATTGTTAGAAGGTATGTATTGTTGTTTTACATCTACTGTTTTACTCTAATGTTTGCTAGTTACAATTTGATTGCTAAATATATCGGGAAAATTTCCGGTGTGCCCATCTAAACTTTTGAAATAGCCAATTTCCCCATAAAATCACCATAATATCCAATATATCCATAAAAAATTAACTTTATTTCTTCTATCCCCTTTTATTCATTTAATCTTTTATTTAATTATTTTGAAAACTAATCTGACCAATATGACCTTGAATTTTAAACTGGAGGGTCACGTGCCTCTCAGCAAAAGGAAAAAAGAACCATGCAATTTTCAAGAAAAACAAAATGTACGGACTGATTCAAGATTCCTCAGGAGAACATTTTTACACACAACTGCTAGAACCGATGCATATGCAACTTTTATGAATCAGCTGCTCCCAATTGCTTAGAAGCGGTTGCCATCAATTGTTACAGTGATCTTCTTGTGACAATGAAATAATTGCTTTATTGATGTTTTTAACATAATTTTTCAGTGCACAATTACAATTCTTATATGCCAACTAAGGTTTTAGTAGCCGTTATCTTTGGATGGGACCTTGCTGGTACAGCCCAGCTGTATTATTTCCTCATCAGCTATGTAACGGAAAAGGAAAAATAAGAAAGAAAAGTAATCGGGGGTATACTTTGTAAAAGTACACTTGGATATGCTAAGTGCACCTGAGTGTGCCATCTTCAACAGAAGGTATATATTGTTACTAGTATCGTGCCCGTGCGTTGCAACAGAATATATGATAAGATAACAAAAATAAATTCTCATACAAAATGAGAAATTTTCATAAAAAAACAAAATTAGAAATATATTCTACATTTATCATAGTAATATATATAGAAATAAGGAAGTAGATAAATAAGGAAGTGAACAAAAAATTGATTTGCATTGTGATCCGCCATATAGAAAATTTCAATTGGAGAGGGAGAAATAAGGAAACAAAAAAAATAAGGAAACGGAGAATTATATCGCTAAATTTTAGAGTCTGTTTAATTTTAATTGTAACGCATCGTGTGGCAGTATGTGTGGCGAGTATGTTTGTAGCTAAATTTAAACTTCTACACATAAAACATATGCATTTAATCAAAAGAAGATAGATTATGTGATTGGAGAGCTGAGATTAAATTCAAAAATTAATCTTTCAATCGTAGCCGTTGACGGATCGGACACCCAACGTGCTTAATAATGGAATGGAGATATTTCTTTTCCCCCTAATTTTCTAGCTGCAATTTGATTGCCAAATATTTTTCTTTTGGCAAACAAAGTATGAGAGCTTACTAAATACTAATTTCAGTAAAAAAAAAAATCCTCAGGTATGTACTCTTATGTGCGTAAGATTTGGAATTAGTGCATTAACTTAATTCATTTAAAATGTATTGGTCCTATGCCTCTCAGGCAAAATTGGTACTGGCATGACTGCACGACTGTTTTTAACTGTTGAATGCCTTAACCATAATTCAGTTAAACAGTACAATTGGGTGCCTGACTGGAATTATTTTTTTTGCCTAAAAATTCCAATCTCATTGCACCTACTCAGTGCTTGTACAATTAACAAAATAAACCAGTAAACAGTAGTTGGTAAAATAAACAACTAAAAAAATAAAGAAAACATCTGTCCAGGTCAAACTGATACTGAAGAATATTATTTATAGGCATTTGCTTCGGTGGACATAAGGACCTATTTGTAAAATGAACATATTTTCATTTTCAAAGTTCAAACAATCGATCCGACCGGTCAACATTATCTCCATATTAAAATGTACTTGGAGGTCAAATTTTACATTTTTTTGAATTTGTTTACTATTTATTAAGTATTTTACAAAAACGAGTCAAATTATCCCCTTATGTCCACCGAAGCAACCCTCTTATTTATAACGGGCAGCTGGGATAAGACACTGAAGTGCTGGTACCCACGAGGTCTAGTGGTCCCTAGCACACACTAGTTGGGACGTACCCGCCACCAGATAAGGTATATTCTCTCTAACCGGTCGGGAACAGATTGGTGGCGGCTACAGTCGGCGGCACATAAAATCTCAGCAATACGCAATATTGTCCCAGTTTGAGCATAAGACGTGAGTCTTCCCTCAAATATCAGACAGAGTGTGTCAGGTGCTATCCCACTGGAACTGGTATTAAGTTTGGTGCATGTGTAAAATTGTTTTTCTTTATTCTTTTTAGTGATATTTAATGAGGAGGCTTGTTCTTAAATTTAGCTAAATTGAAAAATAATGGAGAGTTGTGATAGGCGTGGTGAGCCAACGTAAAATAAACCCTTTTTATGGAAATGAAACCCTCATTTCTAGCCTACACCATCTTGTTTGGGACAAAGGCTTTGTTGTTGTTGTTGTTGTTGAAAAATGATGGAGAGAAGCTTTAGGGATCAGAAGAGATTTTAGTGTCCTGAGTGTACTGATTAAATATCCTTAATTCCTTTTGCCCATTTTACACTTCTTGTATATCGTTTGTAAGAAATGAATTTGATTCTATTTCTATGAGAAATTGTTGGTCTAACTGGAGGTCAGTAAGAGTGTAGGACTTATTGTTCGATTCTAGATTGTTGATTCAGATGGAATTTCATTGAACAACCCAACAGATTAAAATCCTTCATACTCTTCACTGGTGCAGATGGACAATCGGGAACAGAGTCATGCAGAACAGTATCAATACCAGTACTCGTTGGAAATTACGTATGCATCAAATTTTGCAGTTAAAATGATTTCATAAAGAATACTGATGATCCTGCAATAAACACACAAGACAAAAATATATGAGAAATAAATTATAGTAAAAAAGATCATACTTGTAAAATAAAAAATTCATTCAAGAAAGATCAAGAATTAAAATATTATAAAAATCTTTAACCACATCATTGGTTTTTCACAAGAAATAAATCGACTTGTGTTCTTTCAACTATGCTTGGTTTACCCACATTATGACTTGTGTTCTTTCATGGATTAATTGTGAATATTGGAGAGCTAAAGTATATGATTGAGTTGGTATCTATTTAGCTTAATTTTAATTGGATATTTAGTTCATTATGATTGATTTCTTGTGAACAATAATAATGTGGATGAAGACTTTTATAATATTTTAATTGTTGATCGTTTTTGGATGAAATCAAGCTTTGCTATAATTTTAGTTGCTCGTAGATTTTTGTTTTGTGTATTCATTGAGGGATTTTAATTTCAAAGTACGCAATGATGGGTTGAAATGAGTACGTGTTTTATTAATTGTTTAGTTGATAGCTTTTTGGTGATGTTTGTTGGTTTTCCTCAAAGTGATTGAATTATAATGAAGCTTTAGTTTCATCTCTATTAAAAATCATAAAATGTTGACCTAGACAAATGTTTTCTTAATTTTATTTTATAGTTTTTTAGCACGGGGTAGTTTTAGAGAACAAAATTAAGATTTTTGAAGCTAAACCTTCAATCCTCTCTTCATATTTAGGGCCCAAACCATCTATTTTCCAAACTTTACAGAAAAAAAAAACATCTATTTTCTAATTTAGGGCCCAATAATTATATACAAATTAATAGCAATACTATTAGGTTAATATATATATATATATTTTTTTCAATATCAAACAGCCTGCGTAAACTTAATTGTCTGATTTAAGAGTAGAACTATAATGTTTTAAAAGTTTATAAGTTCTAAGTGAGCTTAACTTTAAATCTATTGAATTGACTTCAACCGACGGACTTTATGATTATTGCGTCTTCATATAAACTAATTTACTATAAAGTCAATCAGGTAAAAAAAAAGACTTACAAGTCTTAAACATTTCTTGATTATTATTTTTTTATTCGCTTTACTTCATATTAAATTAATTTGAAACTTTATAAATTTTATATGTAAACACATCACTCGTGAGTTGCCAAGTATACCGGCTCAACGGTTTAAATTCATCATTTGAAGTTAATTCACTAATTTTCAGAATTAGACTTACCAAGAAACTTAATGAGCTTAAGAACACCCTAGCTAGTTCTAATCTTGATTAAAATTATTTTGTTTTCATTTGCAAAACATTTAATTTATATTCTCGCTCTGCAATAACACCATATCTATTATATATATATAATCCTCATAGGGTCGCTACAGTATATTCTACAGTAAACGCTACAGTAATTGCTACAGTGACAACTAGTAAAAAAAATATAAAAAATATAAAATTTGGTCTCCAAGCATATTTTATTATAAAAGTCATGTTGAGCGGTTCGGATCGACTGTTCGGACTTTGAAAATGCAGATAAAAGATTGGATGCATTGGAAGCATAGAAATTTGGGTGCATTTGAATCCTCTAACTTTATATATAGTTAGAAAATCACAAATTAATGAATATGATATACCGGTATAACTTTATACAGTAACAACTTGATTTTGTAATTTTGAATTCATTAATATAGCATTTTGTTTATAACCGGTATAACTTTATATATAGTTAGATGTTTATCTTAATAGTTAATTATCTTTTTTTTTCGGTAATATCTTGATACAATCTTTTTACACTCCTCTCGATAATAGCCGCCGAAGCAAAGCAAGGCTCACTTCTAGTGATTTGTATAAGCCATGGAATCATAATTATAAAGAGTTAAGAGTTTGGCTGATGTGTTATTGATGGCACAATAACATGTTATATTATCTCCTCGAAAATTATCATATAGATTTCAAACAACGAATTTAAACTATTAAAACTGATCTAATTTACAAATGATGCATTTACATTTAAAATTTATAAATTTTCAAACTTTTGTATAAAGTCAAGCGGTAAAAAATTGATGAAAAATAGATACATTAAAATTAACTTATAAATCTTCAATTTTTACCGCTTGACTTTATACTAAATGAATTTAAATTTGTCACTTAGAAGCCTGTACGATATATTTTCAAGACGTCTTATACTATTGATTGCAGGCAGCCATTATTAAATAATAATATTTAAATAATTTCATTCAGATTCTATAAGCCATGGAATATTAACAATAATAAATTAATAATTACATTTATATAATCTCATTCGGACTCTTATTACGAACTTAGTAAATAAGTAATAATGATTGAAGTAATTTTAGTTGCTGTAATGTATCAATTGAAAATGCGTTAAAATGTTTCAAGTTGTTTTAAAATTAGAACACTTTTTTGGATTAAAATTAAAAGCACCAAATTTCTGAACTTTTGATCTATTTTATCCTCACTACTTCAGTACATAAAGATAATTTAATTTTATTGAAGCATTTATTTTACTTCATTTTGTCAAACACAAACACAAAGTTAATTACTGAGCAAATTGGGTACGGACCTATATCGGGTTAAGGAATACCATTGGCCGGCGTACCCGTTATCTTGTGGCATCTAGACCCGTATCAAATGCGAAATTCTAGTTCTTTTTGGTTTTATTTGCGAATGGCGCCATAGTGAACGCCAGAATCCATTTTCTCTAACGTAACAGAATATTTATGTTTATATTTGGACCGTCCGATCGGAGTTCGGGCCAATCCGGCCCGAGATGAAACGCACGGGTCCCCTTTAATAGTCGTGCCGATTCTGATTGCACAGTCTGGATCTAAACAGAAATATTCTGTTACCTTAGGTGATATGAATTCGTGACGCCATACGCGTTCCCTGAAGTCCGAACCGCCTTTTATTTTTAGAGGCTCGCTTCTATTTTGAATTTCAAAGCTCAGACGCATCATCTCCAGCTTCTTTCTTGAACTCTCTTACTCTTTCCCGTAGTTTTATCTCTTTTCTTGATATCTTTCTCATGATCCGACTTCTCCCTCGCTCTCTCACTCTGTCACTCTCGATCGAAGCGAGAGTTTGGAAAGAGGAGTTGCTACGAAGTTAGGCATTTTGAAGGTACGAGGAACTCCCCCCACCCACTTTAGACCGACAATTATTGCACAAAATGAATAATAAAAAGATGCGTTCTTTTCCCTTTCACGATGGAATTTGTAAAAAATTGAATTAAATTGATATAGTATGCTTGCTTAGATTTGATATTTTTTAATGTTTTTCTCTTTGTGCAAAAATTGTTGCTTAACTGAGGTCTAGTTCAGATTCTTTTCCTTCTGCATTCTTGTTTATTTGGATTGACATGGTTTAAAGAATATGTCTGTTCTTCCAATATATTGAAATCACCATTCTTTTGTTGATTTTTCAGTATAAATTCTGGCATTAATCTAAATACTGGTCCTAATTCGAATTCAATTTCTATTTTTCAGCATTTTTTGTATGAATCTATGGATGCCGGAAGAAATCCTTCGACAGCAGAGCCAGGTATTCTTCTAATTGATAAAAATTATCCAGAAAAAAAAAAGAATGATGTACTCGTTGGTTAACAGGCATCATCATCTGGCAATGGTTAAAACAGTTTATATTTATTAGTTGGCTTAATTAAGGACACTAAAGCTTCGGCAGAGGTCAAGTTGATTTAAATTGGGACTTGATCGCATAGCCCTGAGTTTAGTTTGATTAAATTGGGGAAAAGTTGGTGAATTAGATGATAGATGAAGGGTTAATTCACAACAATGGTTATTCAACTGTCATATTTTATCTGGGGGTGCGTACCAGTTGGTATTTGCTCTTTTGGGTCTTTTTGTGGCGCAATAATAAGTTAGAAACCATATAAGCACAATTTGCACTAATGCAAATGACCTAACCCTAATTTGTTATTCTTTCTTCTTTTATTTTTCTTTCAGGTCGGAGGAGGAGGGCATCTTCAAATGAACCCAACCCAAGGGAAGATGCTGGTAGGAGGGTGAGACAAAGGCTGACCCTGCCTCTATCGGGTCTACCAGACTCAGTAACACAGAACCCAATGCAGTTGACCATGGGACCTACCGTTAGTGACCTGCAGGAGGACACTGGATATGAGGAGCCTCGACAGTGGCATCAAGGTTTGGATTTAGGAACTACGAGTGATCCATGGAAAATAGGAATCCCTAGCAATGGTGATAATTTGACAGAAGTTGACTCTGGAAGAGAAACAAGGAGTGAGGAAGATCCATTTGCACTGGTAGGTATCACTTTGGATTATAGTTTTCTTTGTTTTAATATTTTACTTTTTTTAACAGTGTTACCTCAGTGGAAAATTTTGCTAACTAATTAGTTGCACAATTTACTACTAAACATGGGATTGATTGCAAAATTTAGGATTCTGGTAGCTTACTGAACAAGAAACCTTGTAAAAATGATCTAATATAATTGATAGATTTCAAGGGAGAAGGGAAGGAAAATTGGTGCAGCTTCTCTCTACTGGCAATGTATCAATATGGAATTTTATCATGTTAATAACGAACATTTCTTTTGACATGCTTTTTCAGAACATAAATTTGCAAAACCCTGAAGCACCCAGGAGAGATGAGGAGTCATTTCAAGAAGAAGAGGGCTCTTCCAGTTGGATATTGATCGGCACAAAGATGCCCTCGGAAAAGTTTATGTTGAGTCCTGATATTTTGGTGAAGAGCCTGTCACAAGCCCTTTCTGTGGAAGAAAAATTTAGAACGCTCCCCATTGACCAATACCCTTGAGGAGGATGTTGACAGGATGTGTCTTATCCACTTAATCCATCTATTGGGAAAACCCCGAGCTTCCATCACTCTCTCAAGAAAGTCCCAGTGAATAGAATCAAAAGCTTTTGCAAAATCAATTTTTGTAAAAATTGCCGGCCTCCTAGTGGTTGAGATATGCTGCAATAGTTCCCGTGTTGCCACGAAATTTTAAGAAATCTGATGGCCTTGAATGAAAGCCGTTTGTTGTGCCGATATCAAATCTGGTAACACGTGAGCCAAACTGTTTGCAAAAACCTTAGATACAAGCTTAGGGATCACATTTATCACACTGATTCTCTCTCTCTCTCTCTAGTTATAGTGGATACTGAGACATAAACGACAGTATATGCTGGTATTAGATGTCTGTTATCATACTGGGGCAGCAACTCCTCAAAAGACTGGATTAAGCACTCAATTAGATGGAGTTGAAATTGAAAAAGAGCATATGAAACAAATAAATTGGTTTTTGTGTTGCAGAACGCCAATTGTTCCTCTATAATAGTAGCCCAATTAAAATGGGAGGAAATAAGAAGCACAATGGAAAATTTTGCATATCGGTGCCTCCATGCTAATAGCAAACTTTGTATTTGAAATAATAGCAGATTTAATTATAATGAAAGTTCTTTTACATTTACTTTTGCAGAATAACACAAGGGAAGCACTAGGGGGAGCACCATTTCAATATGAAGAAGAAGAAGAAGAAGAAGAAGAAGAAGAAGACGACTTCTCCGGAGAGCGTTATCGGGGTACTTTTCTCTTGTTATCTGCATCATTTGTTGATTTGTTTTCCAATTTATTTGCATCTTTTTGATAAAAGAGCTTCTCATTTCAGCAAATAGTACTAGGGGACGTCATTCCACTTCAGGTATTGCTCTCTGTTACTTGCTCTTACGGCACCAACCAAGATGGTAAATTTCTTAGTTTGGTACCAGTACCATCGAGATACGGATACAGATTTTGTGCTGCATCGAGATACTGTAGAAACAAAACAACACTACATATGGTTTTTGTGCTGCATGAAGCCAAAATTGCTCTGTTAAAATCTTTACCCTCGAGATACCAGCTTGAGTAGAGGTCTACACCTTTTACTGGTTTCTCCATTCGATTAGTTGCAGGTACAATGGTAGGTAGGATGGTTAACTACGAGTCATGCCCAGTTACTTGCTCGTGTTGGTTAGACCATTGCAAATTGCACAGTTGGTATACCTTAACTGAAAAATATTTGTACAATTAAAATGTATTATTTTTTTAACTGTAGATACTCCCATATCTTGATCCATGGTCATACTCTGGAGATGCAGATGCCGTTGCACCCAACGTAATTCTTCTCTCTCTCTCTCTCTCTCTCTCTCTCTCGTTCTGTAATTTTATTTGGTATGATGCAGAAGTCTTTTACCGCACTGAGATTAAGTCTTAAATTGTGTCATAAGATTAGGCCAAATTAGTGATTGCTTGTCTAATTTATGAGAATAACAATTGCTCTTACTCACAATATTCTTTTTTTTTTGCGTGTAGGATGAGATAATCAGTAGCTCTATACAGGAGTCCATCTATGTCTCGGAGCGACATGAAGCGGGATTTTGCATTTTTTGTCAGGTAAACTTGAAGCACACCCCTCCCCCTCTCCCTCCTTACACACATGTTCAATCGCAACCGAAAAAAAATAAAAAATAAATAACATGCATAGGCACTGTGTCTGTTAGTCACCCAAATGACAGTAATAATATAATTTTTCTTTTATCAAATCAATGTTTCTGATTTAAGATATCAGAAAAATTAAAAACTATAAATAGTAAAAAACATAAAAAAAAAAAAATATAAGAATCTATAAGATGAGAACATCATAGCAAGAATCGAACTAAAAAGACACTGTAATAAGTCAACTTTTTGGTGCTTGAATAGATTGCTTTATTTTATTTTACAGGAAGAATTTCACGATGGAGAAAAAATTGGAATGCTTAAATGCTATCACCGGTTTCACACTAAAGAGATTGCCAAATGGCTACGAGAGAAGATGTGGTGCCCAGTTTGCAAACAGCCCGGGCTCTAGCTTGCTATCTTAATTAGGGTGTCCTACTGCATTTGCAATTAATGATTATTTTTCTAAGTTAAAACTCAAACATGCATTTGTGGTATATTAGTATGTTTCTTATCATGTTTTTTTTTTTTTATCAATTTTGAAGACATTTATGATCTAAATATCATCACAATCGACATGCATACCTAAAATCTTATAAATGCACAAATAATTATTCGAGAACTTTTTTGAAAGAATGCATTTATTTTATGCAAAACAAAAGCTACAGTAATGCCTTAAGCAAATTGTATGCATATTAGATGATTAATTCAGAAGGCATTAAAGTGATTAAACCATCAAATAATGCCAAAAATATTATTTAATACTTGTAAAAACTATGGTAATGCATTTAAAGCAAATTGTATGCATATTAAATATTTCTGTTTAATTTGGGACACATATAAAGTGAATAAATCATCAAAACTGATATTTACACTTCAAATAGTATCTAAAACTTTCACACATTATTATTAGAGCAATTTCGAAAGCACATATCAATTATGAGTCTATGACGCAAAAAATTATTGATATATACATTTTAATAAAATTTGCATGAATAATAGATGATTTTCATTAATTTTGGATCTAATACTTACACAGATATTAGAGAAATAATCATCAAATTTTATGCAAACAAGAGCTAAAGTAATGTTTTAAAGCAAATTGCATGCATATTAAATGCCATCCAACCCAATTTTTATAAATAAAAAATTTCAAAAAGAGTCAAATATATTCATGAAATTGGCTTTATTAGGTTTAGTTAAGAAATTTCTAGAAGAGTCAAGCATGCTCGTGAAATTGATTAAACTAGATTGGCTATAAAATTTGTAGAATTATTGATATTTTAATGAGGTCTAGAGATTTTCATAGCTACTATAAATAGGAGGACTTGGTCTCTATTTTGAAGCAACTAGAGAGAGTTACACTAATTTGAAGGTGTATAATATTTTAACTATTATTGGATCCGTCTGTTGCAACTTGCAACGAAAACATATTATATAAAAAAAAAATACTCATATATTATTTTGAGAGAATGATTATTTATGTTATACTTCTCAATAAAAGAAGTAATATTCAAAAAACTTATGAGTATTTTTTTTTTAATAAAAATTCTAGATCATCAAATTTATAATTGTAAATGCAATAGGACCATTCATCCATTTCTTAAATACTAAAATATCCTAAAATATTTTGAACATCTGATTTTGATATAGAAAGCAATGATGTAGTATTTTTAATAAAGGAAACAATATTTTGAAACACATGAGTATTTTTCCTTATTATATTTTTTTTAGAAAGTTGATATTTTTAAGTTGAATCCAGCTTTTGTGGCCTAAAGATACGTAGATATTTTTAATTCAGTATAACACGAGGGGCGTTTCGTGAAGATTGCCATCTCATTCCATTCTGGTAGCTTCGTCGCGATCAGAGAGCGGTTATAGCGAAAACAGCACACATAAAACCCTTCTCTTCTCTTCTCTCCATACGTAATCTCTCTTGTTAACCTCGACAAACTCCAACAAGCAATAGCCTCTAGCTTCTATCAATGGAGGGGTCCGGCAAGCTCCAGTGCGTCGGAAGACTGGAGATCGCCGAGCCGAAGCCTGTGGGGTCCGAGTTCCTATGCGGAACCATTCCCATCCCTACTTACTCCGCCTTCCCTCTCTCCGACTCCGCGCTCTTCCCCTCTCCTTCTCATACGTACTACTCAACTTTGATCTGAGTTTGTTTCATTCTTTTTTGTTAATTTGATCTTAGAGCACTTATTCAGTAATTTGATGTCGTTTGTTTGGTATGGATATAGGATCGGGGCGCCGAGGTATCAGATGCTTCCTATTCAGACCGATCTTAATACACTACCTGTGCTGTCTAATTTACCTGAGAAGCTCATTCCATCCTCGGCCAAGAACAGTGAAGGTTTGGGTTTTTTCTCTTGTTGGTACATTCCAAGGTTTATGATGTACTAGAGCAAAAGCATGCAATGATAGCTTAGGTGTGCCAAAGATTGTTCATTGCCAGCACAAGTTTTGTTATTCAAAGGATTTTGACCGTGTTGTTTAAAGTAGAAATGCGCATTATGAATTAGAATATGCTCTGTCTAGAAAGGAGTTTTTACTTTTCTTAAGTAGCTTGCAGAATTGTGTTTAAGCCCAATTAAATTGGTTAATTCAAGGATGCATTTATTTGGTATGTCCTGATTCAATGCAAAGTTGCACTTGAATTTTTTTTCTTCGCACGTGTGCGAGTGATGTAAAAATCCATACAAAACCGCATTATACAAGAGAAAACATAGAAGTATTACGATGGAGTGGCTGCAGTACAAGACAAAATACGAAAGTATTAATGAAATGACTGTTATACCCCGCTAGCACATTTTACGGCCTTTTAACCATAACGCTTCCAAATTACTTCCATTTTGATTTCTGCTTTTTGCAAAGTAACATACCAAAACATTTCCTTTCTCAGATCTCTCACTGATTGTTTCTCTGAATCAGGATTTTACTACGAAAGCGGTCCCGTCAGCCAAAATCTCTCTCGCAAATGCGAATCTCTTGCTGTATTGGGGATCACAGAGTATGGAGACGAGATAGATGTTGTTGCCTCGACTGATATTTTAAAACAAATTTTCAAGATTCCTTACTCCAAAGCTAAATTATCTATTGCAGTTCACCGGATTGGGGATACACTGATTCTTAATACAGGGTTTGCTTCTTTTGATCTATTAGCCCTTTTGTTCTGTAACTCGATATTTATAATCTCCTTTTTTCGTTATTATAAATGATCTTATTTTAAACGGGTAAATAAGAACAAGGCCATGCTTGTTTCTTCTGATACTTTTTCCCCTTTGAGAAAATAATCCTCACTTATTGTTGTTTTGCCTCTCAAACCCGTGAAGAATTATGAAAATCCAGAACAGGAGAATATTTACCAAAAGAGAAACTTCTTTTTTTTGCTTACTGGGTTGCATGCAAAATGCAGATTCTTTTGTAAATTTTGGGATTGTATGGGAGTGTTGACTGATAAACACCTTGAACTTATCTTTTGTTTATTAATTTATATCCACAATTGATAACTTATCTCCGACTCCATTTATGTGTGTGTGTGTGTTTTTTTTTTCTTCACAAATTACAACAGCCCGGATGTAGAAGAAGGAGAGAAGATATACAGAAGGCCAACTAACCAACCCCAGCCAAAGCCCCAGCCCCAGCCCCAGCCACAACACCAATCCAAGGCATCATCTGATCCATCCATATTTCTAAATTTCGCAATGCATTCTGTCAGGATGGAGGCATGTGACTGCCCTCCTGGCCACGAGCCGATTCAATCTGACAAGAGTGAACCATCAACCCCTACATCAACTATCCTACCGGGAAGTAGTTTTGGCCAAAGAGACGGGGGATTATACTGGAGTAAGAGCAAGGAAAGGGGTCAGGGCTCAAAGCATCCGGTCAAGCACACTTCTCAGGTGCTGTATTGATCACCGAGTTCGCATTTATTTAAACAGATTTGGTAGTTGTATTGAGCACATTTAAGTGTGAATTTTGTATTTGAACAGCGAAGTATGTGCAAATGCTGATATTTTCTTTAGAAACATTTGATAGTTGTAGATTAATCTCGAAGCACAACTGTGCAAATGTATTAAGTTGAAAAAAAATTAATTGGGTTTTGTGCTTGCAGCTCGGGTCCTTATTTGCACTTCTATACACAATTCTATACAAAATGTTCTGATTTTTGGTGTTTCTTAGGTTGGTGAGAAGGCACGGGGCCAAGTGCAAGAGTCAGAGAATATTAAAAGGGTTGGTAATAATGACTTCATGAGAATTCTGATGTGGCAATTTCACAATTTTCGAATGCTTCTCGGAAGTGATTTGCTTATTTTTAGCAATGAGAAGTACGTTGCTGTGAGCCTTCACCTCTGGGACATCTCGAGACAGGTATTTATTATTTTGTGATCTCCTTCACAATTAGAACTCTTGTAATTTGGTTTCCTCGAGCACCCTGCTCTTGCAAGTGTTGTATTAAGGACGGTCCTTCAATGGTTTTTTTGTTC
This sequence comes from Carex kokanica, assembly GCA_025461125.1. Taxonomy (NCBI): domain Eukaryota; kingdom Viridiplantae; phylum Streptophyta; class Magnoliopsida; order Poales; family Cyperaceae; genus Carex; species Carex kokanica. Next base: position 127,985 of record JAJGRX010000210.1, read on the forward strand.
TGGTAAATGTTCTTTGGATTTGAGAGAGAGAATCAAGAGATAACATGCGATGATATGTGACAATTGAATTTTTGGAATAATTTTGTACTTTGACCATTATGTCTTAATATTTTGCAAGGGTATGGAGGCTAGATCCTGTACTGCAAGGTTTGATTCTGTCAAGCACATCAAATTTTTTAAACCTGATAATTTGGCCAATGTATACTATTTTGTTGATTTAATTGATGCCAGTACTATTGCTATTACTGCTCTTATTGTTGTTACTACAATTTTTTTTTTCAGTTTTATGTGTGTTATCTACAAGAAACCATTTCCTGGATTTGATTTAAATCCCAGTACTAATTGTTGAATGCAACTTTTTAGGTGACTCCTCTGCACTGGCTTGATGCGTGGCTAGACAATCTAATGGCGAGTGTGCCAGAACTCGCCATATGCTACCACCGAAATGGAGTTGTCCAAGGATATGAGCTCCTAAAAACCGATGACATTTTCCTGTTGAAAGGTGTGTCAGAGGATGGGATCCCTGCTTTTAATCCTCAAGTCGTGCAGCAGAATGGCCTTGCTGTTCTGAGGTTTCTTCTGGACAACTGCAAAGAAGACCCTGGTGCATATTGGGTACACTTTGCTTATCTCTTGTCATTGTTTACTGATTTGAACCTTTAGTGCTTGAAAATTTAAGCAGTCACAACTTTCCATTATTTTTGTTCAGGAAATTTGTTGACTTCTTTAATTTGGCTGCTGCTTTAGCAACAGCCATCTTTGAAAAGACAAAATAAGCAACACAATAAGAACAGTTATCAGAAGTCAAGTTCGTGGAAGTACAGAACTGAAGAAAGCCAAATGAAATGGTTAAAAATTAGACCCTAAATATCGAGAATACCATATATTTTATAACTGAATAGCGGTTCCAGATCTGATAGGTTTGCTATTAAATTTGCCATTTGGATTTGAGGGGCTAAAATTATTAGCAGATTAGTTCAATGGTTCAAAATCAGAATTTACTTGAATGTAAAAAGATTTCTTTTTGTGAAGATCAAGTGTTTTTCAGTCCCTTATTTGTCAACAATCTCTTGTGGTTAGGCAGAGTAGCATTTAGTTCATTTATAACAAGTTGAATCTGTGTGTGAGAATATGAGGGTCATGATTGCTTATGCATGAATCGTTTACTCTATCAACAGTTGTATAAAGGTGCAGGAGAGGATGTAATACAGCTTTTTGATCTTTCAACGATGCCTAAAGGCCGTTCATCTGAGGACCACCACAGTGCATGCCCGTCTCTGCCTTCTCTTATAAACAAAGGAAGAAGGGAGACTTTGTTTTCTCTTGGCACACTTCTTTATCGTGTGGCTCACAGACTTTCTCTCTCCAAGGTATATATATTCTTTGGAACTACAATCTGGCTTTAGAAATTTCAAGCGAAGTATGGTAGGGAATACGTCTACTTTGTTCTAGAGAAAGATTGGATTCTGTAACTGAAGAATATATTCATATTCAGCCGGGTTTCTATTGTGTTTGGAAATATCGAGCATTTGTTGCTGTTGCCATTATTGAGGACCTTTTTTATGTTGTGTGCAAAGACCAAACTATTATTGAAGCAAAACTAGTCCCTTAAAGTGTTTTAGGTCGATAACCCAATTAAATCTTTGGTGACAAGTTTGCGTAAACTGGTAGTTCATTATCTAAGTTGTTATTTTCTAGCTTAGTTGAAGTCAAACAAATATCTAAGAGTCAGGGCAAATATTCCCAAATTTCACAGGAGGTAATTTTATCATAATACTTGCATAATTGTTCCCTTCCGTTTGCAAGTATTTCAATAACATATTAAGTGTTTGAGAAATGAGACAGTGTTAGGTTATATTTTTACAAATAACAAAACTATGATTATCTTGTTAGTATATCAATTGGAGTTGCAATTAGCTTAATTCCATTTCGATCCATCTACTTGTTATAATAATATATGATATGATCTTTTTTCTAATAAAACAAACTCTGAACTACTAATCAATGGAGTTTAGCCATGATCTTGCTAAATCATCAACAAAATGCTGAACATCTGTGATTTTACTTTTTTAGGCAAGAGAAAACAGTGTAAAATGTGCGAGATTCTTTAAGAAGTGCTTGGATTTTCTCAGTGAACAAGATCATCTGGTATGTTTTGCAGTATCTATGAACTATCTTGTTTTCATCTTCAAATGATTATGTTTTCTTTTTTAATAAAAAGAAATTCAAGTGAACAGGTGATCAGGGCATATGCACATGAGGAATTTGCTAGGCTGATACTAAGATGCTATGAGGAACTAGAATTAAACTCGGAGTCGTTACTGCTTGAATCTGGTGCTACTGTAATTGACCTTGAAGAAGAGGGTAATTCTGAATTTACCATTGAGATGCTTGAAGCTGCAATTGATGACTCCTCTCAACTGCCCAAAATCTCTTCGAATGATACTTCTGTAGCTTCAGTTAGTGGAAATGAAGTTTCAGTGGAAAGCCTAGAACTTTGTCCTATTGGGGATTCTTCTCATACTGTAACAGAAACAGTGCCTGATCCAATTTCTTCCAAATTGGCTGCTATACACCATATTTCTCAGGCCATTAAGTCCCTAAGCTGGAAGCGCCAGCTTCAAACTGAAGATGATTTTAATGAATTTAGTGAAAATTTTGGTAAAAGCAAGATGTGTGAGAAATCAAGTTTCTCAATCTGTTCCTGTGGTGATCCTGATTGTATAGAAATATGTGACATAAGAGAATGGCTACCCAAATCCAAAGTGGACATGAAATTATGGAAATTGGTTTTGTTACTTGGTGAATCTTATTTGGCATTAGGAGAGGTGTATAAAGATAATGGACAATTGCACCGTGCTTTGAAGGTGGTTGAAGTGGCCTCTTTGGTTTATGGGTCAATGCCCAATAGCTTGGAGGATTCAGAGTTTATTTCTTCCATTTCTGATAATGGGTCTGTATCTGAAACCAACAGCCCGAAACTGTTCTGGACCAAGGCCTGGATGCTTGTAGGAGATGTGTATGCTGAGTATTATAGGTTGAGAGGTAATGAGGTTAGAGTAAAGAGAGAAAAAATATATGTTTCTAATGAGGTTGTAGAGGAGGTTAAACGGTTGAAGAAAAAATTAGGAAAGAACCGTCAAAATTGTGGCACATGTTCTCTGATTAACTGTAGCTGTCAGAGTGACCGGGCAAATAGTGGAAGCAGTGCCAGTAGTAGCGCAAGTACTGATGCTGGTACAAAATTCAGTAAGAGGAAGAACAAAAAATCCCTATCAAAAAGTGCACAAACTAGTGCTTGTGTTACTTGTGAAACTACTGAAGTGCAAAGGCATGATGTGAAGGAGCCAGAGAGTGAGAAGATAGAAGATTCGACGAAGGTAAAAAATGGTGGTATCTTTAAATTTTTGGAGGGACCCAAATTTGGAGATGTTGAATTTAACCTAAAGTCAGCCATTCAATGCTATGAGGAGGCATTAAAGGCAACTGCAGGGATTCTTGCTGATGAGGTTCAATCTGTAAAGAAGAAAATGGGATGGGCCTGCAATGAATTAGGCCGTTACAAGCTCGAAAAAGGTGACCTTATTGGTGCTGAGAGAGAATTCAATCATGCCATCAAAACCTTTCAGGAGGCTTCAGATCATAATAATGTAATTTTGATAAATTGTAATTTGGGTCATGGTAGAAGGGCCTTGGCCGAAGATATGGTTTCCAAGATGGGCGAATTTAAGAACCTTAACGCCTTGAAAAATATTTACTTGAACGCTTTTAAACGTGCCAAGTCAGAGTATCTTCTCTCTCTGGAATACTACACTGCGGCCAAGAGAGAATTGGCTTATCTTACCGGAGGAACTGAGAATGAACAATTAATTAGTGAGGCACTGACACAGTATGCACACACATATCTACGACTGGGGATGCTTCTGGCAAAGGAGAGTTTCTCATCTGACAGCCATGAGATAAAAAGAGAGAATAACAAGGAGATTCTGGCAAGTGATGCCTTTAGAGAATCTCTATCTACTTATGAGTTGTTGGGTACAACCCGCAAACAGGAGGCAGCATTTTGTTATTACCAGCTTGGATGTTATCACAGAGACATCTGTCTTAAGTCTGTAGAGTTGGAAGCTAGAGAAGGAAAGAGGAATATGTCAGAGAATAAATCTCGTCAGAGGGTTAAGTGGTATGGCTCCCTGGCGGAGAAGAACTATTACAAGGCAGCAGACTTTTATGGCCCTAAATCACATCCAAGTATGTACCTTAATATCCTCATGGAGCTCTCCGCACTCTCTTGCAGCCTTTCAAGTACTTTTCATTTAAGCTCGGTACGCCCTTTGGTCCTTTTTTTTACTTAGCTTATCTTAGTTATGCATTGATACCAGTCAACAGTTTGTTCACTCAATTACCAAACTTCCAATAAAATATATAAAAACAACAGTCATCAAAACAATAGATGTTTCAGTGTCTAATTAAATAAACTTAAAAATGGTATACAGAACCTTGAAGCAGCACTAATGCACCTATTGGAAGGAAGGCATGTAGTTGAAGAAAGGGATGATAATTTGTGTGACTTGGACCTTGACATTAAACTGAATTTCTGGAGGCAGCTTCAGTCTCTGCTCAAAGCCATGCTATCTGCATCGATGTCGGGCCCCACAAAAGCAAGTCAGTCTGGGTCCGGGTCAGGTAGTGCACCGTCCTCACCCGCATCCAATAGGGTCTTGGATTCTTCTAAGCTGAAGGAAATGTACCGCATGTCACTCAAGTCTACCAGCTTGGGTCAGTTGCATGCAATGTACAAGTACTGGGTATGTTAAAGTGTTACTTAACCTGGGTTGGTTCCTGCATCTAATATGTTTAATACTTAAGGAGCTAGAGGAGGTTTGCAATTTAATAACTTCTTGTTATTTGGTAGATAAATGTATAAAAAATAAAACAGAGAATATTTAATAAGCAAAAAATAATAAAATATAAAAATGGAAAAATGGAAAAATGTAACTAAATGCTTTGTTGGAATTTTGGTGTACTGGTGGTTAACATCAGTTGAAATTTTTTGGACTATGTTAAGTCCTGAAATGAAGTACGGATTGTATGTTCGAGCAAGGTGTTTTATATATTTGCAATAGATGAAAATTGCCTGGAGTGAATTTGGTTCTCTTTTTCGAAATTCCAGTTATGAAGTTCAATCAAACAGGGGTCATTTACATATTCCCGGCTTGCAGCTATACAAACTAACGCAGATATAACGACCCTTGTGATGTAAATAAGACTAATTTTAAATAAATTTCTTTACAAAGCTACAGAAAGTTACATGTTTGGTAAAGCAAAACCTCCAATTACCGTTCAAAACCTAATTAGGCAGCGCCCCCTAATACAAAGGTCAGACAATACATATGCATACAAAAAAAAAAAAAACCCTAGCTTATAACATGCCTAAACAAGATCATATAGAAAAAAAAAATCTAACCAAAACCATTTTCCTTTTGCGTCATAAAAAAGAAACAAAAAATGATTAAGAAAGCCTTCCTCTTAGGACCTTGCACTATACAAAATAGTCCTGTCTGACAAGAGCAATGAAATCTCGAGATAACAAGTCTCCATCTTTGTTTGTACCAACCTCTCCATTTCCTTGTATGTGCCAGTATATTGTTGGAGAAAGTGGCATATACAGATCTGATCACCACACAGAAAAAGAAAGAGTCAATAATCACCTTGCTAACTACTTGTTTATCAGTTGAACTTTTGAAGAAGGAATGGAATAGAATTACTTCACAATGGAATTTAGTGTTTCTGAAATTTATGCATGAAGTTCGAAAAGCAAAAGATAAAAGAGTTCTAAAGGCATATTGTAAACATAAAAGAAGCTCTCCTATAGTTTGGTAATGCATTAAAGGCTGTTCAATTAAGCCTACTGAAATATTCAAAATGCATAAATTCTCATTTCTATTTAAAATTGCACGGTAAATATGTGTTGTATTATTGTATAGATGACATGTAGAATGTCACAATTCAAATTTAAACTTCAATTGCGATGATTGCCAAGTTCAGTTCATTAGCAATAGCAATTGATCCTAATCCCTTCCAAAATATGATTTGAAACCATAAAGATGAAGGTTCAAAATGCAACAAACATAAAAAGGAGAAGGAACAAAAAAATATATATATATTAGCGATATTGACCTGAAGAGGATGCCAGCTCAGGTTCTCTAGTAGAATGCAAAACAGTTGTACCCGATAGCACGGTGACAAACCCGCATATCTCTGATGCAATGCTGCTTGCACTTTGTCCAGACCAATCCTTCAGAAAAAATATATAAAAATATCACATTTTTGTTTTATTTTTTTAACAAAGATTTAAGGTCATTAATTGAATAATCAGAGCTTACCCTGAACATAATGGCGCTTGCAAGGATAGTTAGGGTTGTAAACATGGCATAGTAAATAGGAGAGACCATTGCCGTGTTGAAAGTATCAAGTGCCTGAAAATAATTTGATTGTATGTGTGAGAAAGAGACAGAGATAGAGAGAGAGATGGGAGTGCAAGAGAGACAGAGCAAGTTTACCTTGTTGAGGTAATTTAACTGAGTTACAATGCAAGAGATGGCAACCATGGCAAAAATCCAAGTCTGGAAATAGCCCGCTTGATTGGTCCCCTCTATTGTAAGCTTTATGGCTATGCCCACTGCCTTTATGCTCATCACCTACAATGAAAAGTAAATAAATAAAAAACAGTGCGCAATTTCTTGAAGTTCTCTTCTCTGATAGTATATCTATTACTAGCTGAAAACTCTGCAGGTACTGGTACATTTCTTACCAGATCTTATGTTAATAACATGACATGACATTTTAAGGTATGGGGACTAATTGGTGAACTTACAGTTAGAGATCCAATCACAGAACAGATGCCGACATAAACCATTATATTGGTCTGGCCATATCTCGGTGAGCAATGTAGCATTAGTACCAGTGATACTGCCACAGCTGATGCCGCATACAAGAGAAATGCTGGAAAATGAGACAAACAGAAAAAAGAAAACTACACATTTCAGGAAAAGTTTGGCACCAATACACATAAGAATATGTGCTGATATGAAAAGAATTATTTACCAGGTTGGGTTGCTAGCTCCCATATTTGATTAACAGAGGTTGGGGTCTCTTCTTCTGGTGCATGCAACACTATGATAGTGGACCCCACAATGCAGAGTAAGCAACCCAATACTCCCATCCTCTGTAGCTTTTCCTTCAAAATAAAGTGGGCCAATACGGCACTGACCCAAGTCGATAAATCAAAACTAATCACAACACTAATCTCACAAAAAAAAGTGTCAGCTGTGAATTTTACTGGTTGTATTACCTACCTTACAATGATGCTCAATGCCCCAAGTGGAGTGACAAGCACAGCTGGCGCAAATATGTATGCGACAAAATTTGCAATTTCACCGACAATCACTGCATAACATCATATCTTCTTAAATTTCCTATCAACTTTAGCTTACTTTGTTGAAATATTAAATCAAAACCCGTACATAAACCAATCAGAAATGATGAAACAAGCTATCGAGATTTGAGTTTTTAATATTCTTACTTGTGATCATCCCAATCCACCATAAAGGCTCCTTTAGATAACCATATCCACCTACACCTGAAGATATAACACATTAAAAGCAAAAGAAAATTCAATATATGAACAAGCAATCCTCTCTACATTTAGAATGTGTGACAACAGACATCAGCAAATCAGCAGTTCTAGACAAAATTCAGACTAAACCAATAGAGGTAGAGAGACCAGGGGACAAAATCCAAAAGAGAGAAGCAAACAAAAAGCCAAAAATCTTTGAGACATTTTAATGAAATTAACAGGTCGCCATGTTAGCAATGGACAAAGAAGTGACATTCTCACATCGTTTCCGGCCGCCGGAAAATCACCGTTGATTTTCCTCCCTAGCTCACATGGCGCAATCTTAGCTGAACAAGAAAAAAAAAAGGTCACAAGTACTAACCGGCTCGTGAACCGGCGGCGCCAGCGCGCTTTAATCCCTTTTTCTTGACGATGAAGCTAGCTCCGATGAAGGCGCTTGATACAATGGCTAGTAAGACCCCCTTTAGGTTGTCAGCGAACAGTCCAGTGGAGGTGCCTCCGCTCATCGTCTCCGGCGCGCCGCGTGGCACGCATCGATTGGTGAGGAGGTTTGAAGGGAACGGAGGAGAAGAAAAAGGAAAGAATAGAGAAAAAGGCAGATCGAGAGAGAGGGGGCAGATAGAGAGGAGAAAAGTAGGTGGGAGAGAATCGATGAATTGACAATAGAAAATTGAAATTTAGTTGGAAGTTAAATTTATAATAAGATTAAAAGACGGGGACAGTTTTTGAAATATCTTAACTGGATAATAAGAACATGTATTTAATGATATTCCAGGCACATGGTACGCCGTACGTCGTTTAAATTCGCATCCTCTGAGGTATCTCAAACTTTGAGTATTTTTTCCGAATATCTCAACTATTCAAATATGTTATTCACAAATCTCAAAGCACAAATATTACTGGCCTCTACGCTATCGCCAGGGGCGGATCCAGCATAGAGCAGGGTAGGGCAACTGCCCTACCCTGGAATTTCAAAATTAGTTTCCAAGTACTAGGTTTTTGGATCTTGCCCCACCCTGGAAGAAACAAATGCCCTCTTCTCTTTCTCCTCTGTAAATTTTTGTATGTCATGTTTAGATTTGAAAAAAAAAAAAATTGGCATGTTGATTGTTTTTTATTTAGTACCCGATTAGATAGTAGGTTTAAACCCGATTAGATATTGGACCCGCATAAATATTATCTTGCCCTACCCTGACAGAAATCCTAGATCCGCCCCTGGCTATCGCCGAATAGACACCTAACACGTCAGTCACGCAAAAGTTGAGATATCTCAGAGGATACGCACTCATGTGGTTTGCCCCAGAAAAGGACATCAATAAATTTAAGATTTCAAATTTGTAAACGTCAATTTGAGAATAAATTATTGATAGTGTTGTTTTAGGTTCATGCAACGCATAAATAATATAATTAAAATAGTATTGTGTATGATTCATGTGATGTATGAAATTAAAAAATACACTGTCAATATCTTTATTCAAGTTTTATTTCGTTGAAAAATAATGTTTGCAGTATTTGTCCGTTCAACAGAATTAATTTATGAAGTATTGCTTTATTAATATTACAAATTTGTTCATTTTTTTTTTCTAAATTTTTTTTTCTAAATTATGACAACATTTGTTTTTTCGTAATGTATTCTTCATAAATTTAAAAACGGCACTTATAATCTTTATTATTCCTCTTATTTCATTAGCAATAAAATAAATAAAAAACAATAACACTGAATGAATTAAGTGCTTAATTTTTGTTGAAAACTGTGCAATTTCAGATATCTAATATTTAACTTATTATGTAATTAAACATTGACTTTAAAAATATCAATTTCTGAAAGTTGGTATGTTACATGCAAAAAAACATAAAATTGCTCAACTAAATTTGCGGAAGAACAACATGATGAGTCAAGCAACCTGAGCAGTTCAAATATTTTTCATTAAAAATATGCACATCAGAATGAGATGATGTGACGTATACACTTCTGCTTTGGGGAATGAGAGTAGGTCCGATGTACCTTGGTTCGATGGGTGTGATGACCATCCGATCTGCATCAAGATTCGTGTGTTCTGCATCAAAATACGTGTAAGACTGTATCAATTTCCGTGCGCATAGATCTTGATGCTAATCGTACGGTGTTAGAGGTAATTGAACCTAACTCTAGGTCCGATGCCCATCGGACCTACTCCTATCTCCTGTTTTGGGGTATCTGATGCATTTTTCTTAATCAGATGGAAATAGAGGTTTAGTTTGAAAGGTACTCAAAGACGACGAGGTACGAATGACTCAGACTTGCAGACGACAGCACTTCCCACGTTGTCGCTGAATTCAGATCCACTCAAGTAATTCAATTTTTCAGTTTTAGATCGGGACCGTCCGATTCAAATCTGCAACAATCTATTTTGAAGTGGAGCGCACACATCCCAAGTGACAGATTCGAATCGGACGGTTCCAATCCAAAACCCAAAAATTGAGTTACTTTAGGGATCTGGACCCGTTGTCGCTCCCAGTTGCAGAACCCAGATGCAAACTCAATAATTTTCAGTTTTGTCCCTGATTTCAAATGAAATTACATAAATATAACTACTTCAGTACAAGTTTGCTAGCTATACTTGAATCTAGGGGTGTAAACGGATCGGATATTATCCGATTTCGTCCGGATCTGAATCCGAAAAATGACTCAAATTATCCGTTCCGTATCTGTATCCGTATCCGAAAAATTATAACGGATAAGGATACGGTAAGACTTTTAACTATCTGTATCCGACCGTTTACACTCCTAAACTATAATAAATATACTTTATGTTCTTAAATTGCATATACATACCAATGATTTATTAAACTGCATATACATAATATTCTAATTAACAATATAACACTACGACATGATTAGTAACTAATGTTTTGATAATATGATATATGTTTTGTATCCAACAAATTTATTATAAAAATATTATATCTAATTTATGAATGAAAAAATTATATTTAAATGTTATTTTTTACTAGAATGTACATTAGTAATTTATTTTTAATTATCCGAATTATATTCATATCCGTATTCGTATCCGTCCGATATCCGATCCGTATCCGCATCCGTTTAATATCCGATCCGTATCCGTATCCGAGACTATTCGTATCCGATCCGAAAAATTATAACGGATAAGGATACGGTTTGACCACTATCCGATCCGTATCCGACCATTTACATCCCTACTTGAATCACGGATCACGTTTAAGTGTTTAACCAAATTGCAGCAAGGCCATTACGAATATATTTGAATGCATGACAATAATATTTTAACTCATGGATAGTTCTAATTTTTTTTATTTAAATGCAATTTAAATATATTTCGTCAAAGTACGTTAGGTTAGTATTGTTTAGTTAATTCATAAGAATAACATATGAAACAAAAATTAAATAATTGAAATGATCAAGCATCTTTTGACTGGCTGTAGATCCATCCTTATTTACACAATACAATTGAAATAATATTCATATTATTCCCTTTTTTTTAATAAATGATCTTATACATTCAGTATCTTTTAAATGGAATCAGAGTAGGTCCGATGCCCATCCGATCTGCATCGAGATTTGTGTGATCTGCATCAAAATCCGTGCAAATCTGTATCAATTTTCGTGCACATAGATCTTGATGCAAATCGTACGGTACTAGAGCTAATTGAATCTAAATGTAGGTCCGATGTCCATCGGACCTACTCCTATCTCCTTTTAAATGTTATTTTCGATAATTAAATAATATTCTTTCGCAATGTCCAAATATTATTGGGAATTCAAGCATAACTTTAGATTTCTATGAAACAGAATTCAGTTTTGAATTTTGTTCTCAATCTAGGTGTACAAAGTGTACAAGTAAGATGTGGATAGCTAAGTGGTGGGGTACTAATCAATTAAATTCTTTGAAGAACTTGGTACCTCTCCCAAAACGTTAGGAACAAAATTATTCCAATCATAATTATGTCCGGACTTGGAGCTTTATCCGACCTCACCTTACCATAACTGCATGAATTCGTATCATCTGCATCTCAACCATCCGATCTGTCTTAAGATTCGTGCAGACTAGATCCGCACGAATATTGAAAGGCTCCCTATGTTATAAGCAGGAGCCGAATTAGCTCCGTTTAAAATTAGATGGTTGATATTCATTAACTCAAAAGATTTCATTTTGAGTTAATGCAGAGGATACGTGTTCATAACCGCACAAGGCAGGTGAGTGTGAAATATTATAAATGAATGATTTTTCTTGATCATCTTTTTTGTGGTATGTGTTTTTTTTTTTTTTAAGAATGATTAAATTAGAATCTACCAGCAATCCACGAGAGAGTAAAAAGTGTAGGTCAGGATGACCATCAAATCGAAAGTAAATTTGAGTCTGATAAGTACATTCAATGTGTTTTAAGATTCGTGTGTGCTCTATTATGAAATTTGTGCGCATGATTTTAAAGCGCATTGGAGTCTGGGCCACGTTTGATGAGCAATTTCAAGATTGCCTAAATGGTGAAACTTTGAGCATTCATTTAAAGTTGGAGTAAAATTAAGTTTCATCTGCAAAATTTGTTCGCTAAATCTTAAAAGCCGTCAAATAAATGCTGAAATCTGTGTGCGCTTTGTTTTGATATTTGTGAGCACAAATTTTAAAGTGCATCAGAGTCTGGGCCACAATTGATGAGCAATCTAAATGGTGAAAATTTGAGTGTTCATCTGCAAAATTTGTTCGCTAAATCTTAAAAACTGTCAAATAAACTTCAAACAATAGAATTTCATTCTAATTTTATCACGTTTTAAGAATTATAAGTTGACGTTTCACAATTGTAAATTTTAGTACATTTTTTTAAGCTCATGAATTCCGTGGAGAACTCAAAACTCATCCTAATTTCGCTCCTAAAATTTGCCTTGTATTACTAATTAGTTACTTCCATTTGTTCTGCCATTGTACTTTTTGTTAGGTTGATAAATATTTTGCTACAGCGAGTAATTCGTTTTCTAACATGAACAATATTTAAACATATATTCGCTGACATAAATGATGACACCAGCATTTATTGGCTTTTGGATTGAAAAATAAGAAATGATGACTAACAAATAAAATATGGGTCCGACTAATTGTACCCAGGGAGTTGTACTCAGTTTTTGCTCAAAAAAACTGTCATTTGACTTGCGCGAATACTGTAAAACTCTATAATCAATACTGTAACTTCAACAACAAATCATGCATAATACCTAGTTCCAAATTCTAACTCAGGTGGTCCCAAGTTAGTTAAAAACTGTTAGCAACTAAAAAAACTAACTGTACTTCCGGCTGTACTTTCAGCTTCTAGAAGATTTAACATAATGTGAAACAATTGTTATTTAACTAACTTGTGAAAACTAACTGTACTTGCAGTTATTTACAAATACCACCTAAATTATGCAAAATTAATTTATTTGCATCAAAATTAAAATTTTATTTTCCCAAAATTAAAATTTTTAATTTTTTTTAATTTTAGAAAAAAAAATTCGTCAATTTTTTTTCTTCAGTTATTAATATTTATATATGTATCTTTATCATATAAAATAAGACTTCAATACTGTAAAATTAGCAGATGCAAACTATAAAACTAACAGATGTGAATTACAAAACTTCAATACTGTAAAATTGACACATGAAACTATAAAAATAACATATACAAACTATACAATTTCACTAGTCACAAAAATATCTGTTCACAAGCATAAACTAACAATAGCAAATATAAACACAAACAATGATTGTTGACATGCATAAACTAATAGTAGCAAACACAAACAACCACAAACAATAACTGTTCACTAACATCAATGCAATAAAACATATTAGAGTTTGTTACTTCATAACCCTCTTGTGCACATTATTTGGATGAGTGAGAAGCTTTATCACGTTCTTTCGAAATATCATCCTACAAAAAAATAAATAAACAATTGTGTATATTACGTAATGTGAAACAATTGTTAAATATATATCCTGTAAAATAATACCTATATCATGTAAAACTGTTAAACATATCATGTAAAAACAACACACTTCAATACAATGTATATATCCTGTAAAATAATACATATATCATGTAAAACTGTTGAGTATATTATATAAAATACTATACATAAATTTAAACCTTATTGATAGATCCTGTAAAACAATGTATATATCCTATAAACCTATTGAATAAATACTGGAAATTAAAATCAGTAAAACCGTTAAACAGATTTTGTAAATTTTTCATAGATCCTGTAAAACACAATATATATCCTGTAAATCCATTAGATAAATACTACAAATTTAAATGAGTAACATTGTTAAACAGATCCTGTAACTATTGAATATATGCTGTTAAAAAGATATACTGAAGTATAACAATATGTCATAAAACCATTGTAATTGTCTATATTACATCATGTAAAATAATTGTATATATCCTGTAAAATCAGACATTCAGATAACAAGAGATCAGTGAAAACAATTGCATATATCATGTAAAATAATAGCTATATCATGTAAAACTGTTAAGTATATCCTATAAAATACTGTACATAACCTTCAAAATTGATTCATCCTGTAAATAATGTATATATCCTGTAAAACACTCTATATATCATGTAAAACACTGTATATATCTTGTAAAACACTGTATATATCTTGTAAAACACTGTATATATCATGTAAACCTATTAGATAAATACTGAAAATTTAAATCAAAACACTAATAAACAGATCCTCTAACTATTTCATATATGTTGAAAGCTTTTGCATATATATACTGAAGAAATGTGAAACAGATCTAGTAAAATAAAGCAAATAAATACAATGCATAGATCATGTAATATACTGTCAAACTGTGAAACAGATTCTAAAAAATTCTATACATAACCTTTAAACCTAACAGATAAATCCTGTCAACTAATTACTACAACCTGTAAACTTACTACATGAATCATGTAAATTAAAATCAGTAAATAACTCACTGAATTTAGATATCAATGCTGTTCTTCAATCTAAATCGAAAATGATGAATATCGTCAATCTTCGCATGAGAATACAAATTCTATTGTGTTATTCTTTCAAAAGTAAAATTGAATACTGTAAAACAAAATATCAAATACAGTAATTTCTTACATGATTTTAGCCTCAATTTCTTCTCGCCTGAGTTCCTCTCGGTGACTCTAGCTTGATTGTTCAGGCTCTTCTACTGGTTTTGGATCGACCTGGCTGATCGTAGATGAAAATCATAAGAGAGATCGCCAATTTGGAGAAGATATTGCTAAATTTAGAAAGAACGGAGAAGAGAGACAAAACATCGCTAATTGAAAACTTAGTTTGATGATTGATAAATCCGGTAAACCTAGGAGATAAATCCTGTAAAATATTGTATAGATCCTGTAAATTTATTAGATAGATCCTGTAAATAGATGTTGTAAACTAAAATTTTCAAATATTGATCGAGAGAAGTGCCATTTGGTCGAGACGGAGGCGATCGTAAGAGAAATCAAGAAAGTATACAGATCGTCTTGAAAAAAAAACGAAATCAGCAAATTAACAATTGTATGGTGTCAAAAATCAAAATAGTGGAAAATTAGGACCTAAAATTAAGGAAAAATTAATTAAAAAATTGAAAACCCTAGATCCTTTGAAAAAATCAAATCAGTCAAAATTAAATATGAGAAATTCAATGAATCATAACTGGACCAAAGTTTAAGATGCAATAAATATGAGAAAATCACCGCTGTATTCTTCGTCATCCAAGTGGTCCAGTACTTCGTCGCCGTTGCTACCGTCAATAGGTAACTTTCTTTTTCTTCGCCATCGCTTGTGGGTCGCTGCCGTCGCACGTAGTTGAGAGGAGAGGAGAGGGGAGAGAGCAAAGTGGAGGGAGTTGAGAGATCGGAGAAAAGAGAAAGAGGAGAAAAGTCAGAAATTGAGAGAACGGGATTAAGGAGAGAAGTCAGAAATTGAATTTTTTTTTTTTGTTGCGGGAGAGAAAAGTTAGAAATTGAAAAGAAACAGATTGAGAGGAGAAGAGATCGGGAATTTAAATATGACGGTTTGTAGACAGTTTTTAACGTTAGAAGATAGGGTTAGGAGTTCGTTAAAAACTGATCCGGAAATAAACCGGGGATGAAGACTTGGGCAATAATACATTTTCTCATAAAATATTTAGTTAATTATGATGAGCGAATAATTAAAATTCAACAAACAATTGTGATACGCTAAGTTTAGTGGGCTTAAAACGGTCAACTTCATCATGAAAAATTGGATAAAATAAGCTTCTTTCTATAAAAAAAAAAAAATCAAACAAAATATCCTCTTTCAAAATTTCTTAACAAAATAATCCTCCAGACCCATCTATGTAAAACTTTCCCCTTCTTCCAATTTACTTTCATTGTTTTTAAGTTACCTCTCCTCCTCCCTTCAAAATTCTAATTTCTTCTTCTTTTTTCTACAACATTACTGCTGTAGGGACTTTCTTTTCTCTCTGTTACCTGTGCGGGGAGAAAAGCTCCTATTTTCTTTAACTTCTTTCTTAATTCCTCTTTCGTTGAGGACAATGTACAAGGCTTTGTAGCTTGTGATTTGTAAACTTGAACCTTATCTCATGATTCGAAATCCGAAGTATCTACTAAATTATTTTAATGAACCCTCCTCTTTATATAAAATTTTCAAATTTTCAAATTAGACGTGCAGCTAGCATGTGAAATTTAACTTGTTATGTTTTGCGAAACTGGGCCTGTAATCTGGCATTTTTCATTTTTTTATGCAAAACATTATTATTTAATTTGGATTAAATAGAACTCAGATTATTATAATAGAAAAAAAAAAAAATTAAAGAACACATTTGACCCGTTAAATGATCTCATGTGAAATTTACTTGAAAGAAATCATTTCCATAGCATGCTCATATTGTGCCTCTCCAATCTTATTACAAGGAATTCAAAGAAAAATGAAGATCCGTGAAATACGCTGCCCCCATTGAGCATGTGAGCGAGATTTAAGTTTAAAAAAATGATTTCTTTCTGTCATGCTTCATATCTATTATATATATATAATCCTCGTAGGATCCGCTACAGTATATTCTACAGTAAACGCTACAGTAATTGCTACAGTATATGCTAGAGTAAAAACTTTAATATGGTATAACCGGTATAACTTTATATATAATTAGAAAATCACAAATTAATGAATATGGTATACCGGTATAACTTTATACAGTAACAACTTGATTTTGTGATTTTGAATTCATTAATATGGCATTTTGTTTATAACCGGTATAACTTTATATATAATTAGATGTTTATCGTAATAGTTAATTATCTTTTTTTTTGGTAATATTCTGATACAATCTTTTTACACTCCTCTCGATAATAGCCGCCGAAGCAAAGCGAGACTCACTTCTAGTATTCAATATTTCATACCTGCGTTGCGTATATTAATTGGTCCACATTTAATTGAGAGCAGTATAGACTATAGAGGGATCCTGCATTTGTCTCTATTATTGCTTCTTTTCTTTTTTTGTTTCTTCCTGCTGGATCTTCTCTGCTGTAGGTCCTCAATTTCAGGGATGGAAGCATGGAATTATTAATTATGATCAATAATAAAAATTATAGATTTTATATTTTAGTTCTAGTTTTAACATACTATTTTTATTTTGAAAGAATGAGGCTCATACACAGTGAACAGCTTTTATAGAAATTTCAGGGCTCAACATCAGTTTCTTTTAAATTTTGTATTAAACAATAGAGTGAGGCTATGATACTATGCATAGTGCCGATTGATCCGTACTATAGATCAATATTTCTATTTTTAAAGTTCAAACAGTCGATCTGAACCGTTCAACATGATCTCTATATATATATATGAAAATGTACTTGAAGATCAAATTTTATATTTTCTTTTTAGATGAGTGGAAAATCACTTGATCTAAAAATTTGAGACCATTTATAAGTAGTGATTTTCTACCTATCTAAACAAATAGTAAATCTAAAAAAAATTCTAAAAAATGTAAAATTTGATTAGCAAGTACATTTTCATATGGAGATCATGTTGAATGATTCAGATTGACGGTTAGACTTTGGGGTGTATACATGAGTGAGTATTGCAGGTGAGTCAAAATAAATTCGGTGTTTATTCGAGAATAGAGAGATCGATTTTGAAATCATACCTGATTAAAACAAACGACTCAGATCTTATTCTACACGGTCAGATCATAGTAACAAATGAATAATCCGGGTTCGGTTCGGCAGGGTCAAAAATTCGTGATTCGGGAATAATTTGGGTATAATTCGGGAATGATTCGGAATTACAATATGAGACCTCAGTGCATATTTAATTCATTACCGATGATTAATTATATGATATACTGCTTTTATTTGCCACAGAAGATCAATATAATCAAAAATATATTAAAATAAAGAAATGGGGAAATGTGCTCTCTCTGTCTCTCACGTGGGTGCCTCTGCGCAATGGGAAATGTGCTCGGCACTGTGCGCGCGAAGGAGAAATTGGATACTGTGCACGATATTTCAATTTTTTTTTCCGAAAATAAAGTGAAAAAAACGCATATTATTCGTAAAATTCGTCAAACTCGCGTTTTATTCGCGTTTTATTCGGTCAAAGGTTCGGTCAACAAATAATACGCCATTCAGTTCGGAAACATCCCAAAAACGTTTTATTCGCGAATAAAATGCGAATAAAACGCGAATGTTGTTACTATGGGTCAGATATTGCACTGAATCTGAATTCAGTATTCATAATACATGTATGAGGATTGATTGTGCACATGGGATCCTGACATTTGCACTCACACTGTTGAAAAGGAGACTGATAATTATTTGAACAGGTGAGCTTCCCTCTTTTAAGTTGGAAACATTTTCACGTGCTGTCGGATAGAGGAAGAGAGCCCTGTAGAGACCAGAGACAAGGCAGCTTTAGCATCTCAAGAAGATTTTATAGTTAAGTTGTAAACATTAGTTCAGCTCCTCCAAACTCATTTCCTAGTGAAGTTGAACTAGATGATTATGTTACAAACTTACAATCCCTCAGCTAATAAGCTCAAACTTCACTTCTGATATCAGAACCTTGTGTGCACAATCTGTTTTTTTTTTTTTTTTTTTTAATTCCTTGCCAGGAGCTGCCAGGATACCTTGTGCGCACAATCAATTGTCCATATTAAGATGCACATATATTGGTCTATCAGATGGTTTCATTAGATAGCTTATTTGTATCCCCAAACACCATCTAACAAGAGAACAATGATCAGAATCCGCACAAATATTGAAGGGGCCCGTTCATTCCACTCAGACCAGATTTTCAAGAATTCTTGATCAGACAGTCTGGATCTAAAGAGAAATATCCCGTTACCTTATGGACTCCAATATAGTTGGATCAAATATCAATTACTCTGTAACTCAGATGTAAAATGCCATTATATATATAGGTCCATTCCGCTCAAATGGTCCTATTAATATGTTACTGATTTGTTGTTGGTCTAAGATCTTGTAACATCATTCATGGCACCTGCGTCTTGAACTGGTACGGAGAGGTACAACTTGCTCATTTGTCTAAAACTATCTTATCCATTTTTGGTTCCATAACAAATGAAAAGACAAAAAAGGAAAAACAGTATCACTATTTCAAATTATCACCAAGCATTCTTTCAGTCAAATTTTACTTAACACCGTAACTAAGCACTAACAAAGCACTACTTAGAAACCCTTTAATGATTTTTCAGTTATGTCTACGCCTTTTAGGGCCATCTTCAGTGTGTGATTCCCATCTACTATGATCCAATTGGCTCAAATCAGACAACTCGGCTATTGTCATCAAATACTGTGTCAAATGAACCAGCTCCCTATCAGTGCCTCTATTTGTGTGGGCCCGCCTGAAAGGCCTTATAGTCAGCCCATTTTGTGGGTTCATCACAAAATTCCTCTTCAAATCATCAAACATTATGGTATTTCTTGGGCTGTAGTACTGCAATACAACAGTTAAAATAAAGAGAAGCAAAACAGGATTATGCATAATGAGATGGTCACAATTATGGTACAAGCAAAAAAATAACCAAATCAACCAACAATTTCTAATAACAAGGATCTAATTTCATAATTGCCCTTAAAAGCAGGAAAGTGTCCCTATATACTATGCTTTATTCTTCTCCTGTTTCCAGTGAAATATCAAATTGACCCTAGTTTTTCCCCTAATATACAGAGTTATATACAAATAGCAGGAACTGGTAAGACATATTTAGAAGCAAAATGGGGAGATGAGGTTTTAGAAAGGATATTCTCATGCTTTAGGTGTTAGTATGTAATATTTTATATGTATGAATTACTGGGATGAACATGCACATTCTTGCATTGCAGGTAGTATGTGCATATGGAATTTTGATATTTTGAAAAAACATCCATGAATTTACCAGAAAACAAAATCAATAATCAATTTTTCCAGCCTTTATATTGAAATTGTGTTTATATGGTTCTAGCAGTTCGTATACTAATTGTTGGTTTAAACCATAACATCTGGCAGCTTCACTAGCTCAATTCATTCGAAGTACAATCCTCTAAGCTCATGAATTGCGGGACCTGCTTGTCAGAGAGACTAACCTCAGGAAGTTGAGCCCAAATTAGGCCCAGGGGTTTACAATCAAAGGTTCCATACTTGTCAGACTGAACCGTGATCATGGCAAGGTGATCTAGGAGTGCTGTTATTTTGTAATTTGGGTTGCTTAGTACCCCTAGCTGCCCCATCTTCATTTCTACCCATTTCATGCTGCACCCAAGAAAAAAACAAAAGAAAAAAAATTGCTATTTACAGGATGGCAATAATCATATTCAATTAGTGACCTCCTGTAACTAAAATTTGTGGTTCACTTAGGTTAATTAAATATGAATTGGGCACCATCTCAATAGCCTCACCTAGTGGCCGACCAGATCATGATGTCATATTCTGCATAAGCAGCTGTAAGGAACTCGTGAAGATCTACATATCACAAAATATATAAAACAACATTAACTTCAAAACATGAGAAAAGAAGTTGGAATAAGTTTTTAAAGTTATCCGACTTACAAGGGCGCATAAGCTCTAAAGGATTTTCGGCTGGAGACCTATGATCAAAAAGTGTATAGTCAATGTCCAATACTAGAAGCTTCTTCCCTTCCCGGCATGGATTTAGAAGCTTTATCTGAAAGTAGCACATAATTACAGAAAATGTATTCAATTAAACAAAAACTAGGAACGAGTGACCATTAGTAATGATCAGTATACACACACAATGCATGCACATTATTTTTTTGAGTATGAGATTGTGATCTGGTACCTTATATTGGGCCACTCTTCGGCTTAATTTGAGCTTATTTGCAGCTTTATCCTTTATGTCCACGACCTCATCTTGACCCAATTCAAAGTCATCTACTATTTCTGGTGAATCAGCTTGGTCTACTATTATCTCATCTTCAACTGTACTGTAATTTCCAATTTTTTTAAATATCATGTTAATAAATCTGAATATAACAAGTGCCCCACACCAACATTTATTTGGTTCAGAAGCTGGAAAACTCAAAAGATTAGAGAATAAGGAAAATGTAACGATTTGTTGCTATGACAGTGCAGCAATATCCAGCTGGAATATTGTTCCTAATTACATAAATATCCAGCCAGAATATTATTTCTAACTGTGCAAATATGTGGATCTTCTATAAGATATTGTTCCTAATTACACAAATATATGCATCTTTGTTAATAGATTTAACCAACCCCTCAATCAAGGAAACATGAGGAAAAAAAAAAATCAACGTTTACCCAATCATAGTCATTTTGACAGAGGATTTCAGTCCCAATTGAGAGATCAAAATCGAATCGTCGTTGAGTTTTGATGCAAGCTTGGGATACAGCAGCTTCTGGCGCTTGGGGAGAACTGAAGTGACCTCACAGATGCGGCGCTTCAGCTCCGCCACAGAATCATCGGCGCACAACCGCACGGTGTACTCCTTTCCACTCCATTTGACAGTAAGCGTCAATTCCTCCACACCCTCGCTAGCAGTAGGGGCAGGGTTAGGGTTTGCCACGGTCGGAGTCGAAGAAGAAGCCTCCATGGTCGTTTCCGCTTCTTTCAATTTCCTTCTCTCTTTTTATCAGTGGGGAAAATTTTGAAGAATACCCCTCAAAACCTCCGAAATTACGTATTTGATCCTCTAAAGTTCATAATATCACATTTACCTTCTCAATTTAAGAAATCCATAAGTTTACCCAATTTATTGTCTTTTATGTTAAAACTCATTTAAAATTTTTAAAGTTTCCATTTTATCCTTAATTAAAAAAATAAAATATGTAGCATGTGCTGACATTTTTAAAAATACTCTAAGTTAATTACATATTAATAAAACTGCCCGCACTCCCCTGGAAATTTTAAAAATGCCCAAACCGACCATTAAATGGCCGGTTCCGCAACTTTTATTTTTTTATTAAAGAGGGGAACCGGCCATTAAATGGCCGGTCCCCCATTTATTTATTTATTTATTTTTAGTGACAAATAGATAAAATGCTGAAATCTAACACTAAAAAATCGAATTGTTTTTTAAATATTTGTTAGATTACTTTTTTGATAGCATATTTATACTAAAATACGCTAAATAACTTGACATTATGTTAATTTAAGCTGAATTACACTAAATTACTTGAAATTACAATAATTATGTAGAATTATGCTAAAATACGGTATATTACGCTAAATTACTTGTGAATAGGGTCTATTTTGTGCCATCTTTCATAAATCATAAAAAATAGTAAAAAAATTCAAAAAATAATAAAAATTGGTATTCTACAAGTTCATTATATAACTAATTTATTGAGCTACGTAGATTGAACAATAGAAATGAAAATCTTAATCGAAAACTTCAACTGAAGTTTTGAGACTCTTCCCTTTGTTTTTTGGCGATTCTAAATTTCAAAAAACTGCATAGCAATTGTGATGCATGCATATTTTCACAAGCTTTCTGAAAAGTGGTCATTTGCTGAAATCGGACACTCGAGCGCCGTTTTATGGCCATTTGAAGTTTCGTCATCGTTTTTCATCTTCTGAGTGAAGATATCATCCTTATTCATACGTAATTTTGCATAATTTAGTGTATTGTAGCATAATTCTACATAATTATTGTAATTTAGCGTAATTTAGTGTAATTTAGCATAAATTAACATAATTTCAAGTAATTTAGCGTGTTTTAGTATAAATATGCTAATTATATATAAAAAATGTAATCTAGCAAATATTTAAAAATAAATTCGATTTTTTAGTGTTATATTTTATCATTTTAGCTATTTGTCTCTTAAAAAAAAGTTAACATAATTTAAAGTAATCTAGTGTCAATCAGCATAAATTAACATAATTTCAAGTAATTTAGCGTATTTTAGTATAAATATGCTATCAAAAAAGTAATCTAACAAATATTAAAAAAAAACAATTCGATTTTTTAGTATTAGATTTCAGCATTTTATCTATTTGTCTCTAAAAAAAAAATTAAATGGGGGACCGGCCATTTAATGGCCGGTTCCCCTCTTTGATAAAAAAAAAGAAGTTGCGGGACCGGCCATTTAATGGCCGGTTTGGACATTTTTAAAATTTCCAGAGGGGTGCGGGCATTTTTATTAATTTGTAATTAACTCAGGGTATTTTTAAAAATGTCGGAGCATGTGTAAGGAAAAATTTTAGTCTTATGAGATGAGGGCAGATAATTTATTTCTCTACTTGTACAGATATACAGTGATATTTAAGCATACACTTGCATGCACATTACAAATAAAAATGAACAATTTGTCCATACAAACTAATTAATTAGAAGACTGAACAAGTTACATATTTTTCATTTGTTTAAAAAAAGTAAAATGGATACTTGATAAATTTAAAATGAGCTATAATACAATAAATAAAATAAATTTGTGAATTTAAAAAATTAGAGAGTTAAATGTGATATTAAGAATTTAGAAGAGAAAATTACGTAATTTCGACGTCTTGAGAGGCATAAATGAAATTTCTATTTGAATGATGGTCTGAAATTAATATGACTAGTGAATAGCATTTTAAACAGGACGCAATTGAAATGCATTATCTGAAAGATGAAACAAACGGGCTCTAAATGTTTGAACGGATGGGCCGGTCCGAAGGTTTGAAATTGAAATTTGGGCCACATTGGGCTTCATCCTTACTAGTTACTCCACTGTTTTATTATTAAAACTTATTGTATTGTGTATTTGTGTGCACCTATGCATGCGCATTATATAATATGCAGGAGGCAGAGGCGGATTCATTTATTTGATCTTAACCGTCATTTATTTTGCAAATTTTCATAGTTATATATGATTTTCTATATAGTTCAGGGCAAAATGTTATGGGTATTGTAAAATTGACTCTCATTCTCATTCGCTCTATGAAAAATTTATATGATTAATTTTATTCGTATTTGACTCTCATAGCTTAAAAATCTGATTCCGCTCCTGTGCAGAGGTGATATGCCCTTGACCCTTATTATACTATTTATGAGATGTTTCACAATAATTTCAAGAGCTAGAAAGTTCAACAAAGAACAATTTGAGGAGGATATTGAAATAGTCTCACCTATATGTGCACACAAATAAATAGAGAAATTAAAGAAAGCCTCTCCTCAATGAGACAAGGATATTAGGATATTACTGATTAAAGCCTGCTAAGTAAGTACAAAATTGAGAGAGACATGCTACCAGTATAAATAAGCCATTCATCTTGTTAAGAACTACTTCAGGCCGATCTTTCCATAAGTCATGCATCCAGAGACTAATTAACCTTAATTATCTGTGAATGGATTTGATGCCTAGCTAGCTTTTGTTTGTACCTGATAAAATCATAAATGTGATGGGCAGCAGCATGTGGCTAACGTTTAAAGCCCTTCTTAATTTTTACACTCAGTTCCAGTCTTCCAGAGTCCAGTAGACCCTGCGTGCATGCCAACTATGTAACAATTATATGTCACCCTGCACAGGTAAGGAAAAAAAAATATATCAATTAATATTTTAATCTCTTAGTATTTATGTATGATTTTCTACTTAATGTATAGTAAAATATTATAGATAATGTAAATTAACTTTCATTCTTAGCATGAAAATTTTATATGATTAATTCTTAATATGTGTTTCAACCCTTATAATTTTAATTTGAAAGTCTAATTCCACCTCTGAGCATATACATAATACTTATTTATTTATTTATTGTGTGTTGGTGACAGCAAAGTAATGTGTTAAAAGTCTTTTGAAGAGAATTAATTGCTACTGCCGCCTCCTACTTAACACCCATGACACTTGGTGTGCGCATCATATATTGATGATCAATTAAATGTATATTAATTTAATTTCTTCAAAAGATACATAGTGACATATATATATAGATATTTGTTTCTGATATTGTGATAGAAAGTAATGTGTTGAATGCCTCTTAATTAAACAGAAATGGTGTTGCCTCCTATATTTGGCGTGCACGCCAGTACTCACCAACCATATCTCCATCTCTCCTTGGTCTCAATATCATCCAAGAACAGCACTGGTACATGGACCAGTACATGTGACAATTGTGATAAGGATAGTTCTAGTACATCCAAATTTTATGTATACATATTTGGAAATTATTATTATATTAAAAAAAACAATAAATTGTTATTAGTCTACATAAATGTAAAGATAATTGTTATATAGTCTACATAAATGCATATAAAAAACAATAAATAATAATATCTATATATTCTCAGTTAGTAGATTGATAATTGTGATCAACAAATTAGTGAGTGCACAGTTGGATATATAGACATGACACAGTGACTATAGATGTTTTCCATAAATAGTAATTCAATGTATTAAAATTTCCAACTAGTCCGCACTCGCCAACTAATGCATTAATTATGAGACAAGGTCTTCTCTTAATTTTGCCAAAATTATTTTTGAGACAAGATGCATGGATGCGGGGGAGACTGATATTAACACCACTATTTTTTTATTAACACAACAACTTTATAATTTTTTATTGTATAGACAAACTTGTCCCTAGCTACTTATATTCTCCAATTACCAACATTTTCCTCATATATGGCTATTTACCATGCATGTTTTGTTTTCATAACTGGAACATCCCACTAAAATATTTCTTTTTTATATGACACTTAATTTGTTTTAATTAGTGTGAAGTTTATTTTCAATTAACTGTGTTTGTAGTATTTTTTTTATGTCAATTGTGATAATATATAATTAAGGTGGTCTGTATTTTTTTTTTTTTCAAAACCCAATAGTATGAAATTCGTATGAACCACCTAAATACATAATTAGTAAAAGTAAACAAATAAAACGACATATGATGCTAACTTTTCTTTTTATGATATTCACTGTTACCAATCCTACATTCCTACTAATTAAGTTGAGTAAATAACCATTTTCAATAGGTTCTTAAAGATTCACTCAGACGTCTTAGTTATGGAAATAAAATAAAGAAATAATTAATGACCATTACTACAAAAAAAAAGTGCATCTTAAAAAGGATATGACAGCCAGAGAAAATTTAAGGATAAATTTGTCAATATAAGTATAAACTTTAAAATTATTGTCTTAATACAATTTAATTGTGTTAGTATCAGTCTCATCGATGTGTTTAATTAAATCTCAGAAATTTCCCCCAAATATATATATTTTTATTCTATTCATATACATCTACTGGAACGTTCGTATTTATAATGTAAAATATGTGAGGCTATGGTACCATGTATAACACACTTTGGTCCGTACTACGTACAGATCTGTATCTTTATTTTTAAAGTCAAAATAGTCGATCTGAACCATTCTTCATAATCTCCATATGAAATTGTTCTTGAAAACCAAATTTTACATTTTTTACTATTTTTTAGTAGGTAGAAAATCACTATTTTCGAATGGTCTAGAATCTTTAGATCAAGTGATTCCGTACATATTTAAAAAAAGGAGCCTAATAATTGTCTCCCAAATAAATCCCAAGCGCGTTCCCCAAGTATTTAATGTCTAATTTTCATTTCCAGTGCTCATATCCAAGCATTTAAAGCTATGTTTATAACATTTTACAATGCTACTCATAAGCACTTAAATCTCTATCTGAAAGTATTTAAATTCTAAATCTGAGTAGTTTTTACTCCTAACTATTTTTGTCTTCAAGCCAAAAAAGAAAAGATTCCTTTCACCCACTCTTTTTTTTTTCTCTGATCATTCTCGTCTGTTTTTCCGACAATCCGTGATGAATTTTGCGAATCTAAAAATACAAACGTTTTTTACTCGAATTTCTTTTTCAAATGAGATCCATAAAGAAATACTTTTAAGTTTTTTTTCAACTCGTTGTTTTTTTTTTAAAGTGAAGCCATAAGTACTTTAAATTCTCAAGATTTTAAACCTCAGTCTACAACTTTTTAAACCTGACATGAAAACTATTTAAATGTTTGACACAACTACTTTAAACGGTTGTATACAAAGATGTTTAAATGCGTGATACATGATCGACATCAGAGGTTTAAATGCTTGACCATAATAGTTTAAATAATGACATCAGAGGTTTAAATGGTTGTAGACTGAGGATTAAAAAGTTTGAAAATTTAAAGTACTCATGGGCTTTAATTAAAAAAAATGACTTCAAAATAACTTAAAAGTATTTATTCATGGATCTCATTTGAATGAGAAAATCGAGTAGAAAACGTTCGTATTTTTAGATTCGTAAAATTTATCACGGATCGTCGGAAAAATGGACGAGAATGACTAGAGAAAAAAAAAAAAAAAATGGATAAAAGGAATATTTCTTTTTTTGGTTTGAAGACAAAAGTAGTTAGGAAAAAATTTAAATTATTGCAGATAGAGGTTTAAATACTTGCAAGTAGCATTGTAAAATGTTATAAACATAACTTTAAAAAGAAATAGAAATTAGACAAAATTGGAAGACTTTCTGTTAAACTAGTTGGAGGGCGTGCTCGGGTATGATGGCTCGGAGGCAGAACATTTATCTTAAAAAAATAGTAATTTTTTTTAAAAAAATGTACAATTTGACATCCAAGTACATTCTCATATGAAGATCATGTTGATACGAACGGATCAACTATTGGACTTTGAAAATAAAAATATGCATACATAGTACGGACCAAAGTACGCTATGCATAGTACCATTATCTCACTCATGTTTAATTTATATTTGGTAAGTGCATAGGTGCATTCAGCATGGTATAATGTGGATAATTAACTTTTTTGTACCGGAATAATTATTTTCGTACAGCTGGCAAATTTCCTGTGGATTTATTACCAGAAAAAAAAAACGGTGAACGCCTAATTAGTTAACAATAAGATGTCATATCAAAAGAGCCCATAAAAGTAGCTAGTCACACAAAAAGGAAACAAATTGAAATACAATCCTTGGCCTAATTAAAGTCTCGATGCACTTGTATCTCTCTCTCTCTCTCGTAAACCCTATAATAAAGCAACAGTTAACAAGAAAAGGGAAAAAAAAGGAAACAAATTAAAAAACAAAAAAAAGAAGGCAGTTATTCTTCAAAATCCATAAGGCGGATTGTTTGTATATATATCCACAGAAGCAGCAGATCAAGACCATTAGAGAAGAGAAGACAGTGGAGAGAGAGAGAGAGAGAGAGAGAGATATGGGTCTAAAGGTTCATGGAATTTTCTTATTTGTTTTAGTGATGTGGGTATTGGCAGTTGTTTCAAGTAGAAGCGTAACATATGATGGAAGAGCTTTGATCATAGATGGAACGAGGAGAGTTCTCTTCTCTGGTTCAATCCATTACCCTAGAAGCACTCCTGAGGTTCCCTCTCTCTCTCTCTCTCTCTCTCTCTCTCTCTAGAAATGTTGGCAGTAGCTGCCAAACTCTTTGATTAAAGAAAAAATAATGTTTTACAAATTACATCTCCTCTCTCTCTCTCTCTCCCTCTCTCTCTCATGAAGTGATGTCATTGCATTTGCTTGTTATATGTACAACATTTTGTGGAATGTGGGAGAAGATCAGTAGTATATATATATATATATATATATATATCCTTAAGAATAATTGATATTATTTCTTAAAAGTAAATTACAGGCATTTCGTTGTATATATATATACTACTAGCTCACAGAGGAATAAAATTTGTAATAATTTGGCTATTTGCTGATGGGAGGAAATTTATCATGCATCTTCTCGTATATACATGATTTGGAATGAAAATATATATAGTTTTCTCATATTACATATGATACGTCCTAAATTATTATAGTACTACTATAATATTTTTTTCTATAGAATGAATTACATACTGTAACTTGTGTGTAACGAATTAAGCGGCAATGCAATATATATCTAGTACTACGTACGTACTTCTCATATTGTCATATTGACTTACATGTCGAGGAGTTTTTTTTTTGAGAATTTTTTTTTTTTTTTTTGAGAAAATACCAAAACTTAATGTCATCATGCATCCACATGCAATGCCAATAAATTAAGAAAAACCTTTGCATTAATTAATTGTCATGCATCCACAATGCCAATTAGGAGAAACCTTTGCATTGTCATGCATCCATAATGCCTGGTAAGAGAGAGAAACATTGCATCTCATGCATCCACAATTTTCTTGACAACAAAAAATATGGAAGTTCTCAAGAAAATGAAAATCCCTCCAATAAAAAAAAAATTAAACCACCACAACACTTGTTAAACCCTTATATTAATTGATGTTACTGTTATATTATTCATCCTTAATTTGTGTCCGCACATATATATGTGACTAGGGATATCTCCATTTCATACATAATGGAGATAAATTGAAGAGAACATATGCATCAAGCTGTAACAAAAGGGGCCTGGCCAGCAATTAATAATTTTAGCTGATTTCTAATAATGATGTTTTCTATGATTGGACCAAGTCTAGTACACCATACATACGGAAGTCAGCTTCTGGGCCCACAGATTCAGTGACTGTGTGGTGCATGTCAGACAGTGGAGATGACTCAACTTGCAAAACCGTCTCTACTTGTCATATCCATAAGAACATTAAAATATATATATATATCACATTCTTAGATGCTAGATAATGACTTGAAATGAATCTTCATCAATCATTTTTTTTTTTTTTTTTGCACAAGCTATTAGTGAAAGGTTTTAATTCCATAGGTTCAATTTTTGGCATTATATTAATTCGGCAACTGTAATTGTCATGATAACTAAGGAAATTGATCTTGGAATGTAAAGTATTTTGTTAGAAAATTTCAGAATGTTTGAATTGGAGACAGATTGAGAAACTTGAAAATTCTGACAGATGTGGCCATCGCTCATAGCCAAAGCAAAGGAAGGAGGCATAGATGTGATTCAAACCTATGTTTTCTGGAATGGTCATGAACCCATTCAAGGCCAAGTGAGTGTACACATTTAATTTTTTTTCTCAATTATAAATCATACTTTAAGAAAAAAAAGAAGAAATTAACATTAGTTCAAAATTTTATCAGTTTAATTTTGAAGGGAGGTTTGATCTGGTGAGGTTCATAAAGGAAGTACAGGCTCAAGGGCTCTATGTAAGCCTTAGAATAGGTCCTTTCATTGAAGCAGAGTGGCAATATGGGTAATTATTCTGCTTCTTAATTTAGAAATAATTTCTTTTATATGTAATAATTAGAGTGGCTTAACAATATAATCTCTTAATATTCTTTAATTTTCATGTAGAGGCCTCCCATTTTGGTTGCATGATATTCCTGGCATGACATTCAGATGTAACAATGAACCATTCAAGGTAAAATATCTCATGCCCATTTTGGCAAGAAATTCCCAACAATTATATCATATTATATATGTTCATGTCCAATCCTCTTTTTTGCAAAACACAATAAAAAATAAAAAATAAAAAAATTTGGATCATAAAGGATATATGTGTTAACTCTCTTGCAGTATTATATGGAAAAATTTGTGACAAAGATGGTTAACATGATGAAAACAGAGAGACTTTTCTATCCCCAAGGAGGTCCAATCATCATTTCTCAGGTACAAGCCTTTGAAAATTAAACTTTAAACAGATTTTAGTTAAGAGAACAAACATAGTTTGCACCATTCTTTAATTAAAAAAATTGCACTATATATGCAGATAGAGAACGAGTACAAGAATGTAGAGCAGGCATTCCATGAACTTGGGCCTCCATATGTCAGGTGGGCCGCATCAATGGCTTTAGGCCTAAAGACCGGTGTTCCCTGGATGATGTGTAAACAGGATGATGCGCCGGACCCAGTGGTCAGTCACAGTCATTCCCTTCCTCTCCGCCCTTTATTATTTATCCCCTGAAAAATATCAGCATATATATATATATATCATGAATGCACCAGGCACCAGCAAAGATAAAAGCATCACATGTGCACATAATACTTGTTTTTGTAGGGGTATACATGATAATTAATTTGATGCAGTCTACAAGTATTCATGAAAATTGCAAGTATTTTTGTTTTGAAGGATGGTGTGTGTGATACTTTGTCACTTTGAATAGTGTGCATGGAAATTGCCTGCTTTAAGCAAAATAAAATAAATTAATAATAAAGGATATTTACATGCTGAACCTTGTTAGTTAAATATTAAAATTTAAAATCAATACAACATTACAATTTTTAGACAAGCATTTGGATAAACGTGCTCCTAAACTAATTAAGCCAAATGAATTGCTTAAGGGTTACAATTAGCAGCTTTCTACATGCTATCATTAATTCTATGTTGAAATCAAGTTGATGTGTTTGATCTGACTTTAGGAAATATGAAATTTATGAACAGATAAATGCGTGCAATGGACTGAGCTGTGGCGAAACATGGTCGGGACCAAACTCACCAAACAAGCCTTCACTCTGGACCGAGAACTGGACCAATAAGTAAGTGAAAATTCGTTACTAATTATTCTGGCATGCTTGAACAGATAAATTCGTTACTAAGATAATGGGAGTGTTGTTTCTATATGCAGTTATAGCTTTCAGAAATATGGAACAGAGCGAAAAATCAGAGCGGCTCAAGATCTTGCATTCACTGCAGCCCTTTTTATTGCAAAAAAGAATGGAAGTTATGTTAACTATTACATGGTATGAAAAATATATTTACAATTTACAAACATTATGTACCTACATTAGAAAGCAGATTATTCGGCTTGAAAATTTTAAAACTAGGAACTGATCAAAAGGACCTATGTGCATTATATTTGCAGTACCATGGTGGGACTAACTTTGGGAGATCTGCATCTCCTTATCTGACTACAAGCTACTACGACATGGCCCCGCTTGATGAATACGGTAAATTATCAAATAACAATTAAAGAAATATATATAAAATTATCAAAAAGTCTGTAGAACAATGAAAAACTATTTGAAATAATTAATATGTATATTATTGTTTTTAGGGCTGGTTTGGCAACCAACATGGGCACATCTTAAGGAATTGCATACTGCTGTTAAGCAGTCAGCACAGCCACTACTTTATGGAACATACTCTTACTTGTCGCTCGGCAACTTAACAGAGGTAAAAGTTGCTTACCAGAAAACAATCACCTCTTTAATGATTCTTTTTTTTTTATATTTATATTTCATGTAGCTTATCTTAAAAATGTCATTGTTTAAGAAAAAAAAGAAGAAGCAAACTTACTAGTATGATGTATGTTGCAGGCACACGTATTCCAAACAGGATCAAATTGCGTTGCATTTCTCGTGAATGCCAATCTGCATGGAAAAGTAGATATCCAGTTTCGCAATAATAAATTTGAACTACCAGCTAGATCAGTTATTATTTTGTCTCAATGCAATAAGATAATCTTCAATACTGCTGAGGTAAATTGTTGTTTTAGATTCTGTCTCTGTTAATTGGCCATTCACTTAATATATATTACTATTATTACAAATAGGGACTAAACTTTCTATCTTATATAAGGTGACTGCGCAAAGTTATACAAGATCATCGAAAGTATTGCAATCCCTTAATGATGCTAGTAAATGGTCATGGACTATTGAAAGAATCCCTGATTTAAACGGAGCTAAATTCGCAAATAAATTACTTGATCAATTGTCGACAACTAAAGACGCAACTGATTATCTTTGGTACATAACCAGGTACAGCATCTTATGCTCTAAACTGATCTGGTGTGGTATGAGCATGTACCTGTACCAGGTGGCATAGCAATTACTGATTTTCTGAAGGGATACAATATTTTAAATGCAGATACAATAGCACGTCAGCAGGTGGCAACCAAGTACTTCATGTCGAATCAGATGCACATGTCATACATGCATTTGTTAACAACATGCTTGTAGGCAAGTATTCTATATGATAAAGATATACATATTTCCCATTGAGACTATAAGAGAAGCACCTAGCACTATACAATTTTAACAAATTGCTGTCTTATTTTAACTTGATTAGACTAATGGAAGATGTAATGTATAAAAATTAGAATCCAATACTTAAAATATATAACAAAGAAGACTAAAAAGGAAGAATCAGACATACTTACTTTTGCTTGATATTCCCCAATAATTTTTTTAGCATTATGAAACACATTTCTCGTGATAATTTATAGGCAGTGCACACGGAAATGATCAAGATCCAACTGTGACTCTAGATGCTAAGTTTGTGCCAAACAAAGGAGAGAATACTATATCATTGCTAAGTGTCATGGTGGGCTCGCCGGTATGAATAGTAACTCACTTGCATCATTTAAAAATAGAATTCCTGAAGACTAGACAGGTATGGTACCAGTGCAGTTCTCCTCTTGGGTACCTGACTGCTAGTGTCCTACAAATGGGTACAAACTGGTACAATAACACAAAAAAATGTAAACTTTTTCCGTTCCTGGTACCTGTAGGCCCATTAACAGGACAAACATACAACTTATACGGTAATCTCATATGTCAGTGAACTTTCAAGTACAATTTATACACATGTAACATTTTTTTCTATTAAAGGATGGCGGTGCTCACCTTGAAAGAAAATATACCGGGTTGCGCACCGTGAAAATCCTGGGTACTGGAAGAAACTCAAATCTGATTGACCTAAGCAACCAAGCATGGGGTTACCAGGTATGCAAAAATTAATAAATATACTTTCTAAAATTTGTAGTAGATAACCTTTTAAAACTTTTCAGTCTTAAACATGAGGTATAAAATACAGGTTGGAGTATACGGCGAGGAGAATAAAATCTACTCTCCTGAAGGATCAACAAAGGCTAATTGGACGGGAATATTGTTACAGAACTCCAGAAATCAACCACTTAGGTGGTACAAGACGACCTTTGACATGCCAGCTGGCAGTGGTCCGTTTGCGCTAAACCTTACAAGTATGGGGAAAGGAGAGGCCTGGGTCAATGGAGAAAACATCGGCCGGTATTGGGTCTCCTTGATAGCACCAAATGGACAACCTTCTCAATCTCTGTATGTAGAAAACAACTCATATGTACATTTGTTTGATTATTTCATGTGTACTCTAGAAAATTTTGATAAACATCGAACACATTATGCATATCATTACACTCTAAAGTTAAAAAATGCCCAATGTTTTTTCACCCTTTTCTTTCCAATAGTGAAATAGATGCCCTTTGCACATATACCCTTCCACTATTTATTTATTGCACAGATCACTTGCATGACTGATCCTCTGCTTTCAATTCTTTTGCACATATACCCTTCCACTGTTTATTTATTGCACAGATCACTTGCATGACTGATCCTCTGCTTTCAATTTTTATAGGTACCATGTTCCGCGGTCATTTCTAAAACCTTCTGGAAACCTCCTAGTGCTTTTTGAGGAAGAAGGTGGAAACCCGTTAGAGATAACAGTCAATACTATTTCAATCACACAACAACAGAGGATCAAGGATGAACAACCGATACCAACATATTTTTCATATCAGATAGAGAATGTAACAATTGGGTTATAAGGATTTTACATTTTTACCTCCTTGATTTGCTCTTTGGTAGAAGTCAGGAACTATATATATCGAGTGACGCTATGGTACTTCGGCTAGTGTACTACGGCTTAATATGGTACTTTTTAAAATCCTAACGGTTGATCCGAACCGTTCAATGTGATATCCATATGAATATATACTTGCAAACTAAATTTTATATTTTTTTGAATTTTTTTACTATTTTTTTAGATAGGTAGAATTTTCTGTGTTTTATACAAATTATGGACCATCAAAATTCTACCTATCTAAAAAAATAGTAAAAAATTTGGAAAAATATAAAATTTAGTTTGCAAATACATATTCATATGGATATCACATTGAACGGTTCGGATCGACCGTTAGGATTTTAAAAAGTACCATATTGAGCCGTAGTACACTAGCCATAGTACACTAGCCGAAGTACCATAGCCTCACTCATATATATCTATATTCAGGACGTATATATATATGCTATATCATATATGGTTGGTATTTTACAGTATCACCTTCAAAATTCTTTCTTATTCCAAAGTATTGACGTCTGCAAGTTAAATTTATATTACATATTATATGAAGGTATCTTTGGGAAGGAAAAACTTTCCAATCCTGGTTTCATTTAGATTTTGAACAACACGTATCAGATCAGCACCTGCAATCTCTCCTATGATTAGCTAATCTTACCTGATGTTACTCACAGTATAATTTTTAGATGATTTCTTTTTTATTGAAAATAATGCAGTATCTTTTAAGGACCTACATGTAACTTGGCAAGTGCAATGCCATTGGAATGCTGTATCACTTCTGATTGGTAGTGCATGCAGTACTTTCTTAGAAGCAGTTTATGCTAATTTCCATTTTATGATTTCGTCCTCTGTCATTTCTTGAACTAATTTCTATTCATTTTTTAATTTTTTCCGAACTTTCTACACTTAACTTTTGTAACACGCCAGTGAACTACACTGGCCTTAACTGGTACTGTCATATAAAAACAGATAAATTATAGTGTTAGAAAGAACGCACCGTGTTTGCGCCAGAAGTTGCTGGACATTTATTGAAAACAATGAAAAATTTAAATTTGACTCATGAAATTCTGCTGGACTGAAACTGAAATAGATTGATGACATAATTTGAAAGGTCAAAGTAATATATTTGAAAATAATGAAATATAGATTTGAAGTACTTTAGTTCTATTTTAAGATGATGAAAATTTTAAGTTTATTAGAGTTTCTTTCCGAAAATTAAGAGTGTTTTGGTGAAAACAGTGTGAGTTAATGCTATTTTTAAGTGCTGTTTTTAAAAAAAAAAAAAAATTATTAACTTTTAGAGTTATATAAAATTTACAGCTACAAAAGTAGTCGTTATCTGATGTTATGTAATAACATATCACAAGAATAATGAAAAAAAAAATTAATCAGTTATCTTTCACTTAGCTTTCATCATGCTGCGAAAATGCCCAAATTCTTTGAACATGGGCAGTGCTTGGGCTACAAATAGAACACCTTTTTGAGAAGAAAATCATATTTATAAGTCAAAGCAATTACAGAAATTTGGGGTCCATCTTATCTCTTCAGTTGTGGGCCCTCCACTCTGAGAACGGATACAGGTTTGCAGATCCTCATCCCTCGCCAACGACTAGACGAATTCGTATCCTCTGCATTAACTCAAAAGGGAATCTTTTGAGTTAATGAATCTCGACCATCCGATCTGTTTTAAGATTCGTACGAACTAGATCTGCACTAATATTAAAGGGCCCCTATATTATAGGCACGAGCCGGATTGCCTCCGTTTAAAATCAGACGGTTAGAATTCATTAACTCAAAAGATTCTCTTTTGAGTTAATGCAGAGGATACGGATCCCGAGTAGACCCGGTTTTCCATGTGCAATTGCGGAAAGGATGCAGATAAGACAGTCACGGTTCGTGGTAAATGCAATGGTATGGTTTCAATTTTTCATGCTTTTAATTCGTAAATGTGGGCCCCAGGAACAACAATTCAAATCCCCATAAGTAACTCAAATTTTGAGTTAAAGGTCCGAACCGTCCGATCTGCTTTGACAATTATACTTTGTTTTTTTTTTTAAGAAGAGAGGGATCGGATTACACCGTTTTTGGTGATATTGAATTAAATCGTCTATTTTTAAAGTTTTCAAAATTCAAACAGTCGATCCAAACCATTCAATATGATGGATATATTAAAATGTGCTTGCAGATCAAATTTTACATTTTTTTGAATTTTTTTACTATTTATTAAGTACTTTACAAAATCGTTGTTTTCAGACCATTGAATTTTTGTATCTATCTTAATAAATAGTAAAAAAATTCAAAAAAAATGTAAAATTTGATCTACAAGCACATTTTAATATATCCATCATATTGAACAGTTTGGATCGATTATTTGAACTTTGAAAATGAACGATGTCATCAAAAAACGGTGTAATATGATCTCTCCTCTTTTTAGAAACTTTGGCCAAAATACTAAAGTGGCATCGTGCATTCCACTTTAAGCTGAATTGGTCTGAATTTTAATCGGACAGTCAGGATCTAAACATAAATTTTGAGTTACTTTGAGGATCTGTACTCCAGAAACGAATCACATGGCAGTATGGCACCCGCTATCCATGTCCCGCCAAAAACAGAGGAAATAAATCTGTTGTGAATTGTGATTCCTCGAGAATCACAGGACTCTGTTATTCCAAATCCATCCCTCTATTTTCTGGAATGCACAAATCTCAAAAGCTATTGTTTTCTATGCACAAATCTCGAAACAGATGAATGGATAGATTTGGAATAGCAGGGTCTGTGATTCTCAAAGAATCACAGCAGATTTGTTTCCAAAAACAGATCCCGTATCCAATTTTCGGTGCTAATCCGCTCCTGTTCTATGAACACACAACACAACGACAACCAATGGAAAAGTGCGAACTGCAAACTTGTTTTATAGAGTGGCGCGTGGCCGCGGCGTCCTTTCTTAATCCAGTGATTCGGAGTCGAGTATGTTACTCTTATCCAGAAAAAGCAAAATCTAAGATCTTTGACTATAATGTTTCTTGATTATTATTTTACGGATATATTGTATTATTGACTTATTGTACCTTCAAGCAACTTTGATGCTTATAGAAGATGAGGTTGTTGTATGAGTAGAACTAGGGTGCTCCTAAGCTCACCAAGTCCTTCTATGAGCTCGACTCAAAACCTATCGAATTGATTTCAAACGACATTTTCAAACCGTTAGATGTTCAATCTATATTAAAATGTGCTTGGAGACCAAATTTTACATTTTTTGAAATTTTTTTACTATTTATTAAAATGTTTGAAAATCGCTGTTTTTATTAAAATTCTGCACCATTGGAAAACAGCGATTTTCAAACCATCTTAATAAATAGTAAAAAAATTCCAAAAAATGTAAAATTTGGTCTCCAAGCACATTTTAATATAGATTGAACATCTAACGGTTTGGAAATGTCGTTTGAAATCAATTCGATAGGTTTTGAGTCGAGCTCATAGAAGGGCTTGGTGAGCTTAGGAGCACCCTAGTTCTACTCGTTGTTGTATTGCGTCAGAATTTATCATGAAATTTGTAACAATTAATGATTAGATTAATCACAGTTCCTTTATACAGAAGTGTGGTGTGGGGCTTGTTGAAAATCTTTTATTTATTTCTTCACTTAGAAATGGTTATCTTTTAATTTGGGCAAGGATCGATGTCGTTGTTTTGAGGCATGCAATTTTTACAAAGTAATTTCTCGTTTTAACAACGCTTATCACGAAACATTTGTCCTTTGAGTTAATTCACCTTAGCCGTCCGATTAGAATCCGGACCAATCCAGTCTAAGGTAGAATGCACATACTTCTTTAATATGCGTGCCACGCAAGCTGGGCTGGTGCACAAAACCAGTTTGTGCACCGGCTTTTTTTTCTTTCTTTTTAAGTTCTGTTATGTTGTGTGTATTATTTGTTGTATAAAACGTTAATCAAATTGTGCATATAATTTATATTTATAGTAATTTGTGCATCAATTTACTTAGTACAAAATGTTGTTCAGATTATGCGTATAATTTGTTGTAGTAATTTTTACTTCAAACTTATATTTGTTAAGCATGTGTGTTTTATTTTCTACAATTTCTCTGTCTAATTTGATGCGAACATATAATTCTAAACACCACAAAACAAAACAAAATATAACAGAGAAAAAAACTTAGTACAAAAATTTCAAACACAACAGTACATAACTTTAAAATAAAAATTTTGGTGCACCAGCCACTCAGCTTGCGTCAGTAGTAAAACCTTAATTTTGATAGAAATGATGGTAATGTATTAATTTTGAATTATTAGGGTGGTTAGTGGTAACATTTTTTACAAGCTATGGAAAAACATATTCATTTCACCCGATGTAACAGAAATTTTGAGTTTAGATCTGGACCGTTTAATCTGCTTCGGCACGAATATTAAAGAAACCCCATGCATTCTACCACGGAACGGATGGTCTCGATTCCTGAATTTTGTTCGGACTATCTGAATCTAAATTCAAATACTCCGTTACCTCAGAGGATATTGACTCGTCGTAAAACCACGGCTACATACGGAAATTTTTTATCTATAGAAATTATTAAATACAGATGTACGGAAACAGAAAGAGTACCTCATTTGCAACAAATATAGAAAGATCTAACTGAATGAGTCCGATCCAAAATTTATGGATCGGTCTCAATGGTCCAGATCCATCAATATATATATATATATAGAGAGAGAGATGAATTATTGTGCTTTGCAAAGTAAAGCGAACGTTTTATTTCAGGCTCTTTTTCATATTTTCAAAGACCAAACAGTCGATCCGAACTATTCAAGTTGATCTACATATTGAAATGTGCTTGGATACCAAATTTTATATTTTTTGGAATTTTTTTACTATTTATTAAGCCACTTTGAAAATTACTGATCACATGGTCCAGAATTTTGTTGCACTGTTTTTACTGTTCACCCGGATCAACAATTTTCAAAGTGGCTTAATAAACAGTAAAAAATTTAAAAAAATGTAAAATTTGGTCTCCAAACAGATTTTAATATAGATTAAACATCTAACAGTTTGGATCGACTGTTTGGACTTTGAAACTCCAAAAAAGAATCCGAAGTAAAACATTTGCTTTACTTTGCAAGCACAATAGCCCATCTATATATATATATATATATATATAGAGTACGGCTAACGCGCTTCCTCTAGCATTTCGGCCGAGGTGCTTCAGGGGGCATATCTTGCAATTTGATGTTCAAATAACAAATTCAAACCGTTAGATGTTCAATCTATATTAAAATCTACTTGGAGACCAAATTTTACATTTTTTGGAATTTTTTTACTATTTATTAAGCCACTTTGAAAACCGCTGTTTTTCAATGCTTCAGAAATTTAATAAAAACAGCGGTTTTCAAAGTGGCTTAATAAATAGTAAAAAAATTCCAAAAAATATAAAATTTGGTCTCCAAGTAGATTTTAATATAGATTGAACATCTAACGGTTTGAATTTGTTGTTTGAACATCAAATTGCAAGATATGCCCCCGGAAGCACCTCGGCCGAAATGCTAGAGGAAGCGCGTTAGCCGTACTCTATATATATATATTGATGGATCTGGATCATTGAGACCGATCCATAAATTTGAATTTGGATCGGACTCATTGAGTTAGATCTTTCTATGTTTGTTGCAAATGAAATACTCTTTCTGTTTCCGTACATCTGTATTTAATAATTTCTATAGATAAAAAATTTCCGCTACATACATGCCTACTGAGTACCGAGTACCGAGTACTGACGACTGACGCGTGCTTCCGTCCAGACGGAAGAGTATCCTCTGCAGTACGAATTAGCATCCTCCGAGATATCTCAAACTTTGAGTTTTTTTCTGGAAATTATCAACCGTTCAAATACGTTCTGCACGAATCTCAAAGCAAAAATAATATTGGTCCCTGCGCTATCCCCGAATAGGCACCGTACACGTCGGTCACGCAAAAGTTAGATATCTCAGAGGATACTCACTGTACTACTCTCACTATCACTGTACGCAATCTCCCCCTCTTTCTCTCTCTCTCTCTCCATTCAGAGGCTTCATCACTATTGTGCACATAAGTCGTTCATTCCCATTCCTACACCATCTGGGTACACCAATGGCGAAGCGAAGCAACAGCACTAACAACTTAAAACACAGTCTCTCATTACCTTTTTTCTTCTTCCTTTTTCTTTTCTTTCCATCCCTATCCTTTTCCAGCAATGTGACCTACGATGGCCGCTCTCTCTTCATCTCGGGCCACCGCCGGATCATCATCTCGGCCTCTATTCACTACCCCCGTAGCGTCCCTGCTGTACATTCTCTCTATATATCTTTCCTTGAATGCATCTTTGTGTGTGTTACAGTTGTGTTATAACTTAATTTATTGTAGATGTGGCCGGGACTAGTGGAGGCAGCGAAGGAAGGAGGTATAGATGCAATTGAGACTTATGTTTTCTGGAATGGGCACGAGCCCTCTCCTGGCAATGTGGGTTCCAATTTCAGTTTCTCTCTGCTATTATTATTTTCCGTTTTGTTTACGCCACCTTGAAGATATGGCTTTACATGTGAAATCCCACCTTTTATGAGGGTACATTTGCAAATGTTAATTTTTAGGAGTTTTGTTTATAGATTCTAAGCTAAAATCCTCTTTCAAATTTCAACCTTGCTTCTCTGTGGGGTTGAAAGTTTGGTGACCTGAAATTTGCATGTATGTCCTTTTATTACATAAATTTTACATATATGCTCTTGCAAGATCTGTATTTAGCACTAAAGCACCACTTTTTTTGCAAAGACATTTTAGAAAGTTTTATGGCATTTTCAGTATTATTTTGAAGATCGCTTCAATTTGGTGAAATTTTCTAAGATAGTTAGAGATGCGGGTCTCTACATGATCCTTCGAATTGGGCCATTTGTTGCTGCTGAGTGGAATTTTGGGCAAGTTTTGAATAATACATCCTTACATACACTTTCTTTCACATCTATCATTAGCTTTGGTTATCTCAGCAATTTCTATCTATCAAATGCAGAGGAGTGCCAGTATGGCTACATTATGTGCCCGGTACCACATTCCGAAGTAACGATGAGCCCTTCAAGGTTTCATGCTATAAAATGACAACTTCTATTTTATTAATTCTTTGTACTTTTAATGCTTTAATGGAACAACAAACCGTTTCTTCTACTACTTAATGAACTACATTTTATTTAATGTTGGGCGTTGGCTACAGAATCATATGGAGAGATTCACGAAATATATAGTCAATATGATGAAAAGTGAGAAATTATTTGCTTCCCAAGGTGGCCACATTATCTTAGCTCAGGTCTCTCTCTCTCTCAAACTTTAGTAAATGCATATTTCATTTGGTCAAATTGTTAATTAAATATCAAACAATCCAGCCGTGCTCGTCTATTATCTATCATAAAATGAGACTATGAATTTTAACTGTATCCACTTTAGCTAATTGCAGATAGAAAATGAATATGGTGACATAGAAAAGGTCTATGGAGATGGTGGTAAGCCTTATGCCATGTGGGCTGCCAGCATGGCACTCTCACAGGATATTGGTGTACCTTGGATCATGTGCCAACAATATGATGCACCTGATCATGTGGTAATTACATATCACTTTGTTTACCTATTTATTTAGTTTTCACCTAGAATTCTTCACAACTGATAGTGACTTTTTCGATAATATGAGAAATGTTGCATTTTCATGCAAGAAAAAAAAATATCACTTTATGTCCTGAGAACCAAATAAAACATCACAATTATCTTAAATATTAACTAAATAAAAATAATTTTACTGTACCTTTTTGGAATTTCTTCAGAATATACACTCAGTACTTACTGCCATATAATTACAGAGATGGGGATAATTTTTTTTTTTTAGAATTAAGGAAATATTTGTGGCAAGTGTGATAATCAGTATAAGTTTTCCAGGGATGTTCTCTTTTTGCATGGGTCTGTTCTGTATTATTTATTATGAGATTTCGTAGGGACACATGAAATTGTGACCTAGAGATAAAACCTAATATCAG
Organism: Carex kokanica; assembly: GCA_025461125.1. Lineage (NCBI taxonomy): Eukaryota > Viridiplantae > Streptophyta > Magnoliopsida > Poales > Cyperaceae > Carex > Carex kokanica. The sequence goes on from JAJGRX010000210.1 coordinate 170,660, forward strand.
CTATTATATTTCCAAGCCATGCCATGCCCATTATGGCTACTGTTCACCAGTATCCGAGTTCTTTGATACATTTTTCATTCAATACTGAACCATTAAGTTATTCTGACAGAAGTAGTCAAATATTGACAATTTCCCTCAACTCAATTTTTTTTTCCTTCCTGTAATTAAGCCAAATACATTTAAGTCACATCAACAAGCTGAAGTTATGTGGGTCAATCTACTGTAAATAAGTTTGCAACAATCTAGACAATATAAACTCGACAAAACCTTAGTTTGGTGATTTTTTTCCGGAAGCTATGTCATTAACAATTAGAGTAAATTACAAAATGGTCCTTAAAGTATCACTCATTAAACATTTTTGTCCTTAAAATTTCGAAGGTACCGTGTTGGTCCTTAGTGTCTAATTAGCACCAAATTGGGCCTATTCATTAGAAAAAAAAAATACTTTTTCATCCATTCCACCATCAATTTAGCAATGCAAATAACATATCTTGTTGTGGAAGTAATAAATACGACGGCAATATAAATATTACATCCACAATATCACACATTAATTAAATGGGTACTAAAATCTATGTCCATGTCATTAGGAGTCAATTAAAAAATAATATTATTTATGTGTCACCATGAATATCATCATGACATGGATGTTAACGTGGATTTCTCAAACTTTTTGACCGGTGACAATAATATGACCAATTGGGTACAACATGAAAGGTTTAAGGATTGAAATGATAATTTTGAAACTTTAAAGACCAAAATGATAAATGAGTGATACTTTAGGGACTATTTCTGCAATTTATCCTAACATTTAATAATAATTCTTTTCTTTTAATCGTCATGCAAGTTTCCATTCATAAAACACTCTAAAATGTTGAGTGTCATTTGCAAAAATAGAACTTTAGCATGACTTTTCGATTCTCATTATTTACTCTGGGACCATTGCAGATAAATACTTGCAACTCATTTTACTGTGACCAGTTCACACCGAATTCTCCAAATAAGCCTAAAATTTGGACAGAGAATTGGCCTGGATGGTAAGCCACTATAATTTATTTTCTCAACTTTATTTAGAAATGGTAAATATGTTGAGGCATTTAATTATGCTTTTAGGTTTCAAACTTTTGGGGCAACAAACCCACATCGACCCCCTGAAGACATTGCATTTGCTGTTGCGCGGTTTTTCCAAAAAGGCGGCACCGTTCAAAATTATTACATGGTATATTTGTAACTTTTCTTTAAGAAAGTATATTTGGAACTCAAGTAATGCATTTTTTTATTTTTTCTTACAGTGATTTTTTTCTTTTTGTGGTTTTTGTTTGAAGTATCATGGTGGAACAAACTTTGGCCGAACAGCTGGAGGACCTTTCATCACAACAAGCTATGATTATGATGCGCCAATTGATGAATATGGTGCATAACTACATATTCTTTCAATATAGAGAATATTACGTCTTTCCTCTACTTTGATTTAATCTTTTGCTTCGCCATTTTCGTACATCATTTTGATGAAAAACTAGGGTTGGTGAGGCAACAAAAATGGGGGCATTTGAAGGAACTTCATGAAGCTATAAAACAATGCGAAAATACCCTTCTTTTTGGCAATTCTAAACTTCTCACTTTTGGCCCTTTACAAGAGGTAAATTACTTTGATATCTGGTTCTCCTTTTAGTTTTCCGTTTTCTCCTTTTTTGACTGATTGCTTTTCCTCTTTTTTTTTTTTTTGTTAGGCAAATATCTATACTGATCATTCTGGGGGATGTGTTGCATTTCTTGCAAATATGGACGAAGAAAAGGATAAATCAATTGTTTTTCAAAATAGGGCTTATAATGTGCCGCCTTGGTCAGTCAGTATCTTGCCAGATTGCAAAAATGTTGCATTTAATACAGCAAAGGTACTCTTTTCTGTTATGAGTCGTCTTTTCCGTTGATTGATTTTTTTTCTTAGATTTTATGTTGCTGAGCTCCTCATTAAGCTATCCTTTGCACAAACAACCATCAATCTTGTTATCCTATAACACCCTTGAGAGGATTTGGCCTTGTAGATAAAAAAAAATTGAGATTTAACTTTTCAACTATTTAGGTCTAATACTTTGTTCTTCAAGGTCAAGGCTTTTGACCTAGTGTTATGTTAACAATGAAAGGGTACAATAGAGATGGCAGGAGGGAAGATAAGCACGGAATAAAAATCCAAGAGAAAAAAATTGATACTTGTTGTACAAAAGGAAATTTAATTTGTTGTGCTTCATATAGCATTTTTACAAAATTCTGTATTTATGCTACGTGTACAATCTGATCCCAATTGTTTTGGCAACTACATAATATGGCAATATGTGCTTTGTTAATAATACATCACCCTCTCAAGAAAAAAAGAAAAAGAAATATTCTATATGAGACAAAGGGCAATTGAATTGCATCATTTTATTGATTCTCTCATGCAGCATTTACTATTTTGTAAGCATATTATTTATTTGGTAACCAACCCTTGTACTGAAATTCAATTCTGGACGGATTTGCGGTTTTTTGTGTGTGTGTGTGTGGGGGAATAGGAGCATGCCCACTCTCAGTTTACCTAGCTTCACTCCATCTCTGGTTATATAATTATATGTTAAAACTATATTTTTACATAATTTTCCAATAATTCTACTGTTCGATAAGTAATGTGGAACTAATTATTTGTGTAGGTCAAAACCCAAACTTCTGTAGTTGAAATGATTATTGATAATTTGCAAATCTCAGAAGGCTGGAGTATTTTCGAGGAGAAGGTTGGAATTTGGGGTAAACCTGATTTTGTAAAAAATGATTTGGTCGATCATATCAATACTACCAAAGATTCTACAGATTATCTTTGGTACACCACAAGGTACACAAATAACTAGTAAACAAGCCAACTTTTGGTCTAAAAGAGTATATCTAGTAAAATTGCCTGAAGAAATGGGTGCTCAATATAATGTCCTCTTCTAAGTTAAAATTCAGGATTTGTGACTTTTTATTTTGAAAAATGGCTTACACATATTATTGCCAGCTCTTCAATTTTTTATTTTTATTTTTTATTTTTTATTATTGCAATGAACAGCTTTTATGTTAAGGGAGGTGAAAAGATTTCAAACCAATCTCTTCTCATGGTTGAATCCAAAGGCCATGCTGCACATGTTTTTGTCAATGGCAAACTCCAAGGTTTTTTTCTCTTTACTTTCAAAGCAGTATTTTTTCCTCCTTCATTTGAATGTTTAGTTTTGATAATATTTTCTTTCCATTTAATCAAGAGTCTGATAACTAGCACGGAAATTTCTGTGACCAATCTACGGAAATTTTTACTGCTTGTATTGATCTCCTTATATGTTTCTAATTTTAGCTAGTGGATATGGAAATGGGTCGGAGAGCAAATTTAATCTTACTACGCCGGTAACCTTAAAACCTGGGAGAAATGACCTTGCATTGCTAAGCATGACAGTCGGGTTGCAAGTAAGTGACTTTCCTGAATAACATCTGAACTGATGTGTTTCAATAGAATCCCTTGGTACAATGAGATCAATTTCTTTCAAAATAAAAAAAGAATAAGAAAGAGAAAGAGAAAGAGAAAGGGGGTAACTTCCCTACAGATCAAACTACCTCAGAGTTAATCTTGACATCTGGAGTTTAATGCTACGAAATGTTCTTGACTAAGATGGATTAAATTGTTGTATGAATTAACTTATTATTATTTACATGACATACCTACTTGTATTCAATTAATCTTCAATTTTTTGAAAGGTCAATATCTTCACATGCTGTAAGCATCCATAGTAAAACTAATGAAGTCCAAACTTTGAATTATTTAGATTCACAATGCTATTAGTGTTGTTTTGATGTGAGTAGTCTATATTCTAATTTTCCTTTGTTTAATAAATAAAAAAAAAAGAATGCTGGGCCATTCTATGAATGGGTCGGAGCAGGTCCCACTAGTGTAAAGATTTCTGGTCTGACAAGCAGGACCCTTGATTTATCTTCACATGAATGGGCCTACAAGGTATACTTAATTGTTATTTTATTTTTTTATTTTAATTATTACTTTTTCTATTTGAGAAACTCTCAACATCGATATAAACATCAAATTTATAATTCTTTTTCAATGTTTTTGAAAGATTGGATTAGAAGGAGAGCATCTTTCTATTTTCAGTCCATATCAGAATGGCGATTTGAACTGGAAAACATGCTCTCAACCACCAAATAACCAACCTCTGACATGGTACAAGGTAATGGTTTTATTTATCCTTTCACTTATCCTCACAAGCAGTATAATATGTATGTTAAGTCATATCTTAGCAAGAACATAGAAAGTGCCAGAGTATGGATCAAATTCATGGGATGGATGAGTTGATAGCTAGTATGTATACAAATTTCAGCAGTGCATATCTTTACTATAATCATACACTTGACTGTTTGGTGTCTTATTGGTGTTTTAGGGTGCATTTTTTCCTCAAAAATATTTTGAGTAAAACAGGTTAGAAACCAGTGAAAACAAACTTATGTGATTGCTCTTACTTTTAAATAGAAAAGTTCAAATACCTCTATTTTTTGTGCCTCCATTTTGTGAAAGCTGAATGAGTTAAATTCCTAAAATGTGAATAACAAATAACCTGTTAGACAGATCCATAATACTTTCTATATTGTGGTACTTTGAGTTCAGTTAAATGGTCATCACAAGTACAAAAACAATTCACAGAAATAACCAGACGAGAGTAGAATGTGATGAACTTTTTGATGTCCATCAAAAACATAGCTGTAGTGACATGATTTTGTGTGTGCACACAAAGAATGTGACATAGATCATATAATGGCTTGTAGAATTTTCAAAAGGAGGCATTTTAGCCCTCCTCATTTTTGAATGGAAAATTAAAATTGTAAATGTGCATATGTTGCACAACAGGCAAACTGGTCTACCATGCAAAGCATTTTGCAACAATACCCCTGAAAGGATGCTCTCTGATTATAAAGTAGTACTTCGTTCAACTTTCAAATCTTTTAAACAATTTGCCTTTTTTCTTTTTTACTTTTTCTTATGTATATTTCAGGTAATAGTTGACACACCAAAAGGCAATGACCCAATTGGGCTTGACATGCTACACATGGGAAAAGGCCAAGCTTGGTTAAATGGGTATCCAATTGGGAGATATTGGCCGAGAGCTAGTTCTCCAAATGACAAATGTACCTCAACTTGCAATTACCGAGGCAAATTCTTCCCTGACAAGTGCCGTACTGGTTGTGGTGAACCCACTCAAAGATGGTATAATGTCTTCTCAATACCATAATATTTTTCTAAAATATAAACAGGTATAGGGCTGAGTATGCAAGTAATGCAGGTTTGTGTACAAGCAACCTGTATATTACCAGGCATGAAAGTTATGACCATCATATAGTTGTACCATGAGTGTATATATATAACTACGAGATGTAGATATCATACTGGCATTGGTATCAGGGTTGAGTATGAAGTTTCTTGGTATAAAATATTATAGGATAAATTATAATTGTAAACTTCCTTTTCTTTGGTCAGGTACCATGTACCAAGATCATGGTTTCATCCGACTGGTAAAAACACACTTGTAATTTTTGAAGAAACTGGTGGTGATCCGACTAAAATCAGTTTTGCAAAAAGGCAAACAAAACATCTCTCTTGATAGTTGAAAAGGTATGCAATGACAAGTGTACCGTTGAAATAGCAACAAGATATACTTGTCTATTTTTTTTTTTTTAAATCTTCTGTTTAATTGGGCTTTTATGAGATCAACGTTTTATTAGTTTATATATTTTCTTTTGTAGGCCTGTTTGAATGCAAATAGTTGCACTCTAGCACTGTCAAAGGAGCAATTTGGGGATGATTCGTGCCATGGTATTTCTAAGTCTCTAGCTGTTTAAGCAGTTTGTTCCTAGAAAAACTTCTAAATTCTGATTTCAATTAAATTTATAGAATTAGTATTGACCATGTCAACTTCTGGTAAGCATATTTAATTTAATTTACTGTCTTAATAACTGAGGTGCTGTGTTCCATTTCTGAACAATTATTTTAAACATGTTTTTTTTATATTAGTAAGTAGTAACCCACAAAATTCTTGCTTATTTTAGTCTAGTTAGCTGAATAAGTTAAATCACTTTCTAACCGGAAAATTTTCTTAACAATTTTGCCTCCATGCTTATTCAGTCAGAGATTTATCACCAATTTTCGCTAGTTGTGTCCTATGGTGGTTGTATATCATGTAATGTCTTTAGGAAAGAGACAAGGGTCATATCAAGTAACAGGCTCATTTCTCCTACCTCTAAAACTACTTTTAATCATGACATCACATTTCGATGCTTACAATTATGATTTTATGGTGATTTTTTTATTAAACTATTTTTTGTTGATAGCGAATATAAAATGTTTGATCAGAGCTTCTTCATTAACTAAATGCAGTAGGGTTCTTACTTGTACGGCAAAATGTATTATTGTGATCATTTGAACCATCCTAATCTCCTTTAGCTTTGGATAATCTTATTTATTGAAACATTTGTATATACTCTACAAACTTATAAGTTGCATACTTTAATTGCCTTCTTAGACGCAAACATTGGTGCTCCATGTCTATTTTAGAATTCAAGATACAACATCTGTACTTTCAGCTTACAAAATAAAATATAATAAAACTTTTAATACTCAAATCTCAATGATTGAAGTGTAGTATAGCCCAGTGTTGTAAAAAATGTCTGTTTAGGTCGATTAATCGGTTAATTAGTCGTTGGCAGTGATCAAGTTGTCATGAATTTTTCTAACTAATTGGTCGATTATTTCCAATTAATTGCTTGGCGGTACTCTGTTCGTCCGACGACCGCATACCGTTATTTACAACACTGGTATAGCCAGGTCCTAGAGGGAACAAGGAAAAGAAAGATGTTTTCATAGAAGAAAAAGAAAATTTGCATTCCCATAAAGGCATATCAAATCTAAACAATTCAAGTCAGGTGTGCCAAAAAGATGATAATGTGATTTATTTATTATTTAATGATGCATCATTAATCGTTAATATCAAATCATTGAAAGTTTAAGTCACTTGACATATGGAGAATACACACACACACACATCAAATTTCATTGTTATGTAGATAATATAGATCATGTTTATAACGTTGAATTTTAAATTTAAATTTTATTTTTAAAATTATCAAAATTATTAATATAAATAATTATCAATTAATTCTCTCCTTAAAAAAAATAACAATGTGATTTACTCAACACAATCTTCTACTTGGAGATTTAATTTTATATTTTTCAACATTTTTACTATTTGTTTAGATATATAGAAAATTACTATATCTTAATTGCCTAGAATCTTTAGATCAGTTGATTTTCTGCTTATTTTTAAAAATAGCAAAAATCTTCTAGGAATATCTAACATTTGATTTTGAAATTCATTTTCATATGAAAATTGCAAGAGGTTTGAATCAACTATTTGAACTTTAAAACAAAACAAAAAAATCTATAATAAGACTTGATCTGCACATTACAAAGTAGCATAACATCATTCCATATATACATACTCGTCTTTACGAAGCACCAGTGAAAGGTTAATGCGCTGATATAACTTATTCTTTGATACTAAGAACTAGTATTTGGTCTAATAACAAAAAATGGGAGGTCACATGTTTTAAATCTAAATGGAAAAAATATTTGTTATAATAACATGAGTATGAATTTGAAAGACAAAAACGAACCATGCATTATCATAGGAGTCTCAACGAAATTCCGGATACAAATTTAACTTTCAATGTCACTGATGATTCCTCAGCAGGAAATAATGTGGGTTTCTAGCAATGTTCTAAATAGCACGCTATAGCGTTTTTGGACTATAGAAGCTATGACGCTATTGCTGTGCAGTCCATGATAAGGTTTAAAATAGCACGCTATAGCGCCACTATAGCGTTTTTTCAGCCATTTCACTATGACGCGATAAACGCTACTTAAAACATTGGTTTCTAGTATGTCAAAAATTAATTTTCGTTTGAAATAACAAATGCTTTCAAACAAATTTTTAAAAATTGATTTCGTTTCAAAGTAATGTTCCTTCATCCCACGTCAAAATAAATTAATCGATTGTGAACAACCTTTGAAACAAATTGTGAACTAATTTTCAAATTTGCCGACAAATTGATGGGTATACCGTTACCGTACACTCAAAATCTTCCTCAAGTTGGTGTGAGGCTTTAAATCGTTTGTTTGGTTTCATTTCCTGAAATTGTGACTTGTACTGCTTGATTTGATTTGATTTGACGATACCATTTCTTCTGACTTCTTCTTACTGCCATTCAACTCATAATTAGTTGCCTCTGTGGCTCTGTGCTATTTAATCAATCCAGGGAGCACATATTCAAATTCAACACCATCAATAGCAAACAGTTACGTTTCATTTTTTAATTTTTTACAAATTTAAAAAATCAATTTGTCTCAAATAAAATGAATTATTTTTTTTCTCAATAAATGAATGGGACAATAGAGGTCTGCTAGGAAGAGAGAAAATGAAAGAAAGTAAGAGACCAGAGGGAGAACTAGAAAATTGAGATAGGAAGCTGTATACATAAGTTTATGTAATTTTATTGAGTGAGGCTATGGTACTTCGGCTAGTGTACTATGGCTAGTGTACTACCGCTTAATATGGTACTTTTTAAAATTCTAACGGTCGATCTGAACCGTTCAATGTGATATCCATATGAATATGTACTTGCAAACTAAATTTTATATTTTTTCAAATTTTTTACTATTTTTTTAGATAGGTAGAATTTTCAGTGTTTTATACAAATTCTGGACCATCAAAATTCTACCTATCTAAAAAAATAGTAAAAAAATTTGAAAAAATATAAAATTTAGTTTGCAAGTACATATTCATATGGATATCACATTGAACGGTTTAGATTGGCCGTTAGGATTTTAAAAAGTACCATATTGAGCCGTAGTACACTAACCGAAGTACTATAGCCTCACTCAATTTTATTTTACGAGGAGAGTAGCAACATAATTTTTTGTAAATCTAAACAAAATTGTAAGGACAAAATTGAAAATTTTCAATTTATAAGGGTGCTTAGAATGCCTTCTCTCCACCTATTTTTGCCCTGTCGGTTGGTGCGGAACTAGAAATTGTTCATAGGGGCTGAAAATAAAATGCACAGTATGTGGTAAGTGAGATTTGAACCTTAAGTCCTCTCAACTATAAAACATAGCTCTAACCACTATGTTAAAAGTAAACATTTGATGAGTAGAACTAGGGTGTGATGTGCTCACCAAACTCTTTGGTGAGCACAACTCTACATAAACTATCGGATTCACTTCAAACGAGATGAATCCAACCGTTGAAACCGATGTACTTTACGAGTGATGCGCGTACATGCACAATTTTGAATTTTTTGAATTCATTTAGTCTCAAGTCAAGTGGTCAAAATTGAGAATTTTTTGAATGCATTAAAACAACTTCATTTTGGATCATTCATTTTTCATCAATTTTGACCACTTGACTTGAGACTAAATGAATTCAAAAAATTCAAAATTTTGCATGTACGCGCATCACTCGTAAAGTACATCGGTTTCAACGGTTGGATTCATCTCGTTTGAAGTGAATCCGATAGTTTATGTAGAGTTGTGCTCACCAAAGAGTTTGGTGAGCACATCACACCCTAGTTCTACTCACATTTGATATTTATTGAAGGGAGGTTAAACTATATAAACAGTTAAAAAAAATAAAATTCAATTAAATTTCAATATACATAATTAAAATATTAAAATCACATGGGTGGTTTAGCCACCTTTCCAATACACCTAAATTTGCCCCTGCCTGTCGGTAGAGGGCCCACGGATTTCACAGCCACTACAGAGATCAAATCAATCCCGGTTGTTTTTAGATATTTGTGACGAATGCACACTGAAACTTACAAAAACTACAGGGACCGAATTATTAATTCGGCCCCGATAGATATTTTATGGAACCAAATCATTAGTTTGATCTCATCTATGAAAATGCAAAAAAAGAAAAAAAATCAGCTTGTTTCTGATAATTTAATTTTTTAATTTCTAAAATTGAAAAAGTTGGTCCCGTTTAGTTGAGTTCACCAGAAAATTTGGCGTAAAAAACCAAATTGTGTCTTAGTCAAATTCTAAATCAGGTCTATTTGTAGTGGGTCGATTACAGGGACAGTTTTTGAGGATGAGATATTTTAATTTTTGTGGTTTGTTTCTTTGATGTAACCTGTGATGTGATATCGCGTCCTTGACTCCTTGTGCACGTCAACCTCACGTCCTCACTCAATCAATAGCAGTTACAGCTTCTTCTTTTTTTCCTTGATTGAAAGCAGTTACAACTGTGCTTACTGTTAGAGTGGAAAAAATGATACGGCGGAGCTCTCTCATGATACGGCACGATTATGGTATGGAACGGTACATTAATTACGTGCCGTGACTAACATGTTCTGTGCCGTGAGCATTCGCGTGTTGTAATTATTTTTTGAAACTTTGGTACGGCACGGCATGATACGTCACGTGAAAGATCTAGCCACAACACGGTACGATACGTGGTCACGCGAGTCACGTGTAATTATGACCATTAAATATTGATCAAATTGTGAATCCCGAATAAACTAACCTAAATTATCAAAGGCACGTTTGGGCATGGCATGACTCACATGACGTGACCATTGACGTGCTGTGACCACCCCTTGACATTTTGGTCACGGCACGGCACGACATGTGAAAAATTGATTGGTCACGACACAACACAGCAAGAGACTAAAGTCACGATGTGTTAGTCACGACACGACACGGCACGACACGTGAAAAATTGATTGGTGACGACACAGCACAGCACGAGACTAAGTCACGATGTGTTAGTCACAACACGTGAAAAATTAATTGGTCACGACACAACACAACACGAGACTAAAATCATGACGTATTAGTCACGACACGTTACGTTTTTTCCACTCTACTTACTGTTTTCATAGTTGAAAAACTTGATATTAAATAGGAAAGGAATCTATAAAGAGACTGATACTTCTTGCATCCCACGTACAAAATTTGTAGAGATTGATTAATGTAGACTAACTGTTATGAATTGATTGGTTTGAAATCAATAAGGATGAAGGCAGAATTTTCAACTATAAAGATATGAGAATTGGTTTAGAAAATTTGAAAGAAAATATAAAGTTTAAAGGAGTTTATTTTAAACGAGGAGGGTTCAAATGCTTTTATTTTTTGTGCCTCCACCGTGTCTCTATTTTTAAAAACTTTAATAACTCAAAATTTAAATTATAAACGTCAAAATAAAACCGTTAGATATGATCTATGTTATTTTCTCTATGTGCTCGTAAAAAATTATCACATTTTAATTTTGTTTTTATGTGAATCAATAAGTTGAAAAATCAACGTCTAGAAATTATCTACATTAGTATATTTTTTAAAAGCTCTTGATGACAACCAAAACAAAGTTGAAATGTTGTAATTTTTTATATGTGCACAGATAAAATGATATAAATCATATCTAACGATTTTATTTTGACTTTTAAGTTTCAAATTTTGAGTTATTAAAGTTTTTAAAAATAGAGACATAATGGAGGTACAAAAAATGAAAGCATTTGAACCTCTCATTTTAAATTGCCTTTTCTAAACAACACATACATTAATATATAATTGTTGAGAATGTGGATTAAGTGACAACTATTGTTTCTTACTACGTCACTTGTTTTGAGTCTCCTGTTATTATTGAAGCAACTCTTGTTGTTATTGATGTTCGATCATTAATTTTATATTGGATTTATATGTAAAATAATTATGCACTGTATACTGTTAATTTTATATTCAATTTAAAGTAATCATTACAGTTTATAATATATTAAGTATTAATGTGTCATATAGTGTGGATTTTTAATGTGTAATATGTAATTAAGTGCTATGTTCACATTTTAAACCTAAGAAATTACGAGAGTACAAGGCTGTATTTGGATTATTATTTTTTTCCAATTTTATTGTATTTTCTGTTTAAAAATCTACCAATGGTACAGGAAAAAAAAGTAGTGTATAAAATATTTCTAATCAAATTAAGAGACCAACATCCAATGAATAATTGTTGAGCCTGTAAATGTACAAAAAAATACTTTTCAGCAAATTAAACAGGGAAGATACATAACATAAATGTTCAAATATAGCATTAACATCAAGTACTATGAATCCGGGGCTCAAATCATATGGATATGAGTTATAATGTGGGGTTTATTTTAGGTATACATTTGCCTTTTTTGTTATAGAACAACAAAAAACATGGAGGCCCAAACTAAGAGGCAGCCATCTGAAGTGTTTGTTGGATGCTCACCACTGTCTTGGCACAATCATGTGTTTTGTGTACAGGCGCCACAGTTGTGTTGTAAATTTTGTACCAATATAAGTTAAGGCTAAATTGCCACTTGGTGAGCCATCAGGAGCAGATAGGTGAGAGCTCCTAATAACTGTTATCTCATGATACGTTTGGATGAACTCTAGAATAGTTAGAATAGCTACTGTTTAAGAACAGTGCTAACTCAAGCTATTCGGAATAGTGAAAAAGTTGTTTGAATTGCATATTTGGAATAGAGTTTGGATGGAATGAATAAAGTAATAGTTTATGTGTTAGATTAAATATAATACAATATAATATTAATTTAAATATTAAATGTAATATAATATTATTTTAAATATTAGATTAGTATAAAATAAAATATTATTTTAAATATAATATAATATTAGTTTAAATATTAAATATAATATAATATAATATTAGGTTAAATGTTAAATGTAATATAATATTAGTTTAAATATTAGATTACTATTAAATAAAATATTAGATTAAATGTAATATAATATTAGTTTAAATATTAAATGTAATATAATATTATTTTAAAAATTAGACTAGTATTAAGTAAAATATTATATTAAAGGTAATATAATATTAGTTTAAATATTAAATGTAATATAATATTAGTTTAAATATTAGACTAGTATTAAATAAAATATTTATTAAATGTAATATAATATTAGTTTAAATATTAAATGTAATGTAATATTATTTTAAAAATTAGGTTAGTATTAAATAAAATATTAGATTAAATGTAATATAATATTAGTTTAAATATTAAATGTAATATAATATTATTTTAAATATTAAATGTAATATAATATTAGTTTAAATATTAGATTAGTATTAAATAAAATATTAGATTAAATGTAATATAATATTATTTTAAATATTAGTTAGTATTAAATAAAATATTAGATTTAATATAATATAATATTAGTTTAAATATAATACAATATAATATTAATTTAATTATTAAATGTAATATAATATTATTTTAATATTAGATTAGTATTAAATAAAATATTAGAATAAATATAATATAATATAATATTAATTTAAATATTAAATGTAATATAATATTATTTTAAATATTAAATGTAATATAATATTATTAAATAAAATATTAGATTAAATATAATATAATATTAGATTAAATATAATACAATATAATATTAATTTAAAAATTAAATGTAATATAATATTAGTTTAAATATTAGATTATTATTAATATTGAAAGCAACAAATGTTATTCCATGTTTTTGTAAGAATAGCGAATAACCCTTTTCTCCCTATTCCGAATAGCTCTATTTCTTGTTTAGATTGTCCTTGTTCCGAATAGCAATGCTATTCTAAGAATAGTGCTATTCTTAGTGCATCCAAACATAGCCTTAAGGAATTCAAAGTGACAGAATATTTATGTTTAGATCTGAACCGTCAAATCAGGATTCACACAAATATTCAAGGGTCTTGTGCACGATTTTGTAACCATCTTAATAAATAGTAAAAAAATTCAAAAAAAATGTAAAATTTGATCTCCAAGCACATTTTAATATGGTGATCATGTTGAACGGTTCGGATCGATTGTTTGGATTTTGAAATCGCAAAATTGGCCTATAAAAGAAACAATGTCAAGATGTATCAAAAAAAGAATGTAATTGGATCCCTCTTCATATATTATTTATTAGATAGGTACAAAATCACTTGATCTAATGAATGATTCAGAGATAACCATCCAAGAGTATTTTATATCTATCCAAAATAGTAACAAATTCTAAAAAAAATATAAAATTTGTCCCCCTGGTAAATTTTCATATAAAAGTTATATTGAACGATTTGATTTGATTGTTTTAATTTTGAAAATGAATATATAAATCCATAGCACATATCGATGTGCATTATGCATAGTACTATAGCCTTACTCTACAATCTACATGCCATATGTAAATCAGTAATTTTAATAATTATCCTCCTACCATCAATACTTGGCTCTGGCTCTGATGAGCTACATATTATTAAAAATAAAATTTAATATATTAGAGCCATTCATGTTATATTAACAAAATATTTATTTAAATTTCCTTTATGAGAAAAAACTGATGTTTTGATTAATATTTTTATATTGTTTGATCAAGTCGAACATTCAGATTATGTTATTTTTCACCTCGAGGCGTTATATATGGATTCAGATCAGCTGAAATCCGAGATCTATGAACATTAACCCTGAAATTCCTGAAATCTGAGATCCAGCCGTCCAACTTTTTCTGTGCACGCATCTCGAAACAATTCAATGGCTGAATTCAGGATTTCAGGATTTTCAGAGTTACTGTTGATGATATCGGATTTCAGCAGATTTGGATCCGTTATGTATAGGATTAATCTAAGAATTCTAAAAAGATTTGGGTGAAAAGTGAAAAAATAGTAGATGACTTGTCAGACAAAGTCTGCAATGCATCTCATGGAGGAGATAGGAGTAGGTCCGATGGGCATCGGACCTAGAGTTAGGTTCAATTAGCTCTATTACCGTACGATTAGCATCAAGATCTATGCGCACAGAAATTGATACAGACTTACACGGATTTTGATGCAGAGCACACGAATCTTGATTCAGATCGGATGGTCATCACACCCATCGAACCAAGGTAGGTCCGATGGGCATCGGACCTACTCTCATTCCCTCATGGAGGTGCAGATTATTTATACAACACAATAAATAGACGGGTCCAAGTCAGCTGCCACTGGGTAATGGCAGGATTCTATCGTGGTCCATCTCAACCGTCTGATTTAATCTTAACCGTCGTAAGGAGGCTTTTGTTATATTTATTTTTGAAGAGATCCACTATGCCGTACTCTCATTAGCAGGACCGCATCAGATTTTGGATCCGAGATCGCGGCATCATGCGATGCGCGTTGCTTTTAGATGCGTGCTGTCTGTTTTCAAAAATCTACAAAAAAAAGGTATCTTTCAAAAATACTTCCGTCTGTTTCGGGAATAATTTCAATGAGAAAAATTATGCTAAAATATAAAAAAATAATTTTTTATGAATATTAAATAGTTAGGTAACTTAGATAAAAAAAAAAAAAAAAAAGTAAAAATTCCCACCAATTTTCTTGAGAGAAACCTAAACTTTATCATAAGAGTATCATAACCACAATAGTTTCAAAAATCAACTTTAGCTATTGGGCTACGAAACCAATGCCCAACTAAACCTATTAACTATGGTTTAAATTTTATTTGGAGTCGCTACCCATTACGCAATGAAAATGCAATCAACTATATTTATTTTTGTTCATGGATAATCAGTTCATATCTTGGTTATGAATATTAAAAGTGTTACACATTACATTCACTCAAAAAAATTAATTAGTCTCTACTAATTGTAACTTTCAAAAATATATTTCATCAATATAACAAGTTACAAAATAGAATAAACAAAATAAAATAAAAACTAAAAGAGAGTGCATATCAATTATGCAGATCTTCATTATTGTTATTAGAACATCGTAACAGCCTTTTGAACGACTTAGATTACTGGTTTTAGAAGTTTTATAATTTGATAAAAATATTTGACCAATATTTTTTCTCTCTTGATATAATTTTTCTGGACTAGAGAATTACATGATTTGTGCTTATAAATATGTTCATTTTTTAGGCAAATTAATTAGTTCAATTAATTTTATACGAACATAGACATGTGAAGAAGCAAGAATCATGCTGAAAATGTACATTCAATTGGTGAAAATACAAGAATCTAACTAAAAACGTTTCAATATTGTTTTTATGACCCTACAACATGTCAAATGTGAGATTTTATACTATTAGCTTGTTTTTAACATTTAAGCTTCTAATTTGATGTCATTTTGGTATTTGATGGACATACCAGATTAAAACTAAACAAGTATAAATATATCATATCCCTACCCATTAGAGGTTACACCAAAAATTTCCATCTCAAAGGTTTATAACATTAATAGAAAGAGAGTCAAATGAGAGAAACCGTTTATACATCAAGTTGAAGTAGCATGACTGCATCTTCCGCATTATGTATTTTTATGTTTGTGACAATTATATTGTTCAAAATCCTAAAAATTATGTTTGTCCTATGTTAATGCACAGAAACTTACTAATGGATCACATATAGTTTACGGTACAAGGTAATATGAATTTCGAAAAGTTCCTCTCTTATTTTTAAATTTGCAACAATATAATAAAAGTAACCCAAACCAATTTTAAACATTCAATTTCTGATGAAATCAACGGTATATTCAATAAGAAACCATCGTAATCAACGGTATATTCAATTTTAAACATTTAGGTGTAGTGCTTAGCTGCCTGTCTGCTCAAAAGTGACTACCCAACCGAATCCTATGTCTAATGGCTCAAAGCAGCGCTGCTGATCTGTCTCTACAGAGATGAATCTGAATCCTCTATGGACCCCTCCCACCATGTACGGTGTACGCCATTAAACATTTCTAATGAAATTTTATTTAGTTAAAACATATTTTTTTAAGAAGATAGTTCAAATGTATTCATTTTTTATGCATTTATTTTATAATTTTTAATAGCAAAATTTTTAAAATTTATATGTTAAAATAAAACCGTTAGATGTGATATATATTATTTTCTCTACATGTACAGGGGCGGATCTACTGTAGCACAGGGTAAGGCAACTGCCCTACCCTGAAAATTCAAAACTAATTTACAAATACTGAGTTTTGGACCTTTACCCTACTCTGGAAATTGATATTGCCCTACCCTGTAGTTGATTATCTAAATTTATGGAGTAAATTGTGTTATAATACTATTTTTGTTGTTTTTGTTATCATGCTTTATCTAATATCCGATTATTTAATGGGTTTGGACCCGATTATCTATTTAAATCCGATTCAATAATTTCTTGCCCTACCCTGATCAAAATCATGCATCCGCCCCTGTACATGTACATAAAAAAATTATCACTAGCCAATTTTGGTTTTATATGAATCAATAAGTTGAAAAATCATGGCCCAAAATTTATCTACATCAGTGTGTTTTTGCAAGCTTTTGGTAGTAATTAAAATAAAATCGAAATGCCATGATGTTTTATATATGCATAGAGATAATGATATAGATCACATCTAACGATTTTATTTTGACAAAGTTTTAAATTTTAAGATATTATAGTTTTAAAAATAGAGACATAATAAATACACAGGATATTAGATAATGCATCCAGCAAACTATGTAAATTAAAGTTCCATGTAGACCATAGAAAATAGAAAGTCGAAATATAGAAAGTTCTTATTTTTTGAAATCTTCTGACATTTTCTGTACAGGTATAAGATGTAAAAGTTTAGGTGTTAATAAATTCCAACCATCAGTTATTTTATTTCTAATAGAAAATTTTGAAAAAGAATGTAATGTAATAATATAAATTTTGGATGAGAGTGACATCTATAGACGTCAAAGTTACCGAAATTTTAAAAAAAAATTAAAAAAAAATATCGAGAACGAAGAAAGGTTTCGCTGAAATTCGACAAATAACAAAAATGTTATAGTCTATAACGTCCAGGGGACGTTACAGACCATCACAGCCAGCTTAGAAAATTGTAATTACCTAACTAATTACGGTCCTGGATGTTACAAACAATCACATCCAGTGGTCTTGAAAGAAAAATTATGGACGTTACAGACAACAACGGCCTGGACCCAGCGAACCAAAATAAATAAATTCCTAGCCATTCTCCTCTGTGACGGTCTGATCCCCAAGGTCGCGCCCAATTCAGACCTTAGATGATCGAATCGGTTTAATCATCTCTATCATTTATTTCGTTGATCTCTTGTATTTCGTTGGCTTTTCTCTGTCCTGTATCTTAGTTTCAGTCAAGTCTGTAACAATGCTCATAAATGAGATGCCTAAGGGCCTTTTCAAACAAAAAAAAAACGAAAGCAATAAGAGAGCTCTCTGGCCGTGATGGACAAAAATGTGCAGGGTGTTTTTTTTTTTTGGCTCTCTGGCGATGATGGACAATGAAGTCCAAAGTTTTATTTTTATTTTTTCCGCCTCTCTGGCTGTGATGGACAAAGACGTCTAGGGATTATGTTTTTTCGTTAGTTAAGGAATAATCTTTTGGCTAATCTGACTGTGATAGTCTGTAGCGTCTCCAGAACGTTATAGACTATCACGTTTTTTTTATTTGTCAAATTTCAGCGAAATCCTTCTTCATTCTCGATATTTATTTTTTATTTTTTTGCTATTAATAAAAATTTCGGTCAAAGTTATGACCTGAGGGCTTTCACATGCTCCTATAATTTATTTATTTTGGTTTGCGTATTTATTAATCTTGTGTCTGGTCAAATCTCCATACATTTTAAAACAACAAGATTGAGTGCAATATGGTAAACACTAAACAATAATGAAAGGGAAATAATAAGGTGGCATGCACTTCTTGTGCAGATCTAATATATTGAAGATAAATTTACAAGTATTTCTATTTGAGAGAATCCCTTTTAAGTATTCTTTCAAATCCTTGATCCCATCTAATGATCTAATTAACACATGCTTAGATTGATTGCATATGAATCTATGATCCTAAAGCCAATAAACACGGCCAATGGCCAGATTGATTGACAATTAATTAAAAATATCCATTCTCATAAAGTACAAACCATAGGTATGCTTGATATAGAATGCAATAAAGCGGGTGCCACAGAAGAACAAAATAGCAATTAAGCATCATAATGTGATGCTATCTTGGAATGCACCTAAAATACTATAACATAAGAAAACAAGAGAGAGCTTGTCAACCGTGGAGTGGACCCCAGTGCTCCGGCTGCACACGTCGAATTATTACTGTGCTGAAATGGACTGATATTTATTTAAAGGCGACATTGACATTGACTCTGTATAAAATATATATTTTTAGTTTGTGTTATATCTAATATGGGCTCACAATTGCAATTCCATATTAGTCTCCAATACTAATTAACCACTAACTATATTAGAGGTTAGTATTGGAGAATAATATGGCGTCACATTATTATTTGAGCGAAACACAAATTAAATAGCAACTTGCTGGACAATTTAATTATTAACGGAGCCCTAAAGGCTAAAGCAATTAACAAATCTGAGACCTGCCTACTTTCCATGAATTCGGATCCTCTGCGGAGTTAACCCCTGCAGAGTCGTGCGGAGCTTTTAATCTGGTCCGTTCGTTTTGATCGGACGGACCAGATTCTATTGAAACCCGAATTGAAAACAAAAAAACAAAATTTCCCTTCCCGATAAGATCTGATCTGGTCCATCCGATCAAAACGAACGGATCAGATTAAAAGCTCCGCAGGAAAAACTCCGCAGAGGATATCTACCCTCAAGCGAAGCTACTGAACAAAGTCGCTATTGGTTGGGATTCAACTGAAATATGAGATCAATGAACAATAACTCTGAAATTCTTAAAATTCGAGATCCAGCTGTCCAACTTTTTATGTGCACGTATCTCGAAACAGCTAGTTTTTTCGTGTACGCATTTTGAAACAATTCAATGGCTGAATTCGAGATTTCAGAAATTTCAGAGTTACTGTTGATGATCTCATATTTCAGCAGATTTAAATCCTATTGGTTGTTCCATGAATTTTGAAATATATATCACAAAAAAGAAGATGAATTCTGCACATTTTACTACAAAATTTTTACAGAATTTTTTTTTTCTTAACCTAGCAGATATTCATAGATTTTTTTTAAACTTTTAATTTGCAACGTAACATAACTATGCCAGAATAATAAATAATAAATAAATAAACAAATACTGCAGATATATTGTTAGATTGATTTTCATATATTTTTTTGTACCTTGACCATCAACTATATATTTAAAAGATACTAGTCAGATTTTTCTTTCCATTTTTTCATACGGATATTTATTTAATTTCCATTCATGCAACACAGATCATAATATTCTGTTATATTATTTTCTACAAGTGGAAAAAATAATCTCTTTCCTACCCTCATATATATATATTGATGGTATAAGTCCGCGTGTATCATTAAAAAGGAAATAATTGTTCAAAAGTGCCAAATTAAGTAACATATATATATATATATATATATATATAGTCATCATATGCAATTTGTACAACTGTGTTACCATATCACCATTAAAAAAGTGCCACTATCAAATAATGACTCGATTATTACCATAACTACCCGGACAATTATCCTAATTTTATAAATTCCTCACTAAAAAGGAAAATAAATATTATTCTTAATTTGAGAAAAAGTCACTTGTGTGTTGTATCTGAATTTTGCTAGGAAGACCAGTTTAAAATCAGAAATTTTTATTTATAGAAATATTATTTAAATGATATAGAGTTCTAGACGGATTAATTACCCGAGTATTTTGATTCTTTTACATTTTTTTTTTCTTAAGGAACCGTACAAAATTTGCCTTAAAATATATACAGGATTTCAAAAATTATTTTTGGTTTTTTCTACTGAATTGAAATACTCATACAATCCATTAGTTCTACTGGTTGCACATCACTTAAGTTTACCCATGACTCTAAATTAGAAAATAAAGATAACCGTGGGCTGCTTCTCACGCAGCGCTATTTAGGTCGTTAGCTCGACTCCTTTTCCGTTGAGATTCAAGTGGACCGTGGCATGTTTAACCTTCACCTTACGACCATATTTCGCATCATAATTCTCCCAAGAATTTTCAAGCCTAGAGCTTAAAATTAAGTTAATTGATTATCCTTTCATTATTTGAAACATAAATAAAGTTACAAAAAGAAAAAATTGCCATATGAAAAAAAAAAAAAACAACATTAAATTACAAGTTACTCAATGTTCAGCAGACCCTAGAACGGTAAATTATGTTAATATTATTTTTATTAAAGAATACTGTTTTAAAATTGCCCAAAATTTATAATATTCGCCACATAGTCACATAGAAGAAACCAAAAATATTTTAATTACTTAAGATCTGGAGTCATGTGGTAATCATGCAAACATCCAAAATGTACTATTTGTACCTGAAAATGGAACCAACACAATTACACAAAGACCCCTCCTATCTCTCCAATCCCACGGCCACGGTTCTAAGATAAAAGGCCACACACATCACACATGCATCTCTAATACCTCTAGCTTGCTCTTCTACCTTCTCTCCTCTCCAAAGGCCTCATTTCCTCTTCATCTCTCTCTCTCTCTCTCACTGCTTCCCCTCTTACTACTACAGTAAGTATCCAAATTCTCTAGAAATAGATGGGAAATTCTCCAGAAATGTACTACAAGATACTAAATTTACCGAATGGTTCAAGCCCACAAGAAATTCGCAATGCCTATAAGAGCTTGGCTAGAAAATGGCATCCTGACAAGCACCCTGTTTCGTCTAAGTCCGAGGCAGAGTCACGCTTTAAGGCTATAACTGAGGCTTATGAGGTATACTTTATTTAAAGCATTAAGTTATTTGGTTGAGAATACCTCTGAACTTGGCTAATTTTGTAGGAAGAGTGTTTTGTCTACTAACCTCTCTGTTTTTTTTTTTTTACTCAAATGGAAATTTTATATGGATGGCCAATTTTACAATTTTACAAGAACCGAGGACAATTTTACAATTAGTGATTTTTTCTGCATTTCATTGTTTTTGTTTAGCTCATTGAATTATTCAATTAGGCATTGTATCAGACTATATATATTGATCGTGTATGAACAATAGATACAAAACAACGCATCGGTTTTTATTGTATTTCATATTTAAAAGAAAACTTATTAATAAATTAGTTTTTTTTTTCTTCTAATTTTACATTCAGGTCCTTAGTGACATGCAAGAGAACAGAGACAGTTTATTTCAAGGGATGGTAAGTGGTGAAATTAAGCCCACACCAAAGTGTGATAGAATCTTAGGCCGGAGGAAAGAGGGGGCCCGATCAACGGGCACATTAGGAGGAGTTCAAAACTCAATTCCATCATTTTCAAGGTCAATTTTGCGAAAACCGCCTCCTATGGAAAAGAAACTTGAGTGTACTCTTGAGGAGCTCTCTACAGGGTGCAAGAAGGAGTTTAAGTTCATGCGAGATAATGTCATGAAAAATGGGTAAGTGTATTTTACACCTTAATTAATTCCTTGAACAAATACTAAAATTAAAATATCATAATGAATTAATCCGTTACAATTACTTTTGAACCGACGGCGAAAACATATATATATATATATATATAGGTTAAGGCGTAGTAAAACACAGTATAATTATCTTTTGTAGGTTATTAATGAACTAAAAACATTTGTTGGTTTGAACTAAAAATAAGCATAAGAGAAAGAGTTAGTGGCATGGTCCCTGACTCCCTCTAATTGGTACGAAATAGCTTTCTTTCCTTGTAACATACATAACCATCAAAGAATGGTCCTTTTTGCAATTTGGTTTCTGAATTCATGCACAAAAGAATCTAAGGTGGAGGTTAGATAGAGTTTAGACAATGACATATCTGCTTCCACCTAAAATCAAAAGAGAAAAAGAAGAAGTACATATGTAGACTTTTAAACAGTGTAGTGTACACCATTTGGTCTAATTGGTGGGTGATACTGTTTAGACTGTAGTGTACCTACAAACAATTAGCTGTAAGATGGAAAATAACCTTAGCATAAAGAACAGATTTGGTAGGTACAGTTATGTGCCATCTGGCATAGGTATATATTATACTAATTAGTCAAGAACTACTACTATGTTTTTTTGCTGAATTTTGGTTAATTCTCACTCTATTCTAGGGTCAATTCCAATACATTCAAATAATTACTTAAAAAGTCTAAATTTTTTTTTCTTTTTTTTATTTTCTTGCTGAATTTTCCATCAGATTGATAGCAAAGAAAGAGGAAACTCTGATGATCAAGGTGAAACCGGGTTGGAAAAAGGGCACTAAAATCACGTATGAACGATTAGGTGATGAAAGACCCGGTTGTCTCCCAGCTGATCTGGTACTCTACATATCTGAGAAAAAACACCCGGTTTTCAAGAGATCAGGAAACGACTTGGTTTTAAAAACCGAGGTCCCATTGGTAAGTGCTCTAATAGGCTGGAGCTTCAGTTTCAGACTGTTAAATGGAGAGAAGATGAACTTCATGTTTGATGATGAAATTATATATCCAGGATATGAAAAGGTTTTCAAAGGTTATGGCATGCCTTTAGCTGGTGAGAAGGGGAAAAGAGGTGATCTCAGGGTCAAGTTTTTAATTATTTTCCCAAAGAAGTTGACTGATGAGCAGAGGTTGGGTTTGGTGGAGATTTTGAACCAATGCAAGTGAGAGTTGTTGCTTTCTTCTTTTTGCTGTATAATTTTGGTGTTATGTTAATAATTCCATGATAGATCAGAGATGCTTGTACATAGAGGTGTTTAGTATATAATGTGTAAGAAATACTTTAAAAACATATTGGCAATGTAATAAATTTATAATGCCTACTTGCATATGAGATAATGAGAGGTACACAATTGGGATATCTTAAATGAATAGTACTAGTGAACCTCATTCCATCAAAGTTTGGTTCAATCTTATGTTTATAAAAGGCATGGACGGTTGATGCTTTATTTTTGCCTGTCCAAAAGCATTAGTTAGCTTTATTGGATGCTTTCTTAGGTTAGGCATGAATAAATGCTTTCTTTAATTCTCTCTTTTTTTCTTTGTACCTTACAATCTTTTAGGAGTAAATGTCATGTAGCTTTGCTGTTTTCGGAAGGAATGTAAGATTGGTCTTTTTTCCTCCGAAAGGACAAAGTTAGTAGCTTAGAATATTTAGTGCTTGCCAAGAGATATTATCAAGTATAAACTCCTTGAATATGCATAATTAATGGGCCAGAAGAGCCCAAGAAGAAAAGCGGGCTGCTATTGAAATTTGGGCCTCTTTATTTTAAGATAAAATTTAAGGCTTCTTTATGTTGCAATGTTGACAACTAGGCCTCCTGTAATTGATCCAACCCAAGGGAGGCCAGAAGAGTCTGAACACTCTTTATTTTTCTCCCTATATTTGGTTGGAAAAAGATTCTCACTCTCAAGTGCCAATTTTCATAGATAAAAAAATATTCAGTTCCAACTGAAATCAGAAAAGTAAGTTTTTACTTCAAGGAATGCACACTTGTTTAGAGAGAATTACATGGTAGAAAATAAAATAAGAACAGATTTATTCCTCATATATATAACAAATAAAGGGGTGGGGGTGTGTGTGGGGGGGGGGGGGGGGGGGGGGGGGGGGGGGAAGGGGGTGCATTGTTACTAATATCTACATTTTTAATACATTTAAATGAATCTACAAATCTTAATTACCATCATTTAAATTAAACCACCCTCCCCCCCCCAAAAGAAAAGACTAAAATTATAAACAAAAAAATGAGTATTTTGATATAAAAAAAAAAGAACAAGGAATTTAAAACTCCAAAACAGTCGATGTTAGGTTAAGAAGAGGCTGAAGCGCGCTCGGTGCAAACTTCCTAGCAAACAAGAAGCAAACTGTGGTTGGGTTCGAGTTGTACATGCAGAACGTGCCGTTATCCCTAATCGCACGTATAAATCCCGTGGTGATATCACTCCCGCCATATGTCGCCGGGTGGGGTCCACCCCTTGACCAGTCAACCCACGTCACGCTCCTATTTGCATTAACTTCCCCGTAAAACATGTTGACATAAGTCGGTATGTAATGCTCATCCGGGTAGCAGCTTGGCAGACAATATTTCTTGAAAATCACGTAAAATTTTGTCTCGGCAACAAGACCAACTGCCAGCTTCCGTGATGCCTCAAACCATTGAGACCCCTTGCGCCATTGGTATAGGCGGATGTCGGGAAACATGTGGCGGCTGTAGCGCCCACGACCCTGTGGCGTGTTCTCATCAAATGAATCCACAAAGCTGTGCACCGAGTTCATGAGGTAGTTGTATACCATCTGAAAGTTGAAAACCGGAATGCAGCTCTCTGAGACAAGAACAAAGCGCTCGTTTGAAACGTCGAGTAGTGCATTTGCTAGCAACCGCTTTTCGGCATCTAAGAGGGTTATGGAGCCCCATGAGACCTCCTATGGAGATAGGAGGAAAAACAGAGGGTTCATTTCTGTGACTAATTTTGCAGAGTTATGGAAATGTAATAGGAATACAAAATGTAATGAGAAATAACAAGATACTGTTAATAAAGGAGTTAGATAATTTCTGGCAAACTTTGTTACAGAAACTCTGCATTAGTAGTAAAAATATGTTATTTGGGACATTATTGGTTGGTATGTGATAAAATCACAATGGAAAAAGTTTTAATTTCGCTCAAAATTACAGAAAGCAAAGATTTTATTAGCAGAATATTGCATATCAAGTATGTTCTAAAGGAAACCTATAATCCACTCAAGCATATTAACAAACTGAAAAACATCAAATATATTTACCAACAAACCTATGATGCCATTGAAATTTACCAACAAAACCAACAAAACTTAATCATATCAGAACCATTGTGGATAAACAGTCATATAAATTGAGATATGAAACCTTACACCGCTAGGGATTTGGCGGCCATAAAACACGGACTCCTCGGACATGTTAAGCCTATAGCCGGGTGGTGCGTGCACGTAAATGGAGAACAAATCTTCATGTCCCTTGAAGAACCTCTCCCAAATGGGGGCCAGATGTATAGGTCCCTTAGTCAGAAACAAGAATGCTACCTTTGGCACTCGGTCGAATGGGAACTCCTCCATTTGGGGCACCACTGATGCCCTCCAGTACAGCTCTCTGTCCTTCATGCCATGCAACAATTTCTCTGGCTTGATGAAATCCTGAAGCGTTGATGTATCCCGGTTGCAATTCGAGACAAACTGAATGGTTTTAGGAACAATTGAGCTGGCTTCTGATACACGGTACTGATTGAAATTGAAATTTGAATAGACGGATAAACCAATTAAAAATCCAAAAACAAAGATGAACAGGCTTGAGAGGATCTTGGCAAGGCCGCTTTCCTCTTCTTCACCGCCCTTGACTTTCTGACTATATCTCATTTGGTAATGGAGATTAAATGTGCCAAATTTTCAAACCGTTCTGATTTCATGCGATCGAGGAGGTGAAATTTGAGTTTCTTCTATTTCGGGAGGATGAACAGCTAGCTATTGGAAGAGGAGCAGAATCAGAATCAAATGTCCACTATCTTATCCATGACTCCATGTCCAAGGAAATGAAATGCCCAAAATTGCAAATTGTGTTGCAATTAATATTTTTCAGAGTTTCAAATCAGCGAGGATTGCTGAACCAAGATCCACCCAATATAGAACTTTACTAATTTTAAAGCAAAAACAATGCAAAAGCACTCTGCAGTCTGCACCCTTTTTTTATTTATTAGTTTATTATTAAAGGTTACGAGGAAATTAAAGAGATGTCTCTGTAGCTCAATAAGAAAACACAAAAATGAAAAATGTGAATACAACTTGACCACATCCACATAGATCAGTCGTTTACAAATGGCAGGGGCACCGAGAATAACGGATTTCCAGTAGCTGTTTTTTATGGAGTGAACTACGTGGCGAGTTACCCAGTAGTGGTGTGGGTCCCACGTAAAGACCGCATCAGAACTCAGAAGATAGACGCAAAGAGCCAAAGAGGATATTGCCATGTGGGTTCAGGCCATAGAAGTGAGTGTGAGTCCCACTCATCAAGATATATAGAGGCTTCTCTCGGATATTATGTGCACGCAACAAGGATGTCGCTGTTCAGATATATATATATATAGAATGGTTAATATACAAACGTTTGTTCTGGACTCAAGAACAAACGATTCGGTTCTCCGATTTTCAAAGTTCAAACAATCGATCCAAACCGTTAGATATTTAATCTATATTAATATCTATATTAAAATGTGCTTGGAGACCAAATTTTACATTTTTTAGAATTTTTTTACTATTTATTAAGATGGTTTGAAAATCACTGATTTTATTAAAATTCTGCACCATTGAAAAACAGCGACCTTCAAACCAGTGAATTTTTCCTAGAACTTTTTTTTTTTTTTGCTTCCTTATAGGACTGAGATCTCTGATCTGAATTATTCCAAATTATTTCTGAAGTATATCCGAATTATTCCCGAATTACGAATTTTTGACCTCGCCGAACTTTTTCCAAACAATTAAGTTGTCACTATGGACGACACAGTAGAGACATATGTATGACACATCACACAAAATCTGACATGCACAGAGAACCAAAGAGACACGGCTTAGATCATGCAAGTAGGACTCAGTTGGAGGCGAGGTAAAGGCTTTACATGTTGCCACTTACAACGGGGCCGAACTGCTCTAGGCCCAATTTAAATGGCTGAACTTCCAACCTAAGACCCAGAACACAATTGGGCCATGCATGGACTGATAGAACAGAATTGGGCCGAATTATAATTGGGTAACCTTATGACTAGAAAATGCTAAATGGTATAATAAAACAACTTCCAACGGTGATGACAAACTATTTGGCACTAAATTATGTAATTAAGGCCCCCTATCTAAGAATGAATTGCGTACTTGAAGATATGAATTTTATCAACCTTGCCAATCACTTAAATAAATCAAAATCAAAATCAAAATAGAAGTTTAGAAGCAAAGAAAATCCCAAATGTTGATTTTGAGTGTTAAAATTAAATTATATTCTCTAAATAGATGCTATACCTAATCACAAAGAAAATCTGACTAATCCATATAACCTTTTCTCTTAACAATAATATAATTTCTAGTTTTATCTCTCTTTCCTGCACACTTTCATTTATGTACAAATATACTATAAACTTTAAAAAAAAAAAAAATGTACAAAAGAATCAAAATAGAGACTAAAATGATACATATATAATTCCATATTAAGCTAAGCAGTTTGTCAAGAAGCTTGAGCAAGGAAATAACCAGATTTGAATCAGATATGCCTTCCCTTTCTCCTTGTCAAACTTCCACATTCCCTCTAATTTCCTCTCTCTAAGATTATAAGAGACCATTTTTGATGGAATCCATATATACACCAACTCTTTCTGAGGATGAAAAGCCAAGATACTAGGCTTAATTTCTCTGGTACCAATGAAATCTCTCACACTTGTTTCATGCTTCAACACCCAATCACTTTTATTGACAGCCTTCAGCATCCAAATCTGCAATTTCTTTCCATCAATGTGTGCATAGTGCAGATGACCTTGGCTATGGCCCACACGCCCGTCTTGATTCATCTTGGCAGGCAATTCGATCAAATTGCACGAAATTTTGGTTAAATTAATTGCAACTATGAAATTAGGATTTGCAAGGATATAAAGGATATTGTTGAAATAGTGCATTGTAGCTGATATTGCATCTGTTTCTATCCCAAATTGAATCTCATGTTGATCCCACTTTCCAGTCTCAGAGGAATAGATCTCAAGCTCTGCACCCCGGGCCCTCCAGCCAGTGAAACATATCACCTTATAGTGCGGCGAACTATTCGGATCAAACGCCAAAATCGACAATTGAGTCATTCTACAGGGTTTAGGTAAGGAAACCCACCTTTTGGTAGTTGTGTTTACCACATAAAAGGTTACAGGTGCTGTCTGGTAATAAAGAAGCAACCCGTTACATGCATCAACTATGGTTGATTTCCCATGGAAAGGAAAGAAATCTAGTCTGCTTTCTTTAATGACACCATCATCAGCTGTAGATGCATATCTAGGCTCCTTGAATTGATCGGATTCGGATCGAAAAAACACGCCGGTGGAGATCAAAGGGAGTTTTTGTTGGAGGTACTTATCGGAGATAAGCCGGTACCATGACTTGG
Source organism: Carex kokanica (assembly GCA_025461125.1). NCBI lineage: Eukaryota > Viridiplantae > Streptophyta > Magnoliopsida > Poales > Cyperaceae > Carex > Carex kokanica. Next base: position 199,803 of record JAJGRX010000210.1, read on the forward strand.
AGACACATTTAAACCTAGACAAGGATTTCAATGGAAGCCTTGCTAAAATCTCTATCAGCAAATCTTCATTCATGCTTCTGTTAATGCCTCTCTGATAGCAAGAGATCAAATGTGATGCCTCCATGATCTGAGACTGAGTGCTATATATTTTGAGGTTGAGATTTGAGAAGGCGGTGGGAGTATGAAAGGGCTAATTTAAAAAATTTAGGCGGTACTAGAAATTTGATGCAAGGGAATTATGTGGTGACACCTTTTAGACTACCTGTGTCTTATATATATAGAAGAAAGGACATATATAAATATATATTGGGACCCACCTCCATGTCTTGAGTTGTCTTCCAAGGGAAGGTTTTTGTGGCGTTCACGCAATAATCACTCTGAATTCATATCCTCTAAAAGAGTTAATGAATCTTGACTGTCTAATTTATTTCAAAATTCGTGCAAACTAAATCTGCACTAATATTAAAGATTCCTATGTTATAGACACGAGCCGGATACGGATCCTCACTCTTGAGTCTTGACTTATTTTTATCTCCGGGATTTCAACATTTTACTGTATTTTTCTTCTTTTTTTTTTCTTTTTTCGTTTATAGAAGACACAATCAAGATAGTGCATCTTTTATTGAGTGAAGCAAGATATAAGATATACTCAATCTGTAAATTTATTATTATTAAAAGACATGATTAATCAATTAATAGGGAAATTTACCATAACTGTTGCTTGTAAAGTTCTAAACCACTGATTTCACTAAATACGGTTGTAAAGGGTTTAAAATTTAAAAACTAGTCCTTTTCCTTGCTTTATTTATTACTTGTTTAGATGTAAATTTAATTTCAGTCTGTAAAACTTATAAATTTCAATCTTTTAAAGGTGCGTACTAGTTTTTCATGATTATTTTGTGGATCACGAGCAATATCTGATTTTCCTAATTCTTCACGTGAATAATTATTTGCGCCTCCTAATCAGGACACGTGAATTTAAGTCGGTACGCTTTGAACACCACTGCTAGATTCCCTGCGCCTGGTCCGGACGCGGAGCGGCCCCGCTTCGTCGACCATCCCCAAATATAAAATAGAGTTGGGTGTAACGGTGCTCCAATCATGCTCAGAGACCGACCCAGGTGTATCCAAGGGAGCTAGAATTTTGAGTTTTAGTGGAGATTTATCGGTCAAAACCGATTTTGTTTCTTTTGAATTTTTTTTTTGCTCTCCTTAGACGTTTAATTTGTAATTCGGGTTAAATTTAGGATTAAAATTGAAATAAATTTGTTGAATTTTGATTGATAATTAAAATTATAAGTCAAAGCATTGAAAAGTATAAGTTAAAGCGTTGTTTTTTATCGAGTACCTAATTGGTTAATGGATTTAAACCCGATTCGATATTTTTTGCCCTCCCCTGACAAAATTCCTGGATCCTCCTCTGATCATGCTCCACATTTTTATTTTTATTTTTAAAGTCCGAACAGTCAATTCGAACTGTTCACCATGATCTTTGTATTAAAATGTGCTTAGAGAAATTTTTAATATTTTTTGGAATTTTTTACTAATTTTTTAAATACGTACAAAATTACTGTTATAAGAAGATTCTAAACCATCCAAAACAGTGATTTTGTACCTATCTAAAAAAATAGTAAAGTTTCAAAAAATATAAAATTGTGTCTCCAAGCACATTTTAATATGAAGATCATATTGAGCGGTTTGGATCGATTGTTCGAACTTTGAAAATAGAGAAAAAGACGTAGAGCATGATTGGAGCACAAAACCAATAGTGCATTTTACCCTACTCTATAAAATATTACAAGTTAAAAGGACATTATCAGAAAAAAGAAAAATAATGTTCAATCGCTCATAGTACTCTCTGGTATAATGTACACGTCATGTAGAAAACATCTTGTTTTGGGACATCTGTACTGTTGGAATTCTTATCGTGTACACGTCACTGTATGGATATACGTGCAAAACTGCCTGTTTGAGGACACGTGTACTTCACTACTTGCGTTGGCTTCGTTACAAAAGAGCATTTCCATTCTCTAACATAGTAACATATAATGGTAAATATTAAGAGGAGGGATCCAATTACACTTTTTTTGGTGACACATCATGACACTGTTTTTTATATAGGTTAATTTTGCGATTTTAAAATCCAAACAGTCAATCGAACCGTTCAACATGATCACCATATTAAAATGTACTTGGAGATCAAATTTTACATTTTTTTGAATTTTTTTACTATTTATTAAGATGGTTACAAAATCGTTGTTTTTCAATGGTCTGAAAACAACGATTTTTGTAACCATCTTAATAAATAGTAAAAAAATTCAAAAAAATGTAAAATTTGATCTCCAAGCACATTTTAATATATCCATCACGTTGAACGGTTTGGATCGACTATTTGGACTTTGAAAATGGTAGGTGTCAAAGTGTGTCACCAAAAAAGATGTAATCGGATCCCTCCTCTAAAATATGGCAATTCCAATTTAAATCCTAGAAATGTGAAATAATTACTAATCTAGCACTTTCGCTAAATTAATATTATTAAAAACACTTTCACTCAATCTATGGTGTAAAAGTTCCCTGATAAAGGAAATTGGTTAAACACCATGATTTTTTGTCGGAATTAGTTGCAAAAAATAAATTTATATCAGAAAAAATGAATCTTTATATGGATATTAAAAAAAAAAATCTTAAAGTCAAGCAATTTAAAAAAAAAGTTTTATAAATGGCATTCTTATTGGTCTCGATCTGCGTCCACATGATGCACATATCCCTGTGCATTTTTAGTTTTATTTAGTTGTGTGTTTTTCACAGACACTAGTTGTCTCATCTTATGTAACAGCTACTTTGTAACTCTTTCTATTAATGAAATTGCATATGGGTTTTTAACAAAAAAAAAAAAACCACATATAAATTACTACATTAAAATGCACAAATATAATAAAATGTTTGGCTAATGACGTGTTCTGAAACGTAGCTACAATTCTAGAAAAAAAACTTCCACAAAGTGTCATCCTAGGTATAAAGAGAGTTTACTACTTTACTAGATGGGTAGAACGTGACTTTACATGAAAAAGAAGAAAAATTCAAAGGATACTATTGAGTCTGTGACAATTGCAACACTGCATCACTTTCAAATATTGCATATTTTCTGGATCCAAATTTGCTGAAATTCGAGATCATCAGTGATCCTGAAATTTTTGAAATCTCAAATTCAATTATTGAATTATTTCGAGATACGTACATAAAAAAATTAGCTGTTTCAAGATACGTGCACAGAAAAAGTTGGACAATTGAATCTCGGATCTCAAGAATTTCAGAATTACTGTTCATGAAATTCGGATTTCAGCTGATCTGAATCCTATTTTCTGAGGCTTTGTAAAGTATAGACAACTTGATGCTTCTGTTTCAAATATTAAGATATCTTTTTCCACCTTTGTTATTTATTCTTTTCAAACGCACTAGAAACATTTATTGTTACGGAGAAATTTATGTTGCTTGTTGTTGCAAAAGCTGCTCTAAAAGTTAACTTTTCAACGGAAAAAAAAATATATATAATTCTAAGCTTCTTTTAAAAATTGCATAGAGATGTATACATCCTCTAGAGGGATTATTAACGTTTTCTTCACTATTTACTTAATTTCTTTTATGTATCTTAATTGTATATATTAGTTTGGTTAGCGTGTTATTAATAGTATAAGTTGTCCCGTGCTATTAGTTTGAAAACTCATCAAATCTGCGTCAAACGACGATTTCAAACCGTTGAAACTGATTGAAGATTCATAAGTTAATTTTAATACATTCATTTTTCATCATTATTTGACTCTAATTTTATACTAACTGAATTTGAAAATTATAAATTTATATATAAACACATCACCTATAAAGTAAATTAGTTTCAACGGTTTGAATTTGTTGTTTTAAGTCTATTTAATAAAAAAAATTTAGACATAACTTGATACATCACTATACTATTGATATCACGCTAACTAGAAAATAAATCTGTTGTTATTCGAAAGGAATAATAGGAATCTGTTAGTCTGATCCCAACCGTTGATTGTCGTTGAGATTTGTGCATGAAAAAATTTCTTCCATGAAATTTGCGTATCGAAAAATTTAGAACGTTGGCATAGAAATAACAAGTTCGTGTTAGCAGGAGACTTATTTCCCGCTAACTAAACTCTAAGGCCCTGTTCGGCCCACGGGAATAAGAACGGGAATAGGTAAAATAGAACTGAATTTTCACTGTTCACGTGGAAAAAAAAATTCACTCTTGAGTGAATTTTTTTTTCCCACGTGAACAGTAATTTTCCGAACGGGCCCTAATTGTATTAATTTAAAGTAGTTTTATTTGGAAGGGAATTAAAAAATCCCATGTACTTTGTTGAAGATGACTAGCTGGCCCAATAACACCATGAATTCACATCCTCTGCGGAGTTTACAATCTGGTCCGTTCGTTTTGATCGGACGGACCAGATCAGATCTTGCTCGAATTGTAAAAAAAAAACAAAATTCTCCTGATCTAATCTGATCAAAACAAACGAACCAGATTGAAAACTCTGCAGGACTCTGCATCCTAAACTCCGCAGAGGATACTGGTCCATAACACCATGGGTCCCCTATATTGCTTCTCTAGCATGCTATTGGGACCTCTACCCTTGATTACTTTAATCCTTCCAAGCAAATAAATGACACCCTCTACCTCTAGATCCTTAGGATAGATTAATAATCCAAAATATATCATTGTCGGCTCAAATTCATTCGTGACAGGCGGAGAGGACAAAAGCGTCAATTTGACAGGAGAGTCAAAAATCTATCAACGCGAAGTGGACGCAGTGGCGGTGGAAAGGGATTATAGGGGTGCAAACGGATCGGATATGAAATATAGTGGTAAAATTAGTGTATTAATATTCGGTTCTCATTCACTGTATACTGTATATATGGTATTCGACCGAATATACGGATTTTTATTCTGATTTATATATTTGGATTTTCAAATAAAAATTAATATTAATAGTTATGCAAATCAATATCCTGCTGCTTTGAGATCAATGGAATCCGCATATGAAATATGATAAACATATGAAATATTAATAGTTATTCGGATTTGATGTTGGAGAGCAAATATATATCCTGCATAAATTTAAGCACCATTAACCACAACAGCACAGCCAATCTATATTAATAGTTATCTCAGTATCTCACAGCAAGCACCAGTAACCAACAACACAGCCAACAGCCCACGGTATAAACAAGTGTTTTAAGAATACAAGCATAAATTCAAAACTGAATATTGAACAGAATACTGAATATATTATATGCGGAAAAAAAATATACGGTCGAATATTCGAAACCGAATATTGAACCGAATACTGATTTTCTATTCGGATTCCAACCGAATACGAATATTCGGCCGAATGAACCGAATTTTAATACACTGGGTAAAACCATATCCGTATCCACTTTTAATTTTCGGATACGGATACAGATCGGATATTAGATGGATACATACGGATACGGATCGGATATCCGTAGATATATACATAAATATTTTCATAATATTTAGTAAACTATATGGTATTTATCTACTATTTGGATACGGATAATTAAAATTCAAAACCATATCCGCATGGATATTCGGATATCAGATATCTGTATCTAATTTTCGGATACGGATGCGGATATGGTCGGATAATATCCAACCCGTTTGCACCCCTAAAAGGGAATACAGCAGGACCACCATTTAGATAATTTCAAAAGTAAATTGAAAAATATATATATTTTGAGAGATGAATATTAAACACTATGGGCATGTTCCATAACATGGAAATTTTGTAGGAATGAGAATTTTTAATATGAGAATAGGAATTTCAATTTGTCAAAACCAAAATTATTTAACCTATGGGTAATTTTAGAATATAAGTGTTCGGTAAATGCATGAGAAATTTGTTAGGATGTTAGTTTGTTTTTCTTTTTATAGAAAATGTAATACTACAATTAAACTATATTAAGTGTATTAATAGTAATCAGTAATATCATAAACTATCAATTTTTCCTATAAAAAATATCTTAAGGATCATGATTCATGACATAATCTATTTTTTTTTCTATTCAAATTTTAATTTCGGTTTGGACTTTTTTTCTATTCAAATTTCAATTTCTATTCCCAATTTCAAATTGATTTATCTGTAGCAAGTAGCAACAAATTCAATTTTTTTTATCTTTATTTAAAACCCATATAAATTGCTTAAAAATAAAAAAATAAAAAGAACCCATATTGTATAGCGCAAATAGCGGACCGCTATAGCGGCCGTAGCGCAAATAGCGCATTTTGATGTCATAGCGTAGCGTTTGGGGTCCAAAAACGCTATAGCGTGCTATTTAGAACACTGAGTAAAAGCATTGTTTTTTATCGAGTACCCAATTGATTAATGAATTTAAACCCAATTCGATATTTTTTTGCCCCCTTTCTAAAATCCTGGATCTGCCCCTGGTCGTGCCGAATTTTTTATTAATATCCAAAAAATAAATTAAATTACAAAAAATAACCATGTTGGTGTAGAAATTCGGAATCTACCCAAACCGAATTTTTTTTTTCCGAACTCAACGTCTAAGTTCGGAAAAAAAATTTCCGGAATTAGGGTTGAGTTTCCGGAAATTTTTTTTCCGAACTTAGACGTTGAGTTCAGAAAAAAAATTTCCGGTTTGGATAGATTCCGAATTTCAACACCAACATGGTTATTTTTTGTAATTTAATTTATTTTTTGGATATTAATAAAAAATTCGGCTGGTCGTGTGTGTTGTAAATATTATTTTCAATACCACACACAAATAAATTCTCCAAACAAAATATTATAAAGCATTATAGATATTTTTTTTGCAACACATTATATAAGAATAATGTAAATGTAAATTATTATAATTTATAAATCTAATGAACAAAGAAAAAAAATATTATATTTGTATTTGAGGAATAATCTATGATTATACAGACTAATTTAATATTATACCACGAACATTCAAGAAATATAAAAAAAAAAGAACAAATGGTGTTCCACTTGTAACGAAGGTGTTTTGGTTCCCTCAATATTATTTACGATCTTTAATAAATTGAAACAAATATCGAGTTCAAATATTAATCCTAGTGCGGAGATAAAAATGACAATAATTAAATAAATAAATAAATTATTGGAGATGGGTCCAGACTTTTTGGGAATCGGCACCACAAAGTGAAAATAAATCTGCTGTGATTCTTGAATAGTAATTCTGTAATTTTTGTTTTTTTTAATTCAGTCATTAACTTTTTATGTAAATGTATTTCGAAATAATTAATTTTTTTTACGCACATCTCAAAACAATTCGACAGCTGGATTGAAAAAAACAGAAATTACAGAGTTACTGTTCACAGTGAAGGATCGCAGCAGATTCGAATCCCTATAAAGCACAGATCGGGATTGGCACGAAACCGGAGCATCAAAATTTGGTACAGTAAAATTTGATATTCATACGGATCAAATACACAAATTATAATGCATGTCAGCTCCAATCAAACATCTATGATATGAAACCTCCACTCAAACTAACGAATATTTGATCACATATGGATGATATGAAACCTCCACTCAAACTAACGAATATTTGATCACAGATGGATGATATGAAACCACTCAAAACTAATGAATTTCAGCTCCATCTGCAATTCAAACATTGTGTCGTGACTGAGTATTCTTTCTTTCAATAGCAGCAGAGTGAAAATTAAAATTTTGACTTTAAGCGGGGTTCAGGCCTTCCAGGTATAAATAAGCAAACTCCCACCCTATCCTTCTATAAGGATTTGAAAAATAATGATGCATATCAAGATGATAAATTATAATAAACAAAATTATAATTTTTTAATTCATAGGACGGTTGCAATTTCTTTTTTTATTTTCCAATGAGAGACTTAAGATTTCGACATGTATGCATGTACCAGTAATACCTAATATTAACTGTACCAACTGGAAAGCACTAGCTATAAATATATTGTCAACATGCACAGCACAACTTCAAAGTTATAATTAGTTCTTTCTCTCCCTCTTTTTTAGATGCATGTTTTCTGAGCTCTCTTTCACATGCTTTACAGTTGTTTCCAATTTCCAAATGCTAATTGACTCAGATTTTCAGTTCCAAATTCTTATTTTGCTGACACGATTCTGAGTGTTTTGCCATACCATGAGACATTTTTTGTGCTTGCCACAGCAAGTTGAAAGATACTATTTTTATTTGTTTTAAAGTACAAATTAAAATCACATATCGCACACTTTTTTTTTAATTAAACTTCCAGTTCAGATTCTGTTAACATTAAATCTCATGGAGAACACAATTAAGATACTACCCAAAAAGAAGAAAAGATAACTACAGTACATGGGACGTGTCATTAATCATAATACTGTCATTATTTTTTGTATATTAGTTAATCAAAAAGTCTTTTTTCTTTTAAGTGTGCCACATGAAACTTAAAACGCCCCATGAAACTCATTCTAAGTGTGCCACAACGTGTCTTTTTTTCTTTCATTATTTTTCTTTCAAAATTTAGTGATTAAACAGAGCCTGATTTGGTCCCGTCACTCTTCTTTGATGTACCATTCTGTGGAGCACAGAGTTAGCTATCAAAGATTCAAATTGAAGAAAAGAGAAAAGTGATAAACAGGGGCTTAGTTATAGCAGTGGCATGAATCTTTGGCTACGCATGTTCTATTCTCCAAAATAATATCTAAAAAGTGCTAGGTGTACTTTTAATTAAAAAAAATAGGAAATTGTGCTTTCGTACATATGGATGTTCCTCTTTCACAAGCATAGTAACAAATGAATTATTCGGGTTCGGTTCGGCTAGGTCAAAAATTCGTGATTCGGGTATAATTCGGGTATAATTCGGTACAACAAGAAAACAAAAAAAAAATTCCAAAATTCAAAATTTAATTTATATAGAGTGCTACATTAGTATGGTCACAGAAAACTGTCTTAAATTTATTATGAGAGCTGAATTCGCATCCTCTGAGATATCTCAAACTTTGAGTGACTTTTTGAAAAATCTCAACCGTTCAATTACATTCTGCAGTGGGCCCCTGCGCTACCCCCAATAGTCACCGTACACAGTCATGCAAAAATTGAGATATCTTGAGAATAGCACTTTGCCTCCTCAGCCCCACGTGGCTACAAAATTCAAAAAAATTTCCTCAGCCCACGTGCCTCAGCCAACTCTGCCTCCGAAATTTTCAAAAATTTCAATGCGCGAATTTTTCGAATAAAACGCGAATAATTCGTAAAAAACGTTTTATTCGCGTTTTATTCGCGAATAAATCGGTAAAAGTTCGGTCAACCGTTTTATTCGCTGTTCGGTTCGGAAACCTCCAAAAAACGTTTTATTCGCGAATAAAACGCGAATCATGTTACTATGTTCATAAGGGAGAACCCAGTAAGGGTTTGGGGGGGGCCGTATCCTTTTGGATACTTCACGGAACAGTAAATCACTCTACGGTTGCCTATTTAGGAGATGGGAGGGGCAATATTATTTTTGCTTTGAGATTCGTGCAAAGTTAAAAAGAACGGGCCGGATTCACTAATTAGGGAATCATTCTACCATATTCCCTTTTGCGGTACCCCACTGGATACGAATTCTAGGGGGGTGGGGCAGTCGTCCCTTTAAATTTTGAAATTTTATAAAAATTTACAAGTTCGGATCAACTTTATCCTCTTTCTCTAAAACTTTATTCGCCCTCTTCTGAAAAGTCAACCATGCACCAGCTTAAAGAACATTGTTAGAAAATTAAGTTAATCCCTTCTTTTCTTCAAATTTGTACAAATTAAGTAAATCTTGTAATTAAAGTTAGAACTCTAGTTTACTTGAATTCCTTCAAATTAGATAAATCCTAATTTAATTAGCTGATGAGCTTGAACCTGATTAATCTTGTTAGCCACTACCAAGTTTTTCAAAAAAGAATTTGAACTCGATTAGCTATTTAAATCCAATTCATTATTTGCATATAAGACGCAACATTTAGAATGATATGGTGGGAAAGGAGTGCGTATCCTCTGAGATATCTCAACTTTTGCGTGACTGACATGTCCGGTGCCTATTCGGGAATAGTGCAGGGAGCCAGTTTTATTTGTGGTTTGAGATTCTTGTAGAATGTATATGAACGGTTGGGATTTTTCAAAATAACACGCAAAAGTTGAGATATCTCAGAGGATGTGAATTCGTGGGGGAAGATATGTAATGTCTCAAGTGTTAACAAATTTACCCCCCCCCCCAAACTTGTACTTAATTTGAACGTCCTATTTCGAATTAGGCCAACACAATCTAAAAAGTGGTAGGTGTACTTTCAATTAAAAAAAATAGGAAATTGTGCTTTCGTACATATGGATGTTCCTCTTTCACAAGGGAGGACCCAGTAAGGGTTTTTTTTTTTTGGGGGGTGGGGGTGGGGGCGGAACCGTATTCTTTTGGGTACTTCACGGAACAGTAAATCACTCTGCGGTTCAGATTGACTCTCAGCTGGTGCCTATTCAGGAGATGGGAGGGGTAGTATTATTTTTGCTTTGAGATTCGTGCAAAGTTAAAAAGAACGGGCCGGATTCACTAATTAGGAAGTCATTCTACCATATTCCCTTTTGCGGTACCCCACTGGATACGAATTCTAGGGGGGTGGGGCAGTCGTCCCTCTAGATTTTGAAATTTTATAAAAATTTACAAGTTCGGATCAACTTTATCCTCTTTCTCTAAAACTTTATTCGCCCTCTTCTGAAAAGTCAACCAGGCGCCAGCTTAAAGAACACTGTTAGAAAATTAAGTTAATACCTTCTTTTCTTCAAATTTGTACAAATTAAGCAAATCTTGTAATTAAAGTTAGAACTCTAGTTTACTTGAATTCCTTCAAATTAGATAAATCCTAATTTAATTAGCTGATGAGCTTGAACCTAATTAACCTTGTTAGCCACTACCAAGTTTTTCAAAAAAGAATTTGAATTCGATTAGCTATTTAAATCCAATTCATTATTTGCATATAAGACGCAACATTTAGAATGATATGGTGGGAAAGGAGTGCGTATCCTCTGAGATATCTCAACTTTTGCGTGACTGACGTGTCTGGTGCCTATTCGGGGATAGTGCAGGGAACCAGTTTTATTTGTGGTTTGAGATTCTTGTAGAATGTATATGAACGGTTGGGATTTTTCAAAATAACACGCAAAAGTTGAGATATCTCAGAGGATGCGAATTCGTGGGGGAAGATATGTAATGTCTCAAGTGTTGACAAATTTACCCCCCCCCCCCCACGAATTCAAATCCACGACAATACCAGACTGAGTACGATGAGATCTCAGTCGTCAGATTTAAATTTGCACGAATCTCAAAGCATAAATAATATTGCCCCCTCCAATCTCCCGAATAGGCACTGGCTGAGAGTAAATCTGGACCGTAAAATAATTTACTATTCTGTACAGTACTACAGAGGATACTGGTCCCCCCCACCCCCCAAACTTGTACTTAATTTGAACGTCCTATTTCGTATTAGGCCAACACAAGCCCCTTCTCTCTTTCCACTTCTATGGACGTTGACAGGAGAATTTTCTTAGTCTGAGATATTTTTGTCACCACTCGATTCACATGCCTTCTCAGGCACCTGAAATAATTACAGAATCTAATTGTTAATTGTTAAGAAAGAAACACATCTCGTGACAGCTTTTGACTCATACACAGATCCAATTAAGTTTGATCAAAACCAACCATGGATGTTGTACTAAACTGGTAAAGAGATATTGAAACTTTTCAGAATAAGTAGGATCTTGAAACTTGTACCGCCATTTTGCTAATAAAGAGATATTCATTCTCTCTAAGTTTAGAACACCTAGACCTCCCTGATTTTTGGCAAGACACACTTGATCCCATGCCACTACATGGTAGTTCTTCCTAAAAGAATTATAACCAGACCAAAGGTATTTCTTTCTAATTCTATCAATCTTTTGTCTTATATTAACAGGGACCGTAAATTGAAAGCCAATAAAGAGGAATGGCTAAGAAAACAGAGTTAAGCAAAGTGACTAACACCTAAGGAAAGTAAGGAAGCTTTCCAAGTTTGAAGTTTATGAAAAGTGATCATTTGCTGAAATTGGACACTCGAGCACCGTTTTATGACCGTTTGAAGTTTCATTGTCGTTTTTCGCCTTCTCAGTGAAGATATCGGCCCTATTCATACGTAATTTACCGTATTTTAGCATAATTTAACATAATTATTGTAATTTAGCGTAATTTAGTATAATTCAGCGTAATTTAACATAATTTCAGGTAATTTAGCGTATTTTAGTATAAATATGCTAATTATATATTAAAAAAAGTAATGTAACAAATATTAAAAAAAAAATAGATTTTTAGTGTTAGATTTCAGCATTTTTGTTATTTCTCTAAAAAAAATATATATTTAGTATCAGTCATTTTCTGGCCGGTACCAGATTTAAATAGGAATCAGCCATTTTCTGATTGGTATGGATATTTTTAATAATTCCCAGCGAATCTGAGCATTTTAATTAATTTCTAATTAATTTTGGATATTAATAAAAATCACGGCCTGAAACTTATTTCTCGCTAACTAAACTATAATTGTATTAATTTAAAGTTTTATTTGGAAGGGAATTAAAAAATCCCATGTACTTTGTTGAAGATGACTAGCTGTAGCTGGCCCAATAACACCATGGGCCCCCTATATTGCGTCTCTAGCATGCTATTTTATTGGGACCTCTACCCTTGATTACTTGAATCCTTCCAAGCAAATAAATGATACCCTCTAGATCCTTGGGATAGATTAATAATCCAAAATATTATCATGGTCGGCTCAAATTCATACGTGACAAGCGGAGAGATGGCAACAAAGTCAATTTGACAGGAAAGGGAATACAGCAGGACCGCCATTTAGGCTGTGCTCCAATAACTGTATTAGAGAGGGAGGGGAAGGGAGGGGAGGGGAGGGGACGGGACGGGACGGGACGGGACGGGACGGGACGGGACGTGAGGGAAAGGGCCTACACCTCAAATCAGGGGTGACGATTTTGAGTTCCGCAGGGTGAATTATCCACCTACTCTGTCTTTCCTTCCTTTCAAAATTAAATTATGGAGCAGGTGGAAGTTAAAAATCTCCTCACCCTCCCCTCCGCTAAGGCTGTGCTCCAATTGGAGTTAACGGAGGGGAAGGGAAGAAACTTTTTGAGTTTCACTTGCTCCACAATTCAATTTTAGAAGGAAGAAAAGTGAATAATTAACCCTGCGGAAGCCAAAATTGTCACCCCCGATTTGGGGTGTAGGCCCTTTCCCTCCCCTCCCCTCCCTTCCCCTCCCTCTCTAATACAATTACTGGAGCACAGCCTAACCCTATATGGAGCACATCCTTAGATAATTTCAAAAGTAAATTGAAAATTATATATATTTTGAGAGATAAATATTAAACACTAAAAGAAAGAACAGAAATTAAATAAATTATAGAAACCTTTCCTAATTTTTTTTTTTGGTAGATATTTTATCACCAACATTTTTGCAGTTACAACATTTCCTATTTTTTTTATTTTGATTTTGAATTGTTCCAATTGCTTGCTAATGGGCCGGGCTTGGGCTCACCCCTACGCAGGTCAATTATAAAGCTACAAGTCCAGATCAAATTCAGCGCTTTATTGAGAGCAAGGGTTCAAACTCAGCTCAAATTTTGAAACCCCATTTGCATGTTTGGCATGTGAAATTATCATTTTTGTAATTATTAGTGTGTTTTGATGTTTTTTTTTATAAAGACGTGTAGAGATCTAGTATATTAATTTTTATTTAATGTCTATAAAGAATTTTTATCTGCTTTTATATTAAGTTTGAATCATGTAAAAATAATTTTTATTATAAAGAACTTCAAAATGTTAACCACTAAGAGCATCTACATCCCTGGTATTATTAGAGTTTCTAATCTGATGTGGCAGTTTCTAATTCAGTTTCAGAAATGTAGGAGAGTTTATTATTTAGAAACTATGCAGCAAAGTTTTTTATTAAGAAACTGTTTATAAACTCTAAGTTGGCAAAATGATTGGCTCAAATTATTTCTCCTTTTTAATTTGTTGCTGACATGATTTAATAGAAACTCTAAAATTAATTTCAGGAATGTGAGAGTTAGAAACTTTAGAGACCTTAATTTTTAAAAAGTGGTTAACAGTTATTTAGAAACTCATTTGAGTTGCTGCGATGTAGATGCTCTAAAAAAAAGTAGTAAATGATGAATAGAAGTCTAATAAATATCATTCCTAATTTTTTATGGTACAATTTTTCTGTCAATTTTGTTTTCATCTTTTATTGTAAAACTGCTTTCCATCTTCTTATATTTTTATTTCTGAATTATTTTTCTTTTAGTAATTTTCTTCCTCTCCTAAAGTATCAAATAATTAATACAACTGAAAATAATAAAAAAATTCTCCTTGCCTCCTCATCTGTATACTATTTTAAAACAAAATTACGCTGCAAGAAAGGGACTTTATCCAGCTGTACAAGTAATGAGGTTGAGTGGTTGATTAACTTTTTAAACTAATTAAATTCGTTAATCCAATGAGTGCTACGCTCGTTGGATCAGAATTTAAGTTGATGCACATATCATTGCTAACCTAAAAAAAAGTATGTTATCTTGTTATATAGTCGTCCTTATTATGAGATAGGAGTAGGTCCGATGGGCATCAAACCTACTTTTAGGTTCAATTAACTCTAACACTGTACGATTAGTATTAAATATGTGTGCACAGAAATTGATACCGAGTCGCACGGATTTTGATGCAAATTGCACAAATCTTGATGCTGACCGGATGGTCATCACATCCATCGAACCAAAGTGGTCCGATCTGAATTCCCTTATTATAAGAAACATAGTTCCGCTAGCTTTTAAGTGGACGCTGAAATTCATTTGTCAGGAAATCACAACTATGTTTGATTCGCATCACGATTCTTGCACACTTGATTTACACGAATTTTTTGAAGTTGTTCATATAATTTTGATACAGATCGAACGGCTTTGATTCGGTATCAGATCGCCTCCGATTTGGATTTAAAGGGGTGAGGCCGGTTCCTCTATTGCGAATGGAGGAGTAGTGCTTTCTGACTGAAAGGAAACTGTGGATTCTCTGGCATTTTAAGCACCCGGTTATAAATTAGTGGAGGAATTATGAAGAAATCTGGACCGCTTGGCTGATTCAGGCAACAACTGAAGGTAGACTGAGATAATGCAGTCCTGAAGATTGCGCACTTATTGGCAAACCAGGGCAGGGTGTGTGGATGGAACAGAACAGGCACGGATGACTCAGCACTTAGATTAACTTAATTTATTAAAATATTTTGCTAATTTGCACATTATTTTTTCTCTATCTTATTATAATTTATAAAGTACCGACCTTCCTGTAATATATTCCTGACTCACAGTGAATCTAGAGGTGTTATGGATTGGGTAGGGTCCGGATACTATTATATTTGAATCCATATCTTAAAAGTGTTCGGGTTCGAATTTCGATCTATATACTTATTTGTTTCAAATCGGGTCGGGTCCAGATCCGGATACCTATCTACCCGTAGATATTTCGGATCTAGTCTTTCGGTTCCAGGTAGATATATATCCATAACTTGTTTATGGATTATCAGGTCCGGATCCGAAGTGGGTACATGTCGCAACTCATAAGCATTTGAGAAACACTTTACATTTAGATATAATTATAATTTCTTAAACATCTCACATAATATATCATTATAATATAAATTAAAATTTGCTCCAAAATATTGAAGATGAGATAATTTTTAGAAAGTAAAATATTGGAGATGATGATTTCATTATATAGTTTCAAAAATTCAGGAATAGAATATTAATGGAAGCTGATATGAGTACCCACACTACAGTACCCGCACTGTACCCACACCTAAACTGTCATAACTGCTTGTGGGGACCGCAACTATTCCAAAACTGTAATTTTGTTTTACAAATTTTAATAGAGAAGTATATAGCTCAAATATGGCAAGTATTTATACCTATACAATGAACTACATATGATATATGAATTTTTCTAAAATAATTGTACCCGCACATTTTCTTGAAAAATTATCGTGTCGTACCCGCATTAGGGGACCACTCAAACAGCATATGAGGATCGCAACTGTTCCAAAACTGTAATTTTGTTTTACAAATTTTAATAGTAACACTGTGAAGTATATAGCTCAAACATGGCAAGTATTTATACCTATACAATGAACTACATATGATATATAAATTTTCCTAAAAATAATTGTACCTGCACCTTTTCTTAAAAAATTCTCATGTTGTACTCGCATTAGGGGACCACTCAAACGACATGTGGGGACCGCAACTGTAATTTTGTTTTACAAATTTTAATAGTAACACTGTGAAGTATATAGCTCAAACAGGGTAATTATTTATACCTATACAATGAACTACATATGATATATGAATTTTCCTAAAATAACAGTGCAGGTACTGTAGCGCGTACAGTGCGGGTACTGTAGCGTGGGTACTGAAATAATTATTCAATATTAATATCAATTTGTTTCAATCAGCAAAGAGAGCAATAAGTTTCAATAACCCGTGCAGAAAGGTAGATACATGGTAGATAAAGAGATCAAGAAAGAAATTAATTAGTTTCGAAAATTTATATGTAAAATGTGAAAATGACATTTGATTTTAATAATTTGTGCGAAAAGAGCAATAAATTTCATTCAAGAAATTAAAAAATACTACAAATTATTGTCTTTTCATAGTTATTAATATATGTGTTTATATTAATGATTATAAAAAAAGGTATTATCATTTTATCGGGTATTTATACGGATATCGGGTTGGATTCGGTTATGGGTCGGATAACTAAATCAAATCCATATCCTATCTATTACAGTATCGGTTCCGGTTCAGATCTAGATCGGATATTCAATTATTAATTTTATAATTGTACCCATAATTTAACCGCCTATCCAAATTAATCGAATCTGGATCGGTTCTGGTTTGGATTCGGTTCGGTTCCGAATTGAATCCGGATAATCGGGTAAAAGTAGCACCTCCAAGTGAATCTACTAATCTGAGCTCCATATTTAACTTTAATAAGTATCCTCATTTAATCGGATCCCCACAGAACCTGAAGAAACATACACAAAACAAAAAGTACATTTCTCAATTTAAAATTTTTTCACGGAATTAAGCTCCAGATTTAGGCATGCATACATTGTAATTAATTACACTAATTACGGAGAGGTGAGCAACTGGAAAGCACATGCAATGTTTTGTCATCAAGCAAAAGGTCAATCGTTCTCTTTCTTTCTTTTTGCCCTTTTCTCTTTCACATGGTTTCCAGTTGTTTCCATCATATGCTTCTAGTGCTACTCCTTATCAGATGCGTTGCTGTGCTTGGCTAATGGTTTGTCAAGTCCATGTCATATAGTCATGGCGATAATGTACACAAGGATATTTAATTGCCACCATATGACATAAATTTTACAAACAGACTTTAATTTATGACCTTGGAACGAGTTTCAGTTGTCCCTTGTCAGTGTCTTGCATAGCATAAGACGGTTTATGCTCGCCACAGAAAATCCGAAGATATTGTCACTTTACTTAATACCTGGGGCCTGGGGGGGTGTTTTTATTTAAATTATTCCCGTAAGGATTCTTTGGGTGTTACCGTGTCAGTAAAAAAGAAAGAATATTGACGGCATTAATTAATGACAACTATCACCTGGTGTCAGACTGACTGTCAGTGACAGTCAAATTTAGGAAACGAATAAATTACGCAGCTCATAGTGGGACATATGTACAGTGCCGGTATTAAAGTATTAATTAGTTAAAGGAGAGGATATAAATGGAATTTTTTTTATAAATCATAATTAAAAAATATATTTTTACGAAATCAAAATGATTATTTTTTTTTTATAAAAACCATGAACCGAAATGTCATTTCGGTTCGGTTCTCTTTTTGAATTTTCTGTGACGGCTCATATGAAAACTTGTGAAACCAGTACCACAGAAAATTTAAAAAGGAGACCGGACCGAAATGGCATTTCGGTCCGGAATAAAAAAAATTATGGACTGAAATGACATTTCAGTTCTTATGGTTTTCGTAAAAAAATAAAATAAAATAATCATGTTGGTTCGTAAAAAAAAAATTAATTATGGTTTATAAAAAAAATTCATATAAATGAGTCCGGATAGTATGACATCGGTGTCATATGACACTAATTACAAAATTGATTGGATAGGCTTCAAACGACTAATTCAAACCGTTCAAACCGATTTACTTTATGAGTGATGCGTTTACATGCAATTTTTTTTTATATTTTCTAGTTATTTTAGTATCAAATCAAGTGGTAAAAAATGTTGAAAAATGAATGCATTAAAATTAACTTAAAAACTCACACATTTGACCGCTTGACTTGATACTAAATAAATTCAAAAAATTATAAATTTTGCATGTAAATGCACTACTAATATAATAGATCGGTTTGAACGGTTTGGATTCACCGTTTGAAGTCGATTTGATAGATTTTGGAGTTGGTGTTATATAGGCTGAAATGACACTGATATCATACTAGCCAGACTCGATATAAATGCATGCCATTTTTATGAATTCATATCACCATTCACCACCTCAAATTTTGATTTTAGATCTGGAGCGTCTGTTATGTTTTGACATAAATATTGAATGAAGGGGTTTCATGCATTTTACTTTGGACCGAATTGGTATGAATTCTGATCGGACGGTCCAGATCCAAACACAAAATTTGAGTTATCTCAAAGGATCCGGACTCATTTTTTATGCTTACGTTTATATAAATTAAAAATATTACAGATTTTAAATTTAAATTATAAATTAAACTCGTCTATGTTTATGTTGTGCCCTCAGAAAAAAATTAATATGTCGATTTAGGTACCAAAAATTAAAATCGTCTATGTTTATTGTATATGGATTTAATTAAAATGACGAAATACATTTGTTATCTGTAACTTGCAACTTAAATAATTTAAGTGCTTTTGTCAATCTCACCATGGAATGCACTTGTCTTTGAATTTATGACTATGAATGTGATAACTGATAACCATAAATAGGGGTGAGTAAATTGCTCATAACTCGTAACTCGTTCATAACTCGCTCGCTAAATGCTCATTAACAACTCGTTCATTATCAACTCGCTACAACTCGCTCATTAATAACTCACTCATTAACTTAATGAGCCGAGCATAAGTATACCCAACTCGCTCGTAACTCGCTCATTAAGAAATTTGATCACAAAAAATTTGATCATTAATATAACTCAAAATTTGATCATTAATACACCGTTATGGATTTGTACTATTCTGAATTTGTATATTTTTAAATTCTACATTTTTGTTTTGATAATGCAAATTTGTAGGTATGTGACAAGGAGATAGTTTTGACCTTTGAGTATGTGACATGTAAGGCCGTGAGAACGACAAAAAGATAGTTGTTTGATTTTGTTAAATTTACTTATGGACAATTTTTTGTTAAATTATGTACTATTTAATTAGATTGTATTATGACAATTTGTTAAATTCTATAACTAAAAATTAGTTTTTGAATGATGTATTTTAAACAACTCGGCAACTCGCTCATTATCAACATGCTCATCAACAACTCGCTCTAACTCGCTCATTATGCTAATGAGCTGAGCATGAGCATACCCCAACTCGCTCATGCTCGCTTATTAATCACCCCGTCCATAAAGCTACTTTACTATTTGCAAATGTTTATTTTTTAAAAGAAATATTGTTTAGCTAGAGCTTTTTCAAATCAAGTAATCAACCAAAGAACCGAAGAAGAGGCTAGAGATTGACAAAAATGGAGAACTGAACAAAATATTCTCATTATATAACAGATCGCCGCAACAAGAAGTAAACTAAAAAAAAAAAAAATCAAAACTATCATCTACAGGTAGAATTAATCATATAAGCAATATAAAAGCTACAATGCTACTGCTAAGCAGCACAACAAACCATGAGGAGGTTCTACAAAAATTTTCATCATCTGTTACTGTGAATTTACATACCCGCGCTATAATGCCGGAAAGTAATTTTGAAATTGCCAAGGACCAAAATATAAAACAGACAAATATGGCAGCTAGCCCCTTATTCTCCATTTCTAACTGCCTTTCTTTCACCTTCTCAACCTCAGATCTGCAAGAGATAAAGTGTGTTGTTAGTATTTACAAAATGTTTAGAGGGTACATTCTGTAATAAAAAAATTCAAGGGAGATATTTAAATTAAGTCCAACCTGAGTATATCACTGTCTCTGAGATACTTCTCCATTTGTTTGGAAACAATAAATTTCCAGTTTGTTATGTCTCCAAGTTCATTCACCTACACAAGCAAAGGAGTAAGAAATAAACAAATTAAAAAGTTTGACAAAAGGAAAATTTGAAATCATCAGATTCTTTTTTCTGATCAGGTTTGTTCAGAGATTTTTTCATGAGCTTGTTCATTTCATCTTCTACTGATGCTTGATTTCTATCTAGTTCTTACTTCTCTAGGTCAAGTTTATCCAAATTAAACAAGCAACTCAAAGAATGATAACTTACAAGAGTTTCTTTGCTCACTTGGAGACCCTTAATCTCCTCCTTCAATATATTCAATAGCAAATCAAAGTTTGCCATGTCACCATCAAAATCTTTGAAAATCTGTCCATACCGACTGTTCAATTCCTCTAGATATCTCTCCAAAACCGAAAAATTTAAATCTAGCTTCTGAACTTTCTGCATTAAAACCTTTAGAACCGTATCTCCTGGCATTCTTCCCACCTGAAGAGCCTTTATGTCTGTTACTGGGTCAGGCACCGGTTTTACTACCTGGTCAGGTAAGGGTTTCCCTGTTGGATCTGGTACAGATTGTTTTAAATTGTTTTCATTATCACGGTCTTTTTCTAAATCTTCAAAGTTGTTAATCCCTTGTCTCGGTTCATCCCTTTCAACATTTTCTTGAGGCGGTACAGGTACAGTTTCATTTACATCCTCATTATTTTCCAAAGTTTTGCTGTTCTCATCAGAGATTAAATTCTCTAACATTCTCTCAACAGCATCCACCCCGTAAACCTCGATCGAACTCAGTGTACAGTAAAATTCAGATCCATAATGGCTCAAAAGATTAAATTTCAAATAACGGACCCACCTCGGTTCTGGTAGATTGAATCTCTGTTCGTGCTTTGAATTTTGGGCAAGAAATTCACCTATATAGTCCCATTTTTCCGTTGGGTACACCAAGCTGCTATAAACCTCAAACTGTCTCAAATTCGACGAATAATGCTCAAAATTCGCGATTACAATCATATCCACTAAGGTTTCTTCAGACAATTCTATAATGACAAATTTTCCCTCGACTGAACATGGGTTACGGAGATACTTATCTTTATCTTTATCCAATATGTTTGAAGCACCTTTCGCTTCTTTGTTGAATGCTAAAACCTTTGCTCCTTTGGATTGAGAGGCGTAGTTATACTCCTTACCACTAGGTTCTACACGGCGTACCACTGTACGGGCTGTACCAGTCTGGCTAGGATTGGTTTTGCCCTTGGAGTTAATTATTGCCTTGCTTTTGAACTCATCTAATGGGAGAGGGGTGATTCGAGAGATTCTCTCAGTTCTTTGACCGTTCATTTCTCTTTCTTCCTCCTTTGTTTCTTTGTCTTCCACCTTTTTCACTTTCTGTTCTTCCTTCGTTTCTCTCTCTTCATCCACTTTTGCTTCTTTCGCTTTCTCCTTTGTTTCTTTCTCTACCTCCTTTGATTCTTTCTCTACCTCCTTTGTTTCTTGCTCTTCATCCTCCTTTTCTCTCTCTTCCTCGGTTTCTTTGTTTTCTTTATCTGGTGTAGTTCCAGGCTCACTAGCTAGCCCTTCATTTTTCAGGAGAATAGGTTTAGGAGAAGGGGTGTTTTTCTCATTTTCACCCTCAGAAAGGAGCGCATTTTGGTAAACCTCACTCTCAGGGATAGCAGGATTATTTTCGTACTTCTCACCCTGAGTACGGGTATTTTCGTAATTGTTGTTTGGAGTAGAGTTAAATACATTTAAATTCACTTCTTTGCGCGAGATGGATTCAGGAACAGCATCGTGCGGTTCATCTATAAAGTTAGATATTTTAATATATCAGTCCACATTGATAAGTTAACTGACTATACATAAATTATTAATATATAGACAGATATACACAAACTTAGAACTAAAACATAAACATTGAACTAGGAAAAAATAATTGGTTTCAAAATACACTCGAGGTAAGGATGGCAAACAAACCAATCTGACAATACTAAATATATGCAAGTACAAAACCAAACAATAGTCAGTTGTTATTGAAAGATAAATACCTACTTAGTCAAAAGACTTCAATTACGTAGAACCAATAGATATTGTTTAAATAAATATAAACCATACAAACAAGTTCTTTGTGCTCAGATATTATTATTTAGATAAGGAGACTTGAGTAATTAACCATTGTATGACAAAATCAAAGTTATGTAATGCTTTCATGCTGATACCAACCACCAATAAAAAAATAAATGATTATGGTTTGATGACATTGACCATGTACCAAAATTACAAGAAAAAAAAAAAAAACTTGGAGGTATGGATAAGAAACTCCCATATTATATTTTAACTAAGAGATTAGTGAGGTTCAACTCATAATTAAAACAACAGGTATGGTACTAGCTTTCGTGGATGCCACTAACTTCAAATGAGAGAAAGAAAATCCATTGCCTTAATGACATAATCACACACAATAAAAATAATAGATCAAAGGAAAATTACCTCTATACCCATTGCCATGGCTGATGAGAGAATTTAGCATAAAAATGAGAACCCATAAAAGAAGGACTACAGAAAGAGAGACTTTGTAAAGCTTTTGTTTCTCGACAGTGCTGGTTTTCTCTAAAGCAACGGCTCTTCTTTGGAGAAGAGCTCTGCGAGACCTCTGCATTGCGCATCAATAGTATTTCTTTCACATCTGCATTATTCAAATTAGAAGATGTAATCATTAATTACAGGAAATGCAATACAAGAACTCTCCATTCGAATCAAGATTGAATCGAATTGAGTTTCTTACAATTTGTTCAAGCTCAATCAGAAAATAGTATTAAACTGCATTACTCCTTGGTTCTACCTCTGTAAAATAAAAAATTGTTCACCTAAAATTAAAAAAAAAAGAATGAAATTTGTACTTTTGTGACTTAGCTTGCAAGAAAAAACCTCAGCGAGAAAGAGGAGAGTAAATTTTACCTATAAATTGCTGTCCTCTTCCACTGTGCTAAATCAAGATGCAAAAGATCTTGAAAAACAGCACCTGGCAACAGAGATGGAGGGAGAAGGTGACAAGATATAATCCATTGTTGCTACCATGGTTTGGAAAATCTATCGGCAGCCCACGATCCGACTGTTCGTTTATGGAGTTGGGACAAACTGATTCTTCAGATTAGATCTTTTACCGATTCTTTAAAGGCAAAGGCACAGGTAGATGCGATTGATTGATTGATTGATTGATGATTGGAAGAGGTATTTGGGATCGCGTGAAGTATGTTTCGTGAATTGAAAGAGAAGGAGAAAGAAAGAAAGAAAATGGGTTTGTTCGCCGGGTTAGAGGGGCCCGATGGTCAGACAGGCGTTTTATTGAAGAAAGGAGAGGAGAGGAGAGAGTGTGTGAGAGAGAGAAGCGTTTTTATTGGAGAATCGGAAGAGGCAAGAGTGACGTTGGGACTTGGGGCAGATGAACGGAGCAATCAATAATTGTGATTTTAAAAAGTGTAGGTGTAAAGATGTGAAATTTTCTTTTCACGGAAGCAATGGGGGTTTTAACCGTTTAAATGCTTGAGATTTCCTAAACGGCTCCAAGAATGAATCCGGTTGTACAATAATTTGATTTGGTTTGATTAGGAGAAACTTTTAATTGATTTGTCAATACAAATAAAATACTCATTTGATGATTTCCAAGTAAACATGTCTTTAATAATTAATAAATCGATTACTTTATTCCAGATAATTTTGAGGTATTTTATTTAATAAACTTATATTCATGTCATGGCGTGGAACTAATTTGAGATGAATTGAGATTTATCTAATGTTGGATAAAGATTAAAAAAAAAAAAATTGTTATGGAGGGACAAATCAAAATTTAGTATCCAAAACATAGCCAATGCTGTACAGAATTATTTAAAACATTGCCAATGCAGATTATTTGAAGACTTTATTAAAAGAAATGTTCCAATCATACTTGTTATGTGATTTATACTAAATAATATAAGAGCTTATGCCTTATCGTTTTTTCTTTAAATAATGAAATAAAAGTATTAGCGTATGAAAATGAATATTACGCTTATTAAGCAATCTAGGTATATTGTACTCAATTTTGTTTGATCTTAGAATTTTTAATAATGTTTGAGAATATGTTGAACTATTCATAGTTGCAAGTAGGTAGTTAAAGCAAAATCAATTTTAATAATGATCGAGTTTGACTTTATAAAACAACAAGTAATATACACAAAATTCTACGGGACGAGCTCGTCAATAATTTGTGAGTTTAATATTTTTAAAAAAAATTGGATCGACTTTAAACGATAATTTTGAAACCATTAATTTTGGATGTAGGAGCTCAGTGATATGTTCTGAATTTTTTTTTAATTAATTATATATGAAATTATGAGATTAAAATATAAATTATTTTGTTGTATTATTTCAACCCTCTTCTGGAAAGAAATACACACATAATATTCACTAAATAATTAGAATCGGCAGTTAATTGACTTTTCTGTGTACATTAAATGCTTGAAAGTGGGAGAATGTTTTTGTGGCCCATTGAATTGAATATAATATACAGTCGTGAATTAGAATGCTGAGTTGGCCGAAGTGGGAACGAGCAGCAATTTGAAATTTCAACGGCATAAGATTTCCTAAAGCCAAATCAACGGCTGAGGATGTCGGCAATGACGTGGAGATCTCTCATTCTCCATGTGGCGAATTTTTTTAAGAAATCATAAATAAATAAAAAATTATCAAACCAACTTGATTGCTTTGATTTTACAAAAATCATAAAAACTGAGATGTCATTTCGGTCCAAAGTTTTTTTTTTTTAACTGAATTGCTATTTCGGTCCGAGACATTTTCACAAATTTTATCTTAACAGATACATCATTTTTTTTCGAAATATGTGAAAATGGCTCGGACCGAAATGACAATTCAGTCCGAAAAAAAAAACGTCGGACCGACATGACATCTCAATTTTTATGATTTTTGTAAAAACCAAACCAACTTGATTGGTAATTTGACCAATCAAGTTGGTTTGGTAATTTTTTTATTTTTTTATTTATGTGTTCTAAATTTTTTGCCCATGTGGCCATATGGGACAGCGATGATTGCAAATCTAAACTTAATTCAAGGCAATCAAACCCAAATTGTCCCCAGCAACGCGTGTCGTTGTGAAATTCGTATCCCCTAAAGTAACACTAAGTTTATTTTTATATTCAGACCGTCCGATCATAATCCGCACTAAAATTAAAATGGATCGTCAATTTCAACTTAGACGAAATTGGTCCAGATTCTAATCGAACGATCCGAATCGAAACACAAATTTTGAGATATTTTAGGGGATCCGACCCTGTCGACTATCCCCTCTTAGCTGGCATTTCTTGCTGGAGAAACGCCAACGGTAAGGTAACATCAGTAGAGGGGCCCACTCACCGTCAGCCACGTAGCCTCGTACGAAGGTCGATTCAAATTCTTCCCTTTCTCTTTCTTTGAGCATTTTAATTCCTTCTGTTTCATTTTCTGCCAGATGTTTTCAACTTTAATTTGGTTTTAATTATGTCCATTTAAATTTGAGGTGTTCATTGTCAGAGAGTGAATGTCTCTTAAATGTTGCAATTTTATGTTTTTTTTTTTTTTCAAAAGGGCTATTAATTTGTTAGAGAAAAACACCTTTCTGTTTTTCCGATTCGAGCTATTCAAATTTGTTGAGATTTGTGTATAAAAAAGTTTCTTTATCGAGATACGCGAATGAAAATTTTTGAATGGTTCGGATCAGAAAAGCAGCAGAGTCGGATCCGTACTAGGTCTAGGGCTACACAAAAAATTCGTACTTCGTAATTCGATTCGAGTTTGATTCGAAAAAGTTTGTAAATTTTTTGATTCGAACCAGACTTAAAATATTGTATTTGTTTTAGTTTTTAAATTAAACCTTCCTTTCTCCGTAAGAAATAAATATCTAGATTTGTACTAAATATCATATTTGTTTTAAGTCTAAGGGAAAGAGATACTTATGGCGTCGGCCAAATCTCTCCAAACAACTTAAAAAAAAAAAATTGAGTAAAAGTTCGAAGTCAAATTATTTAACTATTTATTATTTACAAGAAAATCTCCATTCAGATTTCGAATCTGTAACCTCTCACACAGAGAGTATTGTCTTTATCACTAGATCAATAACTTGTTCTCAACTTTATCAAAATTTTGTAAAATTTTCATAATAAAATTGCGACCGTTCATAATAAAATTGCTGAGTCCAATAAATTGTTCAAGTGCATCACTATTAAGATAAAGAAAATCTTCAATGATACTCAGCAATTTTCAAAAGAGGATCTCTTCAAAAAATCAGAAAATATTAAAAATTTGGAGTCATTTTGTTCTTTCTGGATATGTTTGGTTGGAATGAGAATAGCCTATTCTTGAGGTTAGGCAATTCGGAATAGCCCATTCGGTGTTTGGTTGAGTTAAAATAGCTAGAATAGTGAATTCAAACTTTTTATCTTATTAGAATAGATTATATCTAAGAGTTTTAAGATTTGGCTATTCTAAAAAGACAAACAATAGCTATTGTTGACTTGGCTATTCTAGCTATTTTTGTTTTACAATCAAACATACCCTCTATGATTTTGTTTGAACTTGCAAAATAAAATCTACATTCATTGTTTAGTTTTTTTTTTAATTAGGACAAATTTTATTGAAAACTGAAAAGCAAAATTATAAGTTTCTGCTTAACGTAGGAAACAGAAAATTAAAAATATCAATGATATAGTTGGTTTACCCCCAAAATAAAATAACGTACTCATTCTTTGATTGAGATAATATGATGCCTTTTAATTTATGTATGCAAAAGATAAAGAATCAAGTTTTTTTTTTTTTTTAATAGCAAAGCGTACCTCAGGAAGCACCTATTTCAAATTTCTATTAAATAATAATGTAAGTTGTCATTACTAAAAGCCATCTTTTTCTACCTCACAAAGCACCTATTCCACTTAAATTTGATTTAGTACCAAACAATCAGTGCTTAAAACATTCATCATTATCAGAATTTATTAAAGAAGAACATGCATCATGTTTCATTGAGACAAGCTAGAAATCTCATAAAGTCAATTATGATATTTTTTATAAAAAAAAAAATTAGCTTTGTTGATCCAAGTTTGCTTTAAACTTTAGCAGTTGTGAATTTGTGATGAGTTGAAGGAATTTTATAAAATATCCTCTCTTTTTTTTTTTTCAAATTATCAGACAAAATACCATTTTTTCAAATTTTTTGTCAAAATATCATTGTGAGCTCTATTTTTCCCCTCTTTCCCTCCCTTGTGCTCCTCCCAACTTACTCTCGTTTATTCTTTAATTATATTTTTGTTTAGAGTTAAATCCAGTCTACAAGTGGTAAAAAAAGAATTTAAAAGCGACGGTTTGACTATAAAACTATTGCATTTTGTAAAAAAGAATTGAAGCAACCACTGATATTCTTAGGTTGTGCTCCACAATGAGGGTTAAATCGCTCATTAATGGAAGGGGAAGGGAAGGGTGCGGGGTAAAACTTCTCCTTGCACAGTAAAATTTACACCCCGATTTAGAGCGGACAAATTTCAACGAAATTGTACACGGAGTTCCCCTCACTACAGTAGATTTTTCCTTTCGCCCCACTCCGATTTCTCCTCTTCTGGAGCGGGTGAACGTTGCCGGGCAGAAGCAGTCACGCGCTGTTTCACCTTCGCTCTCTTCCCCTCCCTCCGTGTACCTCTTTCTGGAGCACACCCTTAATGAATCGTTAGTATATTTGTTTTTACATAGTTTACACTTCGATTATTCACGTTTTTGAAATAACGAACCACTAACAATATTAATTAGTAGTTGGTTAATGAAGTTTTGACAAAAAAAAATTCTG
Organism: Carex kokanica; assembly: GCA_025461125.1. Classification (NCBI taxonomy): domain Eukaryota; kingdom Viridiplantae; phylum Streptophyta; class Magnoliopsida; order Poales; family Cyperaceae; genus Carex; species Carex kokanica. Next base: position 228,015 of record JAJGRX010000210.1, read on the forward strand.
ACCAGAATAATTATTCCAATCTCAGCCGTTGACCTTTGTCGAGATTCAGGCACGAAATTTTTTCTCTTGAGATTCACACATGAAAAACTTTAAACGGTTGTAATAGGAATAACAGGGTCCTGTGATCCCTTCGGAATAACAGCAGATTTATATCCGTGTATATATCACGAGAGGACAATGAGAAGAATTTCTCCATGACCACAATCGGATTGGATCTGACCTACTCATAACCTAATCGAACTGTCAGGAAATGACAAAGCACTGGGAGGAGCAAAAGGAAGGGGAAGGGGAAGGAGAAGGGGAAAGGAGGAGAAAAGTGGAGAAAATAGAGCTCACAATGACAATTTGTTAAAAAATAAGACTTACAACTTTACAATGTCCACAAAATATTTTGTAAAATTTTCTAATGAGTTGTTTGTTAGATATCTTTATTAGAAACCTTAAAAATATGGGAATTTAGAATGCGATAAAGACACACACTAATAAATTATAGGACAATATACAAGTTATTTGATAAATGAGGAGGGATCATGACACTCTTTTTTGGTGACATCGGATGACACCGTAATTTTCAAAGTTTTCAAAGTCCAAACAGTAGATCCAAACTGTTCAATATGAGGGATATATTAAAATGTGCTTGCAAATCAAATTTTACATTTTTTTTTATTTTTTTTACTATTTATTAAGTATTTTACAAAATCGTTGTTTTCAGATTGTTGAATTTTTGTACCCATCTTAATAAATAGTAAAAAATTCAAAAAAAAATATAAAATTTGATCTGAAAAGCACATTTTAATATACCCATCATATTGAACGGTTTAGATCAATTGTTTGGACTTTGAAAATATAGGGTGTCATCCAATGTCACAAAATAAAAGTGTCATCCAGTCCCTCCTCTTGATAAATTATCTGTTTAAGTTGTGTGGAAAAAAACAAGAAAAATGATAGAAAACTAACACTAATAAATATTATACTCTTGCTCAAAAATAAATAAATATTATATCGGTCTGAAATAACAAATTTTTGTTTGTAAATTTGGATCTTCTAAAGTAATTAAAATTTTGAGTTTAAATCGGAACCGTTCAATGTGCTCTGCCATAAATAATAAAGGAAATTTGTGCATATTTAAGAAAAGAACTCTGTGCATACTATTTTTGACCGAATTAATCTGAATTATAATCAGACGGTCTGAACTCAAAATTTGAGTTATTTTAGGATATCCATTATCCGGACCCAAACTTAGCCGAATTCGAATCCAGTGATGTAACTCAACTTTTGGGTTTTATATTGGACCCTCCGATTCGAATCCGCACACACATTCCGATGATAAATTCGAATTTCGAGACGATCTCGAGCGACGAATTCGAATTGAACGGTCTTGATCCAAAACCCAAAGATTATGTTACTTTAGGGGATCTGGACCCAACTTAGCCCCTCTACGAGGAACACGTATCCTCGGCAGTTAATAATACATCTTGATCATTGATCATCTGATCAGGATCGGAATCCGATCGGAGATAGATTGCGCGAGATCTTCTTAATATTCGTACCGACATGAATCGCGGTCCGGATTCATTTGGCAGTAACTCGAATTCTGAGTTAATACAGACGATACGAATTTATCTGGAACTACATTATTCTCCGGTCTTGGTTCCTATCACTGTATGGACATGATTTCACCAGTAGAAGGTTTGACTCACGTTTGACTCGCCGATCCAACGACCAGCATTCCTACATACTAGAGGAGTGCCTCGCTTTGCTTCGGCAATGATAATTGAGATAATGTTGTATGCCTTGCTGTGGTGGTTGTCCTCAACTGATTTCAAACTTCTCACTAATATGTCAAAAAGAAGATATTATAATGATAAATGCAAGTAATAAGACATATCTAAATAGTAAACTAATTCAACAACTAAGCCAGGCTCCACTAAAAAAAAATATATCATACTGTTAAATAGGACACTCCTAAAATGCAAGAAGAGTACTTCTCAAGTTCTTCATTAACAACTTCAATACAACAACAAACAATTAGTAATGATAAGTATATACACCAACACAATTATTGGACCTTAGAATTATGCTTGTATCACTGAATTTATGCCTTTCATTTTTGTTTTCTTACTTTTACTCAATTTTGTTCTTGCCATTTTAGTTTCATATTTGTCAAACATTTGACAAACGTTATAAAAAAAGCCAGATTTTGGCTCACCAAAAGAGTGTTTTGGAGCATATGTGTAACAGACACGAAGATGCAACAAAAAGATGAAGAAAATAGATAGTCTAAGATAAGGTATGTGAGAAAACTTACCTGAATATTGAGTTACGTGAGCACAAATTGGACATGGGTTACCTCTAGGCTGTCCATTTAATCGTAAAAACAAAATACTGAATAGTCATAACATTTAACTCATGTGACCAAATATTTACATTCAATATAAGTATATCAAATTTTGTAAGTTATCAATTAATCTACATATAAGGATTTCCATTTATTTGTTGCTTGACAATATTGACCTTTTACAAAACTAATCTATAAATTGGTTATATATTTTTAATCAGATTAGTTATTGTTTCCTCTTTACTACTTCATGGTAATTTATCATTTTTATTACCTCATGGTCTCCACACGAATTATGTTAGAAATAAAAAAAAATTATTGATTCAGTCATTAATTCTTGATATGTTCACCTTGGGTATTCCATGTATTGGTAATTAAATATGTAACAAAATGAGCTGCAACCAGCAGTTAGAACTGGTACAAAAAAATTAAAAAAAAATAGGGCACATTTTTTAAGTTTAGAATAAACACAGAGACTTATGTAGATAGCTATTTTACCAAATTATGAAATCTCACTAAGGTACACGGGAAATATTACCTTAATATTTCTATATTTTCTATGTTGGAATGCAAGTAACTTGGGATAAAACCCCATTTAATCATATTAACAAAGAAACAAAATGAAAAGGAGATGTAAAAGTAAAAGACAATACAATTTAAGGGCATATCTCTTATTAGAGAGCCAATTCTTAACTGGTGTATTCTCTGTTCTCCTTGCTGTAGCCAAAAAAAATGTAAAACAAAAATCACTTTAGGTTTTCAGGAAATGCACTACCTAATATAAAAATTCCAGAGCAACTACACAAACCATACAAACCATACAAACCGTACAGTACCAGTTTATCCAGGTACCAAACTTGGCATTGCATGTTCTAATACCGAATTTGAAGTTGTAGGTATTGTAACAGTAACATTCTATAATTCGACTCAACTTGCACGGTTTATGACTGATACTGGTGGTACATGGTTACGTCACGTAATAAAGTCTTGTTTTAGCCATGCAATTCAATCAAACACAATTGATATTGCAAACAAAAAGTTTAGAGAGCTAGATGCAAAATCTAACTTACTATTAATGTGGCCTAATACTTCACGCCTCCTGGCTTCCAAGTTTTTCTTTTGTCTCAAAATGAGCTGCATATGTAACTTGTATTCGATTCCCAAGAAAAACAGAGTCATCATGTTTTCTTTTCGAAGACTTTTAGATCATAATTTTACTGTCAGAAGTAAGATGTACACCTTTTAGAGACATTAACAATATCCAACAGAAATTTGGTCACTTGTTAAAAAAGAATAACCACAGCAATGATTGTCAATGTTACTTTTTAAGTAAGCACCATTAAAATCTAACTTAACAAAATTCTAATTAAGATAGATTAAGAAGCAAGGATACAATTTTTTAATAATCATCTTGCGTATTGCTTACCTGACAAAATTTGATAAAGACGCACAATGCTCGGCATCCATGGACTTGCGCATGTGAAAAATAATGGCAACTTTTCTTAGGCTTCAAAGCATATTAAATTCAAAAATAAAAAAAGAAACAAAATAAAAATTTAAGTACAATGCAAGTAGATATTATGAAAAGAAAAACTAAGAAAAATCAATCCAAATTAATGTACAGCAAAAAATTGTTCAAAAAATTAGAGAGTGTACCGGCTGAGAAGAGGTGAATGAAGGTGAATTTGGAGGCAGCAGTGGAACAGACCTGTGGAGGCAGAGGATGGGACCAGCGAAGAGGTGGGAGACAACATACACGGCATAGTGCCTTATAGCCTATTCAGCTAAATTGAGATTTGATAAAATCCTAATTCAATTAAAAGCCCCAATTATATGAAAATCAATCGAAATCAGTGTACAACGAAAAATGGTTCAAAAAATTATAGAGAGAGAGAGAGTACCGACTGTGGAGAAGGTGAGTGAAAGCGAGCTTGGTGGCGACGGTGGAGCTGAGCTGCGGAGGCGGAGGATGGGACCAGCGGAGAGGTGAGAGACAATAATGAGTGAAGAGAGCACCTGGAGAGAGGAGAGAATGGTGTCGACCTTGGGATCTATGCGAAGATTCGTCGAAGGGAGGGGGAGCGAAAGAGGAGGTGCAGGCGGAGAGGAGGCGGTGGTGAGAATGAGGATTGAGCTTGAAGTGTAAGCAAAGGAGGAGCGGAGAGAGGAAGGGTGTGAACAAAGAAGTTTCGAGAGAGGAAAGAAGTGTCGAAATTTCTCGAAAGCTGCGGAGCCGGGAGGCTGAAAAGTGGGACCCGCCTGTCGGTCTCACTGTTCATGACACTGTAGCACCTCTATCAAGGATTAAGTATATAGTATAGATATGTCTCTCGGTCTCTCCGTTCTGAATTCACATCCTCCCCGGTACCCTAATAGGGAATTTTTTACAATTACTGGATCTGGACCGTTATTTTTAACTTGGCACGAATCTCAAAGCCTAAGAATACCGCCCCTGCACTAGCCCGAATCTCAAAGCGGATGAGAGTTAATCTCAAACCGTAAATGAAGGGAATCTTTTACAGTATTGGAGAGATACTTGTCCATCTGTTCGGACGTATCCCGAGCTGTGCGCTGACACGGCACGTATCGACCTCAACAAAAAGTGCTACAGCGAATTTTTTTTTTTTTTTTGAGAAACGGCCCGTGGGCAGCTACAGCGAATTTAAATCCTCACTGAGTCACTGGCTCACTGCTATTCATCCATCTCTTTCCCCACTTATTTTTTCTTGAGGGGATCTTTCCCCACTTCTTGGAGATCGCTCGAGAGTTGCGGCGGCGCTCATGTCGCGAAGTACACCTTCGACGGTTTACATTGGTTAATATCTCTCCTTTTCTATTATTCGTTTCTATTTGAATCCAGCTCTCATTTACTCTTTCTACTGCTTGCGATAGCGGCTTTCAATCGTGACCTCAGTATGTTTTCGTAGTTCTTGATCTACTTTTAGTTCTTTCTGTCCTCGGTAGCTCGATCGTATTACACATTTTAGGCTTTCGGAATCGGTTTTAGTTTCTCCTAATGGAAACCCTAGGTCAACCCGAATTTAGTCTCTTGTAGGTGATGCGATCTATAGCTGAAAAAAAAAATCTAACATCAAGCGAAATTTTGCAATTAGGGACCAGTAATATTGAAACCAATGGGAATCAAAATCTCTTTGCAAAGCAACTGGTAGTATGTTACTCAAAGTTGCAACCAAAAGCAACCAAAAAAATTGACAAATTGCTGGTATGTTGACTGGGATGAGTGGACAAACCTAGTAAGTAATCAGCTATTCTCTTGTGACATAGCAGAGAAAGTGTGACATGAGAACAAACTCGATTGTTCAATAACAACAGTAATAAGAGTTTTGAGAAAATAAAATGACTGTTGTATCCTTCTATGGATTTTGTTTTCTTGTATATAGAATCATAATCAATTTCAGCAAGAATGAACTAGTAAAATGTGAAGCAATCACATTTCAAGTGATTTAATTGATTGATGTTCTTGTGATACAATAGCTAACACTTGCCATCACATCTTCAAAATTTTCACTAATTGTTTGATTTTTCCTCATTTTATCTTCTGGTCGTGTTTCATTTATAGTTAATTTATTATCACATACTTGAATCTATTGGATTTAACATACAAAGAGAATTTTTTTACAAAGATATGAAGAGATATGAAGAGAACAAAACCAAGCGCTTATCTTCTGAACGATGGAATAGCTAATTGGCTGTTCTAGTTTTCAATCTGATGCTCTCACCTCCTTTTTTTAATCTGTTTTAATTCATATTTTTTCTTTTTGTAATTCTCTCTTAGCTCAAGTTTCTGTTGGAGGTTTATTTTTTTACCAGGGATTTGGATAGCTTGATAAAAGGTATAAATAAAGCACATTAACCATCTGAATTTAACTCTGATGGTATAGCTCTATTAGCTATGTAGTTTTCAATCTGATTATCTGAAATCTTTTTAATTTCTGTTTGTTCAATTTCTCTTTTGCTTCGAATACTCTCCTAATTTGGTTGGTTTTAATAATCTATTTGCTTGGTACTATCATATTATGACTCTTTCGGATATTAGTTTTTAGTTTTATCTTTGTTCGGCATTGTCATATTATGACTCTTTGGGATATGTACCAGAAAGAACTAAAGAATATTTGTTTTATATTTTTTGTTGCAAGAAATCGTTTTATTCATTTTTAATCTAATTCTCGTAAGTGCAAAGGTGTGAGGTAAACAGTTAATGACAGTTGTACCCTATAATGTGCACATTTTTTTTATTAGTTTTTATGTGTATGTGCATATTTATTCTGCAAAGGTTCCCTTTTTCCTCTTTATGTGCCCTTTGTAATTTAACATACATGACATACATTGTCTCCTTTCTAATAGGAAATTTGGATGAGAGAGTGTCTGAGAAGGTATTGTATGAAATTATGATACAAGCTGGTAGATTAGTAGATCTGCATATGCCTCGTGATAAGGAAACCAACAAGCATAAGGGATATGCTTTTGCTGAGTATGAATCGCCTGAAATTGCAGACTATGCAATCCGCCTTTTTAGTGGGCTTGTTCGCCTCTACAATCGACCTGCCAGATTCGCGGTTTGTCCCTTTTTTTGTAATTATTTTGCTTTTTTTTGTTTTATCTATCACTGTACCCAAGTTTTACCTTGTCAACAACATTCAGTGCTTTTTATATTTGCAACAATTACGAGTTGTTGAAAGCAAGAATAAATAAGCAGTACTGGCTATATATTACCCTATTTTTGTATATACCAGTCTACTGAATCTCTTCATTTTTTTTTTCCTTCACAAAAAAGTGGCCATTCCACTGATAATCCTAAACAAAAAAAAAAAAAAAAGATATCCATTCATAATAGAAAGAGTTTCTCTGAGTACAAAATAGTAAAAATTCTAGCTACTAACTCTTATCCAAATACTAACCTAAGATTAGAACCCACCAACTGGTAACTTACCCATGGTTCCAGAGCCCCTCAGAGTAAACCTTCATTTGTCTAAAGATTCAAAAAGAAACTAGTGAACATAAATCTACTGAGCGTCAACAACAACCAAATTCAAAGCGAAAACAAACATAATAGAATGAAACAACTGGAAGTTCCTGGCAGGCAAAACTAGTTTTAATTGAGATTGAAAATTTCAACCTTTTTTCCTGCCCCCCAATAATATACTACAATGCTAAAGCACATGGACCTTTTAAAGGTTTTAACTACAACTCCTTGAAAACATATTCTATTCTGTTCGGTCAAATTACTGACATCACAGTACCTGTAACTTTTTCTAGTATATCAGTATTTTTTGAAAGGAATCACTGATATCTTGGAGTCGTAGATCATCTATACAATAACATTGCAATCAAATATAAAATGTGTTAATCTAGCTACCCATAACCATAGAGCATGATAAACAATCAATAGATAGTCTCTATATGAGAGCAAAACGAACATGAAGGTAAAAAATGTTCTAATTTTGAATGGTGATGAGGTTTTACAAATATAATTAAATTCAGGGTGAATCCCCTCAAACTCTAACCAACTATATAGAGAATTAATAGTAAAATAGGCTTTTGGAGTCTTAATCTCTTCAAAATGCTTTTGTTTAATCTTAGAGCCGGATATCAAAAATCACTTGGCTTGTTGTATTGCATTAATTTGGGATTAGGAGTAAGATGCTTATTTAAGCTAGATGTGTCTTGTTCCCTTACCCAATCTTAAAATGCTGTGTTATTGACAAGGAATTTCTTGCTGATCATTTATGAGTATACACTCTTTTATTCAACAAATGTGCTTATGTGAGCTTTCCATTTTCAAGATGTCGGGACAGGATAGACAATCTGCAGTTGGTAGCACCCCTCCAGTGACACCTGGATCATCTTCTCCAGAAGTACAAATTCCTGCTTCTTCTCGAGGTTGAATACATTTTCATATTACATTTTATCTTACACGAGTATATCCAAGTAATTTGTTCTCATACATCATTGCTTTCATCTCTGTTTATGTTTTTATTTTTTTAATTTTTTCCTTCCAGAATATGACCGGCTAGGAAATAGTAATAGGGAGTCAAGCAAAGGAAGTTTTGAATATACTAGACGTGTATTTGGTTCGGTGTTAGGAGATGCTAGGAGATCACATTCTGGTGTTTCTTATAGGCCCTAGTGCTTTATTCAGCGTTATACTTTAGTACTAGATAAATAGCTTTAAGTAACGTGGGGAGGTCTGCTTGTGTTCATCATTTGTTATAATTGGAAAGAATGAAACATAGACTGTTTTGTAACAATATATGGTGCTTACTTCAAGAAATGTTTTGTGTTCTTTTGTTTGAACTTTTTCAGAAATTGGAGGGTCTGATGTGAACGGAGGCTGATTTGTGCATGCCTATTGCATAGATCAAAGGCGTCTTTTTTCCAATTGAGCTGGATAAAAAGAGCTTGCAATTTTGTTCATTGTTTGAATATTTGATTCCATTTTTCCTTGTAAAGGATAGGTTTTGCAACGTTGCTTGCTAATAATGCTGTAAATAGATGTTAGTGTTCCATATGCACGTAACTACATATGTGCGAAAAGGTATAGGCAAATAGTGGGGGTTATTGGACATGAGTTTCTTTCATTACAACAGATACTGGTACTTGTGTTGCTGGATAATAGATGCACTAAAGAGCCACTTTTCTTTTTTGAATATAATTTTACTGGCCAAAATATTTTATAATTTTTCTTTGAGTAAGGCCTAGGTGCTATGGATAGCATAAGGCTTTTCGTGCTACGGTCTCAAAAACTTATTATATAAACTTCAAATTTTGATCTAAGTAGCTTAGTAAATTGATTTTATAATGAACTTGTGGAATACTAATTTTTATTATTTTTGGATTTTTTAATTATTTTTATGATTTACGAAAGATAGACAAAAAATGATCTTATGCTATTCATAGCAAGCCTTACTCTTTTTCTTTAGTTGATTGAGAGAATGAGAGACATCAAACTTGAGAATTCAAAGTGGTATAAAGTAGACCAAAAATTGCAGCTGTTGTTGGGCTTTAAAAAATCACGCTCACAAGTAAAAGTTGCACACAGGAAACAAAGCAAGGTTATGAGTTATGACATTGACACCAACCATGAATGAAGCCCGCCTGAAGGAATTAAGTAATATGATGTGAAATAGCTTTAATCCTTGGTATATTATAGTTGGTGCATAGGATAGGGGTCAATGCTTAAAGGATTTGAGTTACTGAGTACGAACTTACCGGTTGTCAAGACTATGAATTATATGAAATACAAAGATAGCATTCATGACAAAATAAGATTGAAAGTAATGGCATGAAATTTAAGAAATTAAACAAATTGCTTTGAGGAGAAGACAACTAAAAATAGTGTTAACACATGTATTATAGGAATAATATTAAGCCATTAATTGTGTTAACATTATAATTGCATAGTCATTAACTAAAATATTTATATCTGAGCACCCTTCATTTAACCGCAGTCCTGAATTTGTACCAAATATAAAGAAGAGATCGGTACCATGACTATGCTTTGGAAAAAAAAAAAAAAAAAAAATTTTCAATGCTACATAAAAACTGGCAACAACTAATGTATTGTATCCATATTGTGAGAAATGGCGTGTATGGATATTTACTTGCACATACGGAATTATCAACATTTGGAATTTTGGGCATTATACCTACCTAACCAATTCATACTTCTTAGATTAGCATTTTCTATTTTAACATTTGTTACTTTCAAGCTGGAATTGTTATAACATAGAAAGATGTATGGCAGCTCTTCCCTTCATTTTTTCGTTCCATTTTCTTTAAGCAAACGAAGGCAATCCAAGCACTGTTTGTTACATCAGATTGAAATCTCCTGACTGTAATCGGGTGCGGTCCGATGTTTTATCCATTCGGAGTCGTCTAATTTACATCAAGATTCGCCTTGTCAACTTTAAAATTTGTGAGAATTCAGTGCGTACGAATCTTAATGCGGATTGAATGGCTCTTTAATATGATGGGAACAAAACTGAAAGGGCGGTTGGTATTTGTCAGAATTTAATATTTTTGTCAAACAGAATTTAAAGAGAAGTCAAGAGACATTAACAATTAAATAACCAGTATTATTATTTATTAGAGCAAGTACTATTTCCTTCTTCTTTTTTTAAATAGTTTGACAAAAGTATCTCAGACTATGTACATCCGGGATCACGCTGACATCAGAAAAACCAAATTAGCAGCCAAAACAAGAAAACAAGAACCAGAACCAAGCCGGTGCACATAATTTTCCAAAGGACCAAGTCTATCCACTAAGTATTTATTATTCTACATTTCATCTGTTGCAGAGTAATTTTCCAACAGATGTTTTACATTTTAGAACTATGACAACGGACGCTAAATTTATTGTTTTTGTGAGAAAATGTTAGAAATTTCGGACCCAAATTTAACCAGTTACAGAGGTACTTCTGAATTATTAATTCTAAAATTTACATTTCTTTCCATTGGGTAGAGAGAGATTTTCTTATTGTATGTAACATATTTCTCAAAGTTACTAAGAGCATCTTCATCTTTTAAATTATTCAAAAAAATTATGCCATGTCAGCAACTTTGAAGATTATTTCAAATAACTTTTAAAACCATCTCCAATATTCCAATTGCATCTAATTTAATTTGTGAGATATGCATGTTGAATATTGGAATATGAGGATTCATTTTTTGTGCCTCTATCATGTCTCTATTTTTAAAAACTTTAATAACTCAAAATTTAAAACTTAAAAGTCAAAATAAAACCGTTAGATATGATCTACATCATTTTATCTATGCACATGTAAACAATTATAACATTTCAATTTTGTTTTGGTTGTCATCAAGAGCTTGCAAAAAACGTACTCATGTGGATAATTTCTAGACGTTGATTTTTCAACTTATTGATACACAAAAAAAGAATTGAAATGTGTTAATTTTTTATGAACACATAGATAAAATAACATAGATCACATCCAACGGTTTTTATTTTGGCTTTTAAGTTTTAAATTTTGAGTTATTAAAGTTTTTAAAAATGGAGACGCAAAAAATGAAGACATTTGAACCCTTCTCCTGTAATATATTTTTAACATCCTTACAATTTACAATTTACAATTTAGTCTTTTGCAGTTTGAAATTAACAATTGAAAGCAATTGCAAATGATGATGTGACATTTTTCGAAAGACCGTTGACTTAACAAGATTGTTAAATTAACAATTGTTTCGCATTCTTGCAATTGAAATTGCAATTTGATTGTCACATCAGCAATTTGGCAAATTGTATTGCGAGTGAGATGGAGACTCTGTAACACAAAATACTTTGATGTTTGGATTACATTTTAATCTAATGAGATATACGCTTTAACATTGAAAATAATTAAATTAAAATAACCGACTTTTTCAATGAATATTATTTTACTCAACATCCTGTCAAAAAGTTGGTGGTGTTAATTAATTCATAATAATAGTTGGAAGGATAATTACCGCAAATCAGATGTTAGAAAGGGCTTGATGGTTTATTGTTAAAAATAGCACAATCTTTAATTAAAAAACATTATTCATAGAAGGTCAAAGGAACCTATGTTGCATGGATACGGGTACGGGTATCGTATCGGATACGATACGGATACGGAGATACGGCAATTTTCAAAAATGTAAGATACGATACGTCTATTATATATATATATGGGAGCGGCTAAGTTGCTGCCGGCAGTATTTCGGCGAGGTGCTTACGGGGGCATATCTTGCAATTTGATGTTCAAACAACAAATTCAAACCGTTAGATGTTCAATCTATATTAAAATCTACTTGGAGACCAAATTTTACATTTTTTGGAATTTTTTTACTATTTATTAAGCTGGTTTGAAAACCGCTGTTTTTATTAAATTTCTGAAGCATTGAAAACAGCGGTTTTCAAACCAGCTTAAAAAATAGTAAAAAAATTCCAAAAAATATAAAATTTGGTCTCCAAGTATATTTTAATATAGATTGAACATCTAATGGTTTGAATTTGTTGTTTGAACATCAAATTGCAATATATGCCCCCGTAAGCACCTCGGCCGAAATGCTTCCGGAAGCAAATTAGCCATACTCTATATATATATATATAGAATTTTGCTATTGTGCTTCATGAAGTAAAACCCATATTGTACTTCACGCTCATACACCCATTTCCAAAATCCAAATCGTCAATCCGACCGTTCAAGTTGTTCTCCATATTGAAATGTGCTTGGAGACCAAATTTTACATTTTTTGGAATTTTTTTACTATTTATTAAGCCACTTTGAAAATCGCTGATCCATTGGTCCAGAAATTTTTACTGTTTTTTACTATTCACAATGGATCAGCGATTTTCAAAGTGGCTTAATAAATAGTAAACAAATTCCAAAAAATGTAAAATTTGGTCTCCAAGCACATTTCAATATGGAGAACAACTTGAACGGTTTGGATCGACCGTTTGGATTTTAGAAATGGGAGAATGAGCGTGAAGTAAAACTTCGTTTTACTTCATGAAGCACAATAGCCCTACTCTATATATATATATATATATATATATTGTATTTAGATATCATAAAAAATTTAATTAAATGCTCAAACTATAAAAAATTAAAGGCTTAATTTAAGAATAGATTAAATACTACAGTTAATGGAATATAACACAAGTGAAACTATGGCGGAGTGGTTACAGGTTTTGGTTCTCTTGGGAGAGATCCCAGGTTCGAATCCCGTAGGGCACCAAATAAAACACATTTGAGCGCCGGTGTACGCGCGGCTCACGGGTGCGGGCCGGTTCACGGTCGCGGCTCACGGGTGTTCCGCCGTATCCCTCTGTATCCACACATATCCCGCTGTAATCGTGAGTTTCAACGGAGTATCGGCAACCGTATTGGCCGAGTAAGGATACGCCACGTAAGCGGATACGCCAACTGGCATATCGGATACGTCAACTGGCATATCGGATACGTATCGGTGCCGTATTGGGCGTTTATCGGTATCCGATACGGGTACGGAGCCTATATTGGAGTATCCGAGTAACATAGAAGGGAACTGACATACCTATTTTTTTTATTTGAGTACTTGAGAGCAAATTCTTATTGGCTAGCACAAAACATTTGTATTAGTAGCATTTTTTTAATATATAAATTAGGATACCCGAATTCAAAATTATGCAAATGTTAGATTTACAGATCTTCCAGATTGAGCTCTTCAGTATTAATTTCTATGCTAACTACTTGATTTGGAATAGGATTAGGCAACCTGTAAAATTTTTGATTGTAAACAAATTTGTATTCATTGTAAGGGGTTTCTGACTTCAAAATGAACTTTGAAAAAAAAAATATATATATCTCCATCAAAACTTTTTATCTCTCTTCCATTTATTTTCTTAGACATCACCATTCATACAAGAAGTCAGCAAAAGGAGTCCGACTCTGCTGCTTTTTCAGATCTAACCATTCAAGTTCGTCGAGATTTGTGCATGAAAAAGTTTCTTTATCGAGATACGCGAATTGAAAATTTGAATGGTTGGATCCGGAAAAGCAGGAATCTGCTTTTCTTTCAGAAAAACACCTGAGTTCGATTCCAGCAAAAGACCAGGGATGATCATTTTTTTTATTTTTTTTTATATCTCATTATATTTTATATCACGCACACATGATTTTCGATAAAAATATTTCAATGACATTTTTGTTTATTATTTTGTAAGGGATGATCATTTGGGATATCATTTTATGGGAGATCATTTATTTTATTATTTTTTATATCTCATAATATTTTATAGGGAAATGTTTTGGCCCCGAGCCATTATATCTGAACACGTCCCCCAAATAGTTTAACAGAAAAAATCTTCCAATTTTGTCTAACTTCTTTTTCCAGAGATCATATTCAAGTTTTTAAAGTTCTGTTTATAACATTTTACAATGCTATTCCGAGCCATTATAACATTTAAACCTCTATTTGCAAACATTTAAATTATAAAACTGTGTAGTTTTAACTCCTAACTATTGTTTTCAAGCTAAAAAAATGAAAGATTTCTTCACCTACTTTTTTTTTATTTTTTCTTTAATCATTCTCGTTCATTTTTCTGACGATCTGTGATGAATTTTACAAATCTAAAAATACAAACGTTTTCTATTCTATTTTATCTTTCAAATGAGATTCATGAAGAAATACTTTTGAGTTATTTTCAAGTCATTTTTTTTTGTTGAAAGTAAATCCCATGAGCACTTTAAATTTTCAAATTTTTAAACATCAGTCTATAATCATTTAAATCTCTGATGTCTACCATTTAAACTACTATGTTCAAACGTTTAAACATCTAATGTCGATCATTTAGTATCACGTGTTTAAACCTCTGTCTACAACCGTTTAAAGTAGTTATGTCAAACATTTTTTAAATAGTATCCATGCCGGGTTTAAAATGTTGTAGCTTGAGATTTAAAAGCTTGATAATTTAAAGTGCTAATGGATTACTTTAAAAATAAAATAAAAACAACAACTTGAAAAAAAATCAAAATATTTCTTCATAGATCTCGTTTGAAAGAGAAAATCGAGTAGAAAACGTTTGTATTTTTAGATTCACAAAATTTATTACAGATAGTCGGAAAAATGAACGAGAATGATAAAAGAAAAAAAAGAGTGGATAAAATAAATCTTTCCTTTTTTGGATTGAAAACAAAAGTAGTTAGGAGTTAAAACTACCCAGATTTAAATACTTACGAGTACCATTGTAAAATGTTATAAACAAAGTTTCAAAAGTTTGGATATGAGCACTGGAAATGAAAGTTAGACATTAAATATTTAGGAAACGCGCTCAGAAATTTATTTGGGGACAATTATGAGGCTCCTATTTTATATCATGTAGACATGATTTTCGATAAAATATTCCAATGACATTTTGTTTATTGTATTTTTAACAGCTCTTTCCATAATCACTTGCTTTTATGTAAAATCATAATAAAAAAATAAACATACAAATAAAACAAAATATATATTTTGCTTCCTCCATTTTTAAAAATAAACATACAATGAAACAAACAACCAATCAAAATATCGGATCATGCAACCATTTTTAAAAGAGAGTGAGGAGATTTAAGAAAAACTTTCCAACAAATCTAAAAAATAATTCCATAGGTACCCGTTTGACCAAACTTCCCAATTTTATAATTCAAAAATAAATTTCAGCATCGTAATCTCAATTCTTGCTCCCGATCGCTTTCTAACTGCCATTTTCTTCAAAGAAAATTCTCTTAATTTCGATTCCTTGACCACGAACCACTCATCTTAGCTTCAATTGCCATTCAAAGCACCTATGCCGCTCGCTCCCCCTTTTCTCCCAATTTAGATTCTATCTTGCGCATACATCATCAAAGGCACGAACTTTGCAATTTCCAATTATTCTTGGCTTTTGTTACCTGATTACTGAAATCTGAGCTTCCTGCTATATCAAAGCCCCAGTACTAAAATTGAAGGATTGTTACCCAAACCCAATTGTGGGATCTTTGCTTTTTCTTCTTCATGCCATATTAATTTTATGTCGGTGAATTCCTTTCTTCATCCAAAGCAAAGCAATGAACGAAAACTCAGATGGGATCACCAACTGTCCAATTGAACCTAACAATCCATCTACCAGCCCTACTTTCTATTGTTGCTTTGCAAGAGGCCGCAAGATTTTGTATCAATACAACAGAAATGGGCCCGAGATAGAGTCTCTAGCAGCACTGTGTCTAGATCAGACATCTCCCTACCACAAATGGTTTTTCCACACAGTTGGTACAAGAACCTATGGTTATTTGATATCTGATAACTGCACCTATTTTGCAATTGTTGAACCCACAATGGGTAGCATTGTGTTGCATGATTTTTTAAATCGTGTGCGCCAAGTTTTTATTAGTGTGTCTAAGAGAAATTTGGAAAGTACACTGGCACCAGTCATAGCCCGATTTGTTGAGTCATTAGAGCAAATGCAGGGAAACCAAATTAGTATTGTCTATGGTGATGAATCATTTTGTGAGCGAGAGGTGGCGGTGAGCGGCCACAGTAAGAGAAAGAAGAGAGAGAAGAAGGATAAGAAAAGCAAGAGAAATGAAACTGAAATGGAGGAAATTGCCATTGTCAGAGAAGGGGAGGGGATAGAGAGACGACTGAGGATGGATGTGCTGGGAAATGGAGAGGAGAGGGGAATAGATGGAATTGAGAGGAACAGAATGATGAGGCGACAGCTGTCAGGCAGGCGGGCCATGTGGTGGTCCCATGTCAAAATTGTGGCAGCAGTTGATGCGGTTATATGTTTCGTGCTGTTAGGTATTTGGTTGGTGGTTTGTCAAGGCTTCAAATGTGTTAGATAGTCTATTGGAGAAAAACATTGTCAAAATGAAAATATTTGGTTGCTTAGAAGAGAATGGTAAATTTGAACTTTTAGTTGGTTTGGGGTTTTTATCTTTTTCCTTGGTATATTCAGTAGGAGTAAAATTGATTTTATTTTTTGTAGCTTTTGAATTTGTGAATTTATATGTCGAAATGGGGACATAATTGGATATATATAGAATGGAAATTTGAGGCTAGCCATCTACTTTATCATGACAAGCACAATGTTATTTGATTGAAATTGACACGGGCATGTCATGCAAGAAATGGGATGCAAGTAAACAGAGTTTGGGAAGATGATGTTTTTGGAAGCAAATTAAATTTATTCGAGAAATGTATATATCTTAGTGATATATGTGAGATACACAAAGAAAATTTCATTTATTTACTTTTGATTTCTTTGTAACTTTTCAGGATTGTCACAGACCATTAGTTCTTTTATTTCAGGTGGTTTTTGTGTGGTTATTGGAGTTTATTGATGTATATTAGATATTTGACTTTTTTTTATTGGAAATATCTTCTATTTGTTCGGAATTTGTTTCGGGAGGGAAATTATATAGCTAATTTGACTGGTACCTTATCTATCAGGAATCAGAATCCTTCACGTATCAACAAGATACATGAGTTTGCATAGTTGACATAATGATTGATACTCTTTCATTCTTAAACTATAATTATTGATTTCTTTACATGATATTCTCACTTTATGTGGTAAAATGCCTCTTTGGTTTCTGAAGGTTTTGACAGATTTTATAAATAGAAGCCTCGATTTGACTGGCCGTGTTTTTATAGTAACAACTAAGACTGATGCATTGTATAAATCAGACCAACCAGCAGGCCATTCAGCATCTATATATTCACAGGTGATGATAGTGTACATTTTCTTACAGAATTTACAGTACTTTATTGTAAGACCGACCTAGTTACATGCATTTCAGCAAAATGTTGGATTTAATTCATATCCTGTGTGTTTTTTATGGAAACTTACAAAGGAAATAACTCAATAAGTACAAGTTTAAGACTATAAAGTAAATAAATGCCCTAAAAGTAGTGTCAAATCCCGCAGGATGCTCATTCTAGGTTAAAATAAACTGACGGTGGGTACATCTCAAATGTGTCAAAACAGCTGTTATAATTTGCATGTATCATTGAAAATTGTGGAACAGCCCGATACATTGTCATTGACCTGGCTTAGAAAAAAAAAAATGACTGATAAATTTCAAATCAATGAGCATACCTAAAAAATAGCAATTTCTTTTATTCCCTTGAGGCAAATTATTAGTCTATATCAAGTTATCCATCAGATGTTCAGATCAACAATCACCAATGATGTGAATTTTTTAGGAAAAGAGGATATGCAAAACAGTAAAAAATAGTGATTCCAGGTTTTATAGTCAACTCATTCTTTTCTTTTGCTTGTGATAAAGAGACAATTGGAGCTATTGCTGTGTAGTATATTCACCTATCCATAATTCCATATAGTGAAGTGATATTGTTTAGTCAAATATTAACAATACCCGAAGCTCCTATACCATACTATACATATAAGCTATAACTGACGCTGAGGTGGCACTGGAGCGAAATTGGTGTCACACTGTTATTGCTTAGTTTAAACCTAGCAATGTTTAATCAGCCACCCTCAGGCAATTTGGTCAGTGACAGTACTGGTACAACTAAGAACGAATGAGAACCGTTAAAATGCAGCTTGCTTAAGGCACGAATGAAGTCTTATTATTGGTGGGGGTTGGGGTTGGGTGGGTGGGGGGGGGGGGGACCCCTTCTTTCACCTTTTTCTTTGGATCAGGGGCCATCTGTTATGTTCATACCTTCATTTTTTTCTCCTCTCTCTTTGGATCAGTACCAGTCTTTGGTACCATTTATTTTTTTCAGTTTTTTCTTGTTTCTCTGTCTCCTACGTTGTACTGTTTTTGGGTTGCTTTAACATTGGGATTTTTGTATTATGTTCTATATGTAATTTGTCAATTTGATTATGTATTAATTAATCTGTATAGAAAAAAGAGGAGCACTGGTATCAAACTGAGAGGAGCTGTCTTTTGGTCGTTCTTGGAGATTTCATCTGCACGGATTATATAATGCTCAGTATATATTCATTATCCACATTTATTTTTCATACTCATGTGGGTATATTTAATTCTCAAATAGGGATGCAGTTCGGATATTAGATGGTACTAATAGGATATGAAAGAGACATTTGGACCAAATTTGCTACCATAGCAAAGCACTTTTGATTATTTTGTTCGCTCAAAAAATGGTGAATCCTGCAATTTTTATATAAAAAAAGAAAGATGAATCATGTATTAGACGAGATATAGACAGAATTTATTTGAACGAAAGTTAGCATTCTTCATTGAAAACAAACGTCCTTGATACAATCTGATCAAGTCTTTATTTGATCAGGGTTGATATTCAGTCTGAAATTTCATCTTTTAATAAAAGTTGTTGGCGGATCAGCACATGTATGTGCTTAATATAATAATGGAGAGTATGATCCAAACAAATTAATTAACGGATGGAACATTGGTTCAAACAAATTAGTTTGTATATTGCAATAAATCATTTACGGCTAATTGGTAAGTAATTTTAACTTTTCTTTTGTTCATATATATTGGTCACAGATTTCTTTCAATTTAATACCGGTTTATTAACTTTTATTGTTGTAACATGATTAATTAATTAGAAACAAAGGATAAAAAAGGTATTTAAGAAAGGTAAAAAATAGCTGAAAATTTGTGCTTTGAAAATAATGGCCTCCTTTTGATTCATATTCGTTTTTAATTAGAAAATGAGCAATTTATAGATTCTAAAATCAGAATGAAATTTCCATAAAATAAAAAGGTAAGGTAAGATCGATATTGAAATAGACATATATTCGGTTATTGATTTCTTTCAACTTATAACCGATTATTAACTAGAGGAGGGATCGGATTATACCGTATTTTGTGACATCGAATTATATCATCCATTTTTAAAGTTTTCAAATATCACACAGTCAATCCAAACCGTTCAATATGATGGATATATTAAAATGTGCTTGCAGATCAAATTTTACATTTTTTGAATTTTTTTACTATTTATTAAGTACTTTACAAAATCGTTGTTTTCAGACCATTGAATTTTTGTACCCATCTTAATAAATAGTAAAAAAATTCAAAAAAAATGTAAAATTTGATCTGCAAACACATTTTAATATATCCATCATATTGAATGGTTTGGATCGACTGTTTGGACTTTGAAAATGGACGATGTCATTCGATGTCACCAAAAAACGGTGTAATCCGATTCCTCCTCTATTAACTATTCTAATTATAACATAATTTAATATGAAAGGCAAAAAATAGTTGAATTTGTGCTTTGGAAATTTGTAGCAGCCCCTTTTATAATTAGGTAACCTTGTTGCCGCCTCCTATTAAATACCAATCCGGTCGCCTCTTTGATTCACACTAATTAATTAGCAATTACTTGAGAATTCTATTTAATCTCATCAATCTTCAGAAGAGGAATTTCTAAGTTCTGCACCAATTTTTGTCCTTGTGTTATCTATCTTCAACCAACAAAAAGGTCTGTTTTTTTAATTTTATTTTTCTTGATATATAACCACTGCCAGCATGCAGGAACACATAACTTTCTGATTTTTTTTTTCAAGTATATCTTTGTGTGCTATAATATTCAATATCACAGATTGTTCACAATATTACAAAAAAAAAAAAAAAAAAACGGCTGGTTTTTCACAATTTGTGCTAAAAAAAACTTAACAATTAATACCCTGTTCGATGATGATTAAGAAATTAAATTCATAGAGTTACTATATATGTTGTCATGACACTTAATTGTTTATTTTTCCATTGTAAGAATTAATTATAAACCAACATACAGTACAGGGCATAGAGCACGCAAACTAGCTAGCTAGCCATGACTTGTTGGTCGAACATGGCGTATGACGTGTTGGAACGCATTACCAGCTTACTGCCTCTCACAGATCATCACCGGTTCAGCACTGTGTACAAAAATTGGAGATTAGTAGCAAAGCAGAAGTGGCAAAAAGTTGGTGCTCGGAGATGAACCTGGCACCGGTAAACATAAATTTTACAACTTGTCAGAAGATAGGCACTATGCCATTGACATTCCAGAGTTGTACGGTCATTACATCTGTGGATCTTCGCACGGATGACTTGTTGGCATTGATATCAAACTCACGAGCATCCTCATAAACCCTTTCGCTCGCGAGTTTTATGAGCTACCACCCTTCCCTCAGTACGACATTGGCACGTGGGACAAGCCAAATCCATTTAAGAATGTGCCCATTGATTATAGAAATGGGCCTGGAGAATACACTTTTGAAAGGTTGCAGGTTTCAATTGTACACAAGGTCATCTTATCTCATGATCCAAAGGAGAGATCTGATTTCACAGTGATGATCTTGGCTCGTAAGATGTAAGATTAAAAACAACATGAAAAAAATATTATCCAAAAAGTGTTTTCTTATTTCATCAAAACTAAAACAGTTCATCAGATCTTACATCAGATAAAAAACATGAAAAAAAGAATATTCAATTATATGATCAAAATAACAACAAATGATCAACAAAACCTTCATCAGATATACATCAGATGAGACACAATGAAAAAAAAAACTCAGTATTCTTTTATTATATACCTCAGCTTTATCAATTCACCAGTCAATTTACCAGAAGCTCCACCTCAAAGAGTTCATAGACATAAGATGAATGTGGAGCTCTAATATCAGAGCCTTCTGGAAAAGGTTGGTAACACCTCTTGCAGACTACATCACCTTCGTGGATTTTCTTCATGTGAAGGATCTGGTCAGATATGGTAGGGAAAGAGAGACAACATTTCAGGCAGTGTTTCCTCATAAAGAAATAAACTGCCTGAGGATAGTAATTCCTACTGCCACGGCATTCAATATCATGACCAGGAATCAGCCACTCCCTCTGAAACAAAAATAAAAATCAAAGAATCCATTAGATCTGGAAAAAAATGAAAATTTGAAATTGAAAATTCCATAACAATTGATTCACCAGTATCAGTATCTCTCAGAAATAAAACAAAAATGAGATGAAATATTAGATTTGAAAAAAGATAATCTGAAATTCAAAAATTTAAAAGAATTTAACTTAAAAATAGAATCATTTTAACCTTCTGCTTTTGCTCCTTCTGAGACTTTGTCATCCTAGCAACCTTCTTCTCCCCCTTCTGAAAAAATAAACAATTACCAAATCAGGTATGGCAGTACTAGAAGAACCGTATCTACAACATCATATCGGATCAAAACTTAAAATTAGAAATTTTGTATTAATGGCAAAAGCTTAGCACAATAAGGCTTGATGAAACATAAAAACACAATTTAGAATTTATTGAGAGAATTAAAAAAACACTAATAGAAAATTATACACAAATCATAACTCTCATATATATTCTGCATGATTCAGCAAAAAAGATAAATATTTCATAATTTTTTTTAAATTAACCATAATAAGGAAATGTTACGGTTTCTAAGTTTTCATACATTATACTAGATTATATGTGAACAGTAGTTCTCTGACAGTTTTGTTAGGAGTCGTAGTTTTCATAATTTTTATAAAAAAATTGTCTCAAAGATTTGACGTAAAAATTAATTTTCAATCTGCTTTTAGCGGAAGAGCGTCCGATATAAGCTTGACAATTTAAACAAGCAAATAAACATTAATAATTGAATAATATATGTATTTAACATTAAGGAATATTTTGTTTATAAAATTGATAATTTAATCAAATATAACATAGGAGGTTGTTATGCTTATGATGCTGAGATGAAAGATCTAAATAAAATAATAATAATAATGTTACGATCCGAATGACTTAAACATATTATACCATAATAATACCATACCATGATGAATTACTTTTTTTATTGATTTTCACCAATATCTTGTATGATCTAAAAAAATGTTTATCAATAATTGAGTTGTAAGATCCAAAAAATTGTCTATTAAGAACCTAGTTATTAATAGGAAAAAAATTGATGCTTATTTGTTCATCTAAAGCGGCTAAGAAACAAATAATTTTGGGTTATTGTATGATCGATCAATCATCATTATAGTGTGAGAAACATAGAGGACAAAACAAATTATTTGTGAATCGAAAATGGAATTCACAAAATTAACAATAAGTCACGTATACAATGTGACAAGACAAATAATAATATTTGTTTAACAAAATGGGCTGTGTGGCATATCATGCCATTTATACATGCATCTAAAATATTATTAATGTACTAATGAAGTGCCTCACATTGTTTCGGTATTAATGATTTTTATTTCAAATAATAATTTCTCAAATATAGAAATGTCTTTGTAGGATCTATTTTGTATATGTTAAGAAAAATTTGAGACAAAAAATTATGGAATAATAACGAATGTTTTTAATTACTTTGATGGAAATGAGGTGAGCATTATATTAAGCAATTAAGTTCATTTGTAAATGTTGATACTCCTGAAGAAATTTATTTAAATGATGTATCCCAATAAATTTTTATGCGAATGATGATTAAATTATGCAAAACTCGAGTTTTTTATTTTTGTTAGAAATTAACAAAAAAAATTAATCATTATTTATATAAAATTATAAAAATATATACAATTTTTTTCATATGTCAAATCTCTATTGAAAGTATTGAAAGTTTACAATCCTTTTCAAAAGAAAAATTCATAATGTTGCAAATTTTCTTAATTAATTAACGAAATAATTTTATTACCCTTTGGTTTGCTGAATTTTATGACTTTTATTATACTTAACTGTTTATTTACAAATAATAAAGTAGGAGGAAAATAAAAGAAATAAAAAAACCGACTCTGTATCTGGCATTTTATAAAGTTGTTAGTCCCAAAAATTTTGCAAGTCTTAATTTTTTTTTTTTCATCAATGTCTTCAGTTCATGAGCTTCTCTTACTAATTTAGTCTTCAGGACCAAAAAATGTCATTTGTTTGCGCCAGTTCATGAGATTTTCTGTGGCACTGAATTTTGGTGCACAGTCAACCGATCACTGAATTCTAGGTTTTGTAGATAGCATAGTAACAAGATTCGCGAATTATATCATAATAATTCATTTTTTTGGTGATGCCGAACCGAACCTGAATTATTCGGTTGACCGAACTTTGACCGAATTATTTCCGAATAATTTGCGAATTTTACGAACTTTTTTCGAATTTTTTGAATTTTTCACAAATTTTTCCCAGAACATTTTTTTTGGTTTTTTTTTTCTTCCTTATAGAACTGAGATCTCTGATTCCGGATTATTCCGAATCATTTTCGAATTATACCCAAATTATTCCCGAATCACGAATTTTTGACCTCGCCGAACTAAACCCGAATAATTCATTTGTCACTATGGTAGATAGTCTTGTAGAGATACTAAATGAATTCATTTTGTATTATTTTTTATGTTTGATTTTATGTGAAATTAATTCAAAATTATTAATTTTTAAAAAAAATATATCACTCGTGAAGTAAATTTGTATTTTGAATTTTTCGATTGAAACTAATCTAATTAGTTTTAAAATTAAATTTACTAAATCTTACAGAATACCTAGTTATACTCAAATAAATGTATATTTCTTTATATTAATTTACTATTGGACATTTTTATTAATTACCATGCAATGTAGCGGTCTCTGTGAAAAAAAATAACACCAGAAAAGAATGTATAGGCCAACTCTAGGCCTCTCTTAGTCCAGCACTCCAGCTCAGTAAATAAAATAATTTTATTTAGTGAGGTTACAATTGAAGACAAAGTAGGGTGCAAATGGATTGGATACATATCGAATAGTGGTAAAATCATATTTGTATATGTTTTTATTTTTCAGATACGGATACAAATTAGATATTAAATGAATATATATTAGATATATTTTTTTAATACTATTATCTATTAAAAAATATATCAATATATTTAAAAAATATCAAAATTTATAATATTTATCTAATTATGATGGTGAATAACATAAAAGGTTTCATATATATACTACCAGGATACAGATAATTAAAATTTAAAATTATACATGTATTCATATCCGCATAGATATTCGAATATCAAAATTTTGTATCTAATTTTCTGATACGAATCCAAGTTCTAATAATATCCGATCCGTTTGCACCCCTACGACGAGGGCAGAAAAATCTCAAAATATATGGTATAGTTTTCATGTGTAAAAATCAAACTAAACACAAAAAATGTGATACTACAATGTTGTTTGTTATTTATGCGCACGAAATTAATGTGAGCATTCATGTGAATGGATTATAAACACTAAAAAATTAATATCACTTATTTCTCACTCTAAAATCTAGCAAACTCACCGTTTGGCTACCTAGTATATATATCAATCAAACACAAAAAGTATAATTGAAAAATAAGATAATGGAGAAAACAAAAAAATTATGTAATTATTTTTAGGGAACAAAGAAGAGTTATATCAATTTTGTTATTTAAAAAATGAACCGTTTATGATAAAATTTATAAAGGAATTCATTATCCTTTTATGTTTATGGGAAATTATGTTTATGGGAAAGATAAATGATACTTCAAAATAAATTATTAGCTTAATAATAATAGTTTCTCTATCTTAACCAATGTTTTTTTTCACTTGTTCAAATCTCAATTGTTTTATGAACTCTTCAAATTGTAACAAAGTTAGATATGTCCAATTCATTGAAGTTATTATTATGCATAAAAGCATAAAAAAAGGCTCTTGTGAAACATCTCGGTTATATCTGTAAAATATCTCGTGAAGTGAAGTGAAGTGTATTGTTGCGTAGTATATTCACCTATCCATGTAGTGAAGTGATATTGTGTACTCAAATACCAATAGGCGGAGCTCCTTACCATACTGTACCTATAACGGATGCTGGGGTGGCACTGGAGCAAAATTGGTGGGACACTGTTATTGCTAGTTTAAACGTAGCAATTTGCAATCAGCCGCCCTCTGGCTATATGGTCAGTGACAATACTGGTACAACTAAGAACGCACCAAGACGGGTAAATTGCAGTTTCACCTTGATAAAATGCATGGATTTATATTGAGGTGCACTTGTGGCACATCGCTTCTATGGTGTTTGTTTTTACAACCGGTACAGTAGCGGTGCTGGATAGCTACAGATTTTATGTTTGTTGTCGCCTCTATGTTTTCTCCTCTTCTTTTCACATTTTTCTCTGAATCAGGGTCATCTGTTATGTTCATCCCATCATTTTTCTTTTGTTCTTTTTGGATAAGTACTAGTTTTTGGTACCATTTTTTTTTTCAGTTTTTTCTTGCTTCTCCGTCTCCTACATTGTACTATTTTTGGGTCGTTTTAAGATCAGGATTTTTTATATGTTTATCTGTAACTTGTCAATTTTATTATGTATTAATTTGTATAAAAAAGAAGAGCACTTGTATCAAATAAAAAGGAACAAAAAATAACAACATAATCAAACTGAGAGGAGCTGTGTTTTGGTCCTTTGGAGAGTTAGTCTGCATGGACAAAACAGTGGATACGGATTATTTAATGCTCACTTGCTCAGTATATATTCATTATCCACATTTTTTTTTATACAGATGTTAATTGTAAAGCAAAGTACAAGTATAGGGTGTTAATTGTAAGTGCAGAAAATCTTGGGCTCTCATTGGCAAGGTAAAGCAAAGCACAAGTATAAGGGAACAAAGTTTGACGAATTGTGGTTTCATATTACCAGATTGAACTCCTTTTCACGACCGCAGCCAAATGTCAGTGAAGATAGAAAAATTTGGTTATTGGTAAATACATATTATAATGAGTGGAATTTGCAGTATATCAGACCGTACGAAGAAATGTAATCTTAATTGTAGTCTTACAGAAAGCTATCCACAGTTTGGCTACTATTGCAAGAACAATATAGATCACTTTCTCTTTAATTACTGGTCGTCTTGTTTGATCTATTTGCACCTAATACAAGAATGATTCTTTGAAGGGCTTTGACAAAACGATTTTTGGAAGGGATTAAAGAGTTGCTATCGAAGCAGCAAGACGAAAAAATAAAAAATGCCCATTTTAACAGTAGCCTGACGAAAAAATGTTTTTTTCTTTTTCTTTCGATCCCACAAAAGCTCGATCTTTCTCCGCTCCGAGAGCCGACAATGCATTTTCATGCTCTTTAGGGATGATAAAATATTTACAAAATCTAATTCACTCTCAAACAATTCCTACTTTCTTACACAGCAAAATCTGTGACGCGTCTCGTTCGACCCACTCGACCTCGTTGGTTATAATACAGTTTAGATTAAAATCGGATGACGATGGATTTTACACAAAATTCTAAATAGCGATTATCGTGTCGTTACGGAGAGGCTAAAAAAAAAAAAAGCTATTGCGAATGAGATAGGAGTAGGTCCGATGGGCATCAGACCTACATTTAGGTTCAATTAGCTCTAGAACCGTACGATTAGCATCAAGATCTATGCGCACATAAATTGATACAGACTTGCACGGAGTTTGATGCGGAGCACACGAATCTTGATGCAAATCGGATGGTCATAACACCCATCGGACCTACTCTGAATTCATTGCGAATAGTGTAGCTATAGCGGAAGCTATTATACATAATATTTTCTTTTCTTTTAAAAAGTTATATTCTATATTTCTACTAATTATCAACAGTATAAACATTGAGAAATTGGGGTGACAATAAAAAATAATAACTAATCTAAATCTATATATTTTTCAATCATGCAAATAAGAAAAAAAAATGATCTACAAGATAACATTCTTTAATATTTCATACCTCATAGTATTACAGATTATAATAGACGACGAGCAATTAATTTTATAAGTGAAACGAAGTCAGTACCTATTTGATTATTTTATATATTATAATAGTCGAAATCCGCTTTCAATTGAAATGAAGGGCAATAATTTTACAAGTGAATACTAGACGAAAAGCAAGCAAAATGAACAATTAATATTTGAATATTTTCCGATGTAAAAGGAGAGACTAAATCGCAAAGTTGAAAATGAGACAAGATTCTATAATAGCGAGGCCAAGATCTTGAACGGCCTTTCAAGAGTAACAAACCTTGATGTAGTTCTTCAGAACCTGCGGTAGTCACTTCAAAATTTTATATATACCGAGTGATTTTATGATTAAAAATGTTCTCCTAGACGCCATTGTCTGACATTTTTAAAAATACCCAAAGTTCAATAAAGATTAATAAAAATGCCCAGACCCATCAACTTTTATTAAAAATATCCAAACCGGCCATTTAATGGTTGTTCTCTATTTAAAAGGGAAACCAACTATTAAATGACTGATTCTTATTTTTTTTTCTTGTTTTAGATCTTATAAATACTTATTTTTCTCTCTCCCCACCTCACAATTTCCTTCGCTCCTGCCAAATTTTATAGACATTTTGCGACTCCAACCCCACCGAGCCCACTTGTGTGTCCCAAGCACTCTTGATGGTAATTAGATGTTTGGATCTCTTAAATCTATTTGTGAGTCATTGTGATGAAATAATGCAGGGGATTAGGACATGCTGAGATGTATTTCTTTGTTCAGTTTCTTTCTTTGTCATAGTACCGTTGTTGTTCTATGCCACCAGGGGCGGATCCAAAGAGACCCAGGGGTAGGCACTTGCCTACCCCTGGATTGTGAATTTTTTTTAGATCTAATGATATTTGATGTTTGTGCCTACCCCTGGTTCAATACAATGCCTACCCCTGACACAGAGAAAAATAAAACATGATCCAGATGCAATACAAATATCTCACTCTTTAAGAGACAATGGCATTAGATCTTAATTTCTTCCATTTTTTTCTTCTTCTGATGTTCGAGTTATTTCCTGAGGAAGAAGAAACTCTTTAAATGAAAATGAACATGGCGCACATACACTCAAAGGATGAAACATGGGACCCTTCTATCGGATATGAGAGCAACAAATGTGCAAATGTTGATTTATTGCTTTGCGTGGGGTCATTTGTCATATTTAATGTGAGATTGAGAAGAGCGCCGTTTCAGGCTTTCAGCTCTTTTTTATTCTTTCATTTTCTCCGTACATAGAATTCAATGATTCAAACTTATGACTTCTCCTGTACTCTCCATTTCTGTGGAAATCAGCATCTCTATTTTTCTTTTTTCTTTTTATGTTTTGATATATATTTTCCTTTATCTGTTGTTTTCTTTTCTTCTTTTTTGTTTCTTAATTTTTTCTCTATTTTTTTTAAGTCAACAAGTAAGCTTAACATTAGTTTTAGACTAATTTTTTTTTTTTACAATTTTGTTGCTATATTTTTAAGTACAAAACAAGTTTCTACGAGAAAAAAAATCGAGTTTCTAATCTGATTCAATCGATTTTGACTGTTCATCCTATTCAGAATTCACAGTCAAGTGACCAATTCCGAATTTGCGAACTATGTTATGAACTATGAAAGGTATTTGCATTATTATTTAATTGAAGAGGTTTTCTCAAGCAAAGTCAAAGAATTCATTATTTAACTATTTCTATTTTGATGTAACACCACTTTCCGGAAAATTTGTGGATGCAAAAACGATATAATAAACTATAGCTATTTTAATATCTGCTTGGTTTAGTATATCTATTTTTATTGTAATATGTATTTTCATCTTTGATCAATGTGTTATGTTTTATCATATTTTGTTATGTTTATGACCTCATTTTTTTTTTTTAAAGAGTAATCAAGAGGTCAAAGAAAAAAAAAAAGGTCGTTCATAAACAAAATTTATCAGCATGTCACTTTTCTATAAATAAGAAAAGTAAGATTTTTTTTTTGTTTTCTCTGATTTCGGTATTTATACTTTTGTTGGTATTTTGTGCCTACTCCTGAATGAAATTCTGAATCCGTCCCTGTATGCCACCCTCTTAACCATTTTTTTTTTTGTAATACACGAAAAAGCTTTAGGACTATGCCTTTAATGACAGTAGCTTTGTACATTTCAGATCAGAGAGAGGCCACTTCAATGGAAATAAATCTGCTGTTATTCCAAAGGGATCACAACCCTGTTATTCCTATTCCAACCGTTCAAAGTTTTCATGCGTGAATTTCAAAGAAAAAAGTTTTTCGTGCCCGAATCTCGACAAAGGTCAACGGATGGGATCGTAATAACAGAGTCCTGTTATTCCTTTGGAATAGCAGCAGATTTATTTCTCACTTCAATGGAGAGGATGGAGCTACAAGCCGCAAAGGGCACCAAAAGCTACAATTTTCTTAACCAATATGCAAGCTTTATGTTTATGTTTCAGAGATTGGTCTATAGAGGCCACTTCAATGGAGAGGAAGGAGCTTCTCAAGTGCTCTCGATCGCTTCAGACCTATTTTTCTCGTCTCCACCGCAACCACCACAACTGCCGCAATCACTTCATTGCAGCAGCAAAGAAGTTTTGGGTTCACAAACCGGGACATCTCGAAGGACGGGGACAGCTGATCAGAATCACCAGTTTCAGTTTGCTAATATCAGGTGCCGTTTACTGAGGAGGCCTCGGCGGCCAGTGCTTGGTGCCATTTTGAGTAATATAATTTACAATGCTCTTTCTTTCTTTTTTTGATTAAAGGGTCCTGGAACATCCAACATCTTTTGTCGAGAATTGAACTTATGTCTCTCTGAAGAGAAATGAGGACTCGTACTTCTGCACTAAGCCTGCAGTTCTTGAGTTACAGTGTTCTTAAAAGCAACTTTTTTGTTTTGTTAGATTTTTCAAAATTTGTATGTGATTGCTAGATGGTTAAAATTATCTTCATTATTGTGAATCCCAATTCTCAAAATTGTAATCTTTAATAAACAGGTGGTTTAAGTACTAATTAATTTGGCTTAAGCAGGGAGATTGGAAAGTGCAGTTTTATCGCCGGAAATTTTAGAAACGAAAACTAATTAAGTTCTAAAAGTTTTGAGGCCCTAATAGAACTACCCATTTTTCCTGAGAGTTCTGGACAAATTTTAAAGCCGAACTTAAATTATTTGATCTGCATTGAGATTCGTGCAAGCACATTTAGAACTTAATAAATTTGAACAGTTCTGTCAATCTAAACCATCCGTACCAATACTGATCAGACGGTTTAAGTCCGATTTTGAATAAGACTTTGTCCAAAATCTTCTTGAGCAACTTCTAATTCTCACACTATCTCCATTATAATTTCTTCTAATCATTGTTGGCTACTGCCTCAGTGGGAGAACAAACAACATATTACAAAAAATGAGCCGAACAAACAACATATCTGTTTTTTTTTTCTTTTTCTATATGCCGAACTAAAATGAGCAAGAACAAACAACATATTACAAAAAATGAAAACAAAAATAAAGAGCCCCTACCCTTGTAATATGTCACAAATCCTTTCTCGGATCTGTAACAGTGATACGCCAATGCTGATCAGGATTTCCAATTTCCTCTGCTTTCTTTCGATCCCCCAAAAGCTCGATCTTTCTCCGCTCCGAGAGCCGACAATGCATCTTCATGCTCTCATCCAATTCATCGTAAATTTTCCACCACCTCTGATTCGCTGCGTCACTCGCAAATACATTCTTACCCTTTTTATCCCAGTTACAGTCATAATCTCTATAACACTGCCATGGTTTCGGTCCAAGGTAGTGAATTGAATACAGCTTTGATGGTTCTGCCTTGAACAAATCCTCCTTGATCAACCTCTGTTTTTCGGAGATATTCTTGTAAAAGTACTTCAAATAGTTCATCCGTCTAGGAAACCGGTGCCACGATACAAAGTTCTCGTTCACAAAACCCTGGTCCCCACCATTGTAAGATGTCAAATTGTCATGATTTTCCATTAGGGTATTGAATGTGCAGTTGGAGGGCTCGATGACCATAACCCCGCTATTGAAAATGAATTTATTATTGTTAGCAGCAGACATCTGCGGTAGGCTAAATAAAACATCAAGATTACGCAAGATCAACACATCGCCATCGACAAAAACTATTTTGTCGTATTCAGTTAGCTGCCACAGTCTCAACTTGCTATAGTTGTACTCATTGTAGGACCCTCGTTTGCCTCGAGGATTGCGGATCCGGGTTATTTTTCGAAGGATCCAGCCCATGGCGGCAAGGGCTTTTAGCTTGTCCTCTGGAATTGACTCGTCATGGAGGAGGATGAGGTCGCGAGTGGAGCCTGAGCGGCGAATGCTGTGAGCCAAGGTTATGGCGCCACAAACATAATTATCAGAGGAGTGAAGAACTGTGGCATAGGCCTCTCGTCGGCCTGGCACTGGTGATATAATCTTTTTGGAGGCCTCGAGTTCATTTTCGATTCCTTCAAGTAGCAAATTATTGTAGTTAAATGATTGAGTAAAACAAAGGTGCTAAGTAAAAAAAAAAATTTAATTGTAAATTGTGTACTTGTGTACTTGTGAGAATCTTTCTTCAAGCTTTTTAATTAGTAATTTCTACATGGAAAATATTCAATGAGGCAAAATAGAGTACTCAATTAAATAGTACATTATATTAACCGAAGTAGAAATTACTATTGAATCAGGGGTTGAACTTGTGAACTATTCATCAGAGAACAGTAAAACAATGAATTTTCCAAGAGTATACTGATGGGTCCTTGAACTGATGCTTATAAGACTAATCATTATTTGATTCTACAATTATTATTATAAGTATTGATTTCTATAATAAATTATACTTGTTTGATCATAAGAGGAAAGTATAACATATACTTAAAAGTTGAATTATAAATAGCACATACCTTGACCCCATATAGGTAATGCAAAATTGCAAGAGCCCAAGGGCCATCTCAACTTATCCTCGAGTTTGTCGATGTTCGCCTCGTACATCCACCACTCATGTTCCCTTGCCACCAAATCGTCACATCGAAAAATGTCCATCATGGGGACGCATTTGCTCAGAAATATCAATTTCACTGCCCCATTTTTATTTCTCCTCGCTTTTCTCACCGCTAGATTAGCAGAAACCATATGAATCTGAAATCGGAACATATCCCTGTTCCAGCCATCTTTTGGCTTCCTACATGGCAGCCTGGCTATGACAACATCTACCTCATCATATCTCGTAAAATCTGGCATCGGTATTTCAGGGCACAACGGTTTCTTGCTGCTATCCTCATCATTCCACTGAGGGAACAAATCATCCCATACAATACTGCTAGAAACCCGTTCAAACCGTATAGTCGTCAACTTACCTCTCGTGCCCCAGTCACTTAGGTCGTCCTCTTCCATGTTAACTAGACCAATTTTCGTATTGCCATTAATGAAATCAATGAAACTTGGGGCGATTTTATTTGTTCTGTTACTTTTGCTTGTTTTTAAATTTGGAAGGACTCCAGACACCTACAATTTATTTATCCAAAAAAAAAATTATTGTTAGTAACTTTCAGTGATCAAATATAATATTGAATCCCTTAATATGTGAATTATTATATTGAATATTGAAAAATTATATTATGAGCTACCTATGTTAAGTTTATATTTTTTTTAGAAAAAGAAAAACATCACTTAAATGACAAAAATTATTGTACATCGAAAACTACCACACCAAAAAAAAAAAAAAATACTTTCAACATAGAATTTTATGTGCTGCACTTAAAACAAACTTTGTTATTTTAAATAAGAGAATAGTATATGGAGAATTCATATTTTGAGTTTAGATCCGGACCATCTGATATGTTTTGGCACGAATATTAAAGCGGCCTCGTGCATTCCACCTCGGACTGGATTGACTCATATTTTGATCGGACGGTCCATATCCAAACTCATAATTTGAGTTACTTTAGAGGATCCGGGCTCATACATGGATGCATACACAGCACAAGGTTATTGTATTGACTATTGAGGTTAATAGGGTATATATATTTCTTATAAAACAAAGACGAATGAAGTAGAACGTTAACCTTGCAATCACGAAAGGTGCACCGGATAAGCGAGGCGGCATTGTCATTGCTATTGATATCGAATATCAATGATGGCCGAAGAAGGAGGAGAAGGCAGGAGACAAGTAACAAAGTCACAAAGGCAATGTTGATCTTTAGGACTATGCCTTTAATGACAGTAGCTTTGAACATTTCAGATCAGAGAGAGGCCTTGCCTGAGAAATTATCAACCAAACAGCAGCAATTGCAATTCTTGTAAGCACAAGGCCAGGTACCAAGCTGGTCTTTTAATTTTTATTAATTTATTCTTCTGGTGAAAAGCCATGGTTGGTAAGAACTAAGAAGCCATGCTTCCCACGAATCCTCCATGTCTCTTCATTTTTTTTTGTTATTAGAGGGATTATTTTGGATAGGTATCATTTATTATATATAACATAATTGGTAGTGGAATGGTATGGAGACCACGTACAATTAAGCGTTTGCAATTATTTTATCATTAGCTACAAAAAAAAATTAGCTATATGACCCTGCGGAATCAACGAATTATATAGTAATTATATCCTATAAACATTAAAATTTTAGTTTTCAAATTTAAAGGTCAGTAGTAGAGATTGATTTTGGTATATTATCTCCCTATAAAATTGTATTCGAACTCCGCTTTGTGTTATTTATTATGAGTTAGAATAAGGTACAACGAAATTACATGAACTGATTTGAATTTTTTTTTTTTTTTTTGGAAGTTCGAAAACCAAAAACTTTAATTTTAACAATATGACCTCAAATAAGAAGAATCCATATAACAGAATATTTTTGTTTAGGTCTGGGCCGTCCGATCAGAATCCGGTCCGATTCAGTTTAAGGTAGAATGCATGGGCCACTTTAATATTCGTGCAGATTCTTAATCGGACAGTTCAGATCTGAACAAAAATGTTATGTTGATATGAATTTGAAATAAGAATACTGGGTTTAGAAAAATATCATTTAGGCTTGGTTTTAATTAACTAGCTGCAGTTTTGAGGCCCTAATAGAAGTACACATTTTTTTGGATTAGAGGGCATATTGGGCTCAGTATCATCATATTCGAACTTTGAAAATACATAAAAGTAATAAAAAATTAAATGAAATAGAAAAAAGAAGAGGCCTTTTGAGCCGATATTTTTATTAATAACCTCGAAAAAAACAAATATCACATATAACCTCGATTTGAAATTATTTTTAAAAATGACCTAAACGCCCAAATAGGGGGCGGTTCACTCTCCCAACCAAACCGCCCCCCTGTGGGGCGGTCAGGCAGTGTATACTGAACCGCCCCACAGGAGGGCGGTCCAGTTTTTTTTTTTTTTTTTATAGATTTGAGAGACAACATGAATGAAATTTAACAATAAAAATTCGAATTTTGTTTTTAATATTTGTTAGATTACTTCTTTTGTCAAATAGCTAAAATGTTTACTTCTTTTGTCAATTACTTATTTTTAATATTTGTTAGATTACTTCTTCTTTTTTAAATTCGAATTTTGTTTTTAATATTTTTTTTTAGAGACAAATAGCTAAAATGATGAAATATAACACTAAAAAATTGAATTTTTTTTCCCTTTGTCAAATTACTTTTTTGATAGCATATTTATACTAAAATACGCTAAATTACTTAAAATTATGTTAATTTATGCTGATTTACACTAAATTACTTGAAATTACAATAATTATGTAGAATTATGCTAAAATAAGGTAAATTACGCTAAATTACGTATGAATAGGGCATATTTTGTGCCATCTTTCATAAATCATAAAAAATAGTAAAAAAAATTCCAAAAATAATAAAAATTGGTATTCTACAAGTTCATTATATAACTAATTTACTGAGCTACGTAGATTGAACAATAGAAATGAAAATCTTAATCGGAAACTTCAACTGAAGTTTTGAGACTCTTCCCTTTGTTTTTTGGCGATTCTGAATTTGAAAATCTAGTAAAGCTAGTTCGGACGCATGCGTATTTTCGCAAGCTTTCTGAAAAATGGTCATTTGCTGAAATCGGACACTCGACCACCATTTTATGGTCGTTTGAAGTTTCATCGTCGTTTTTCGCCTTCTCAATGAAGATATCATCTCTATTCATACGTAATTGAGCATAATTTACCGTATTTTAGCATAATTCTACATAATTATTGTAATTTTAAGTAATTTAGTGTAATTCAGCATAAATTAACATAATTTCAAGTTATTTAGCGTATTTTAGTATAACTATGCTGATTATATGTCAAAAAAGCAATCTAACAAATATTTACACTAAAAAATTCGATTTTTTAGTGTTATATTTCAGCATATTATCTATTGAGTGAGGCTATGGTGCTATGCATAGCACGGATGGCTAGTGTACTACGGCTCAATATGGTACTTTTTAAAATCTTAACGGTCGATCTGACCGTTCAATGTGATAACCATATGAATATGTACTTGCAAACTAAATTTTATATTTTTTCGAATTTTTTTACTATTTTTAAAGATAGGTAGAATTTTGATGGTCCAGAATTTTCAAAAAACACTGATTTTTCTACCTATCTGAAAAAATAGTAAAAAAATTCAAAAAAATATAAAATTTAGTTTGCAAGTACATATTCATATGGATATCACATTGAACGGTCGGATCGACCGTTAGAATTTTAAAAAGTATCATATTGAGCCGTAGTACACTAGCCATTGGTGCTATGCATAGCACCATAGCCTCACTTTTATCTATTTGTCTCTTAAAAAAATTAACATAATTTCAAGTAATTTAGTGTAAATCAGCATAAATTAACATAATTTCAAGTAATTTAGCGTATTTTAGTATAAATATGCTATCCAAAAAGTAATTTGACAAAGGAAAAAAAAATTAATTTTTTAGTGTTATATTTCGTCATTTTAGCTATTTATCTCTAAAAAAAAGTATTAAAAAAAAATTCGAATTAAAAAAAAAGTAATCCAACAAATATTAAAAAGAAGTAAACATTTTAGCTATTTGACAAAAGAAGTAATCTAACAAATATTAAAAACAAAATTCGAATTTTTATTGTTAAATTTCATTCATGTTGTCTCTCAAATCTTAAAAAAAAAAAAAAAAAAACTGGACCGCCCCCCTGTGGGGCGGCTCAGTATACACGGCCTGACCGCCCCACAGCGGGGCGGTTTGGTTGGGAGAGTGAACCGCCCCCTATTTGGGCGTTTAGGTCATTTTTAAAAATAATTTCAAATCGAGGTTATATGTGATATTTGTTTTTTTTCGAGGTTATTAATAAAAATATCGGCCTTTTGAGCAGCTTCCGGAGTAATTAGTTAGGAATTCAGAGTAGGTCCGATGCCCATCGGACCTATTTGGTTCGATGGATGTGATGACCATCCGATCAGCATCAAGATTCGTGTACTCCACATCAAAATCCTTGTGAGTCTGTATCAATTTCCGTGCACACAGATTTAATGCTAATCATACAGTGTTGGAGTTAATTAAACCTAAAAATAAGTCTGATACCCATCAGACCTACTCCTATCTCATTAGTTAGAGAAAATGGCGGCTAGAGTTACTCTAGTAATTACCCAAGCTATCGTTTTCCTATAAATACGTTTCACAGCAAAAAAAAAAGCAAACAAAGCTAAGCATCAACCAACAACACAAACTTCCAAGCCTACTTGAGACTTCTTATACTAAAAAATGTCGATCATTAGGAGCAACATTTTCGATCCCTTCTCGCTTGACGTTCGGGATCCATTCCAGGGCTTTCCTTTCAACAACAACCGCTCTCTCAGCACTTTCGACAACGAGACCTCTGCCTTTGCCAATGCACGCATTGACTGGAAAGAGACTCCGGAATTACATGTTATCAAGGCTGACATTCTGGGTGTCAAGAAAGAGGTGGTGAAGGTGGAAGTGGAGGAAGGTGATGTACACAAAATCAGCGAAAAGCGTAACAGGGAGAAGGAAGAGAAGAATGACAAGTGGCACCGCATGGAGCATTGCAGCGATAAGTTTGTGAGGAGGTTCAGACTGCCGGAGAACGCGAAGGTTGACCAGGTCAAGGCAGCCATGGAAAACGGTGTTCTCACTGTGACTGTGCCAGAGGAGGAGGTGAAGAAGCCTGAGGCGAAAGCAATTGAAATCTCTGGTTAATTTGCGCAATCAATATCAATGATATGAGATGTGATATATGTACCAAAAGTTTGATGTTTACTTGTTTCCCTTGCTGGGGTGCATGTATTGTGAATATGATTGTTATGTGATCTCAATTTAGATAATTAAAATTTGTTTTCTCTAATTTTCAGAATATTATTTTCATGTATGATTTTTTATTTAGATTAACAAATTAATAACAATTCTATTATTTTCTGCAATACAAATATCACAGAATTAAATTAAGTAGTATGAAGTAGTAAAGTAAATGGAGCACGGTACAAGTTCATAATTTAAGGTAATTAAATTAAAACCGAAAAACCGAGTTTTGTGCCGTATATGTCAAAGTTTTTTATATTAAATAATATCCAGATATACATCCTTGTTAATAAATTTAAGTTTTGATTAACAAATTTAAGTTTGGGAACATATCTCATATTTTCGAGTAATGGTTGGAGGTCAAATTCATCAAACTATTTAATAACCACCTCACTGATATGTCAGCTCTCCTCTTAGCTTTCCTAAGATAATTTGGGATTCGATTTAGATTATTCTTCAGAAATAATAATAAATATTTACTATCATGATCAAATAAAAATATGTCGTCCCGCACCTGAATGTTAACTGACTTGTATTTAGAACCTGATCCGCATCATGTTGCACCTCACTCATATGTCGCTCGCTTCTTAGCTTTTCTCCTAAAATAATTTGGGATTCAATTTAAATTATTCTTAGTGTAAACACAAGTTATCTATTACTATTATCCCTTAAAATTCTCAAAATATTTCATGGTGACTCTTTGCACTGGTTGTGTATTTAGAAAGATTAGTCACGCGTTGTTGAACTACATCACAATTGTGGTGCTCTGCTGTCCAAACCAGCTGCTGCTGGTATGCCAGTTCAGATGACTTTTCCTCAAAATTTTACCATACACGACCCCCTCAAAATATGATACAACCCTATTCTATGTGTCTACTTATATTCCATAAAATTTAAAGTAAAATTGAGCAATGTAACATTTGTTTCTGCATGTTTTTCTCTAGCAGTCCAAAATTTCTCAGAATCAAAACCAGTCGGAGAAAATCACGTACCAGTAGACATTAGGCTAATAATTTAGACAAAAGCAAAAGATGATCACAGTGTTCACTTCAAATCCTAGTTGACCACAAAGTTTGATGGTTGTACCCCTTTGGGAGACCAAGTTTTGGGGCCTTCAAAGTTGACACAACCTGCTGCAGTTTTCTAAACAGCAGCTGGTATGCCAGTTCAGATGTTATTTTCTCAAATTTTCCTCACATATTACCCCTCAAAACTCTACATAACCCTACCCCATTGTCTACTTGTCTACTTACATTCCACAAAGTTTCAAGTAAAAATAAGCAACATAACATCTTTTTCCGCACATTTTTCTCCAACAGTCCATAATTTCTCAGAATGTAGACCAGTCGGAGAAAAACCTGTGCCACTAGACATAACCTCTCCTTTTCACCTTTTTCTTTGGATCAGGGCCATCTATTATGTTCATCCCCTTCATCTTTTTTTTTTTTTGTTGATCATTACCGGTCTTGGGTACAATTTTTTCAATATTTTTCTTGCTTCTTTGTCTCCTACATTGTACTGTTTTTGGTCACTTTAACATCGGAATTTTGTTTATATGTTTATATGTTTATCTGTAATTTGTCAATTTATTTATGTATTAATCTGTATAAAAAAGAAGAGCACTGGTATGAAATAAAAAATAAAAAAAAAAAAGAACAACATAATCAAACTGAGAGGAGCTGTCTTTTGGTCCTTTGGAGAGTTAAACTGCATGGACAAAAGAGTGGATACAGATTATATAATGCTCGGTATATATTCATTGTATCAAGCTTTAACAACTCAATCTGATCGAGTCTATTATTTGCTGCCCCTCATCCATTTAAGCAATCATAAATTGAAAGTATATTCTAAATATTTCAAAAGACAAAAAGGATGGTTAGATCAACTGCCAGCTACTAAATTACCTGTAAACACAGCAGAGGGGATCTTGCATATAGTATATATGCTATATGCATGATAATACCAACTGGTTCAGACTAGAACTAGCATAAAACAACAAAAATTAAGACATGAAGACACAGGGGCAGATCTAGGATTTTCGTCAGAGAGGGCAAAAAATTATCGATTCGGATTTAAACCCATTAACTAATTGGATACTTGATAAAAATCAATGCTCTGACTTGTAATTTCTGATGCTCTAACTTATAATTCTAATTACCAATCATAATTCAAGAAATTTATATTAATTTTAATCCTAAATTTAATCCGAATTACAAATCAAATATCCAGAGAGAGGCAAAAAAAATTTCAGAGGCAAAGTTGACCAAAATCGATAGATCTCCACTAAAACTCAAAATCCAGAGGGCCGCCTGGGACCATGTGGGTCCACCCCAGAAGACATAAAGAGACGAGCGTAGTGATTTGAATGCATGTCTGTGTGCATCCATGCAAGATTTTAGGTGGGACAATAGAAATTTGGTTGCTATGTACCAGCTCTGAGACACTGGTGTAACAGTACACAATACAAGGTTGTAACTTGTAACTCATAAATTTGAAGTTCGATATTAGATAGTAAATGTTGGAAAGTTGTGTTGAAATTAAGAAAAAGAATTCCAGTGAGCTTATTAGACTGCTAACATTTCTGATTAGGCCTTTAGCCTGTTTCGAACCTTACTGATACCTACTGTTTCTTAACTATCCATCTTTTGGTGTCAGTATGTTTACTTTGCTAAATCCTTTTCAGTTCCTATTTTAATGCCTCAAGCTTTCAAAAGAATCATTGGAAATCACAAAACAGTTCTTTTATATATTTATAATTTTATATGATTGAAGGGACTTTTGTGCATAGTTTCATATTTCATCAGCTAAGAAGAGGCATTGTTATTATTTTGATTAAGTTCAAACTGTAGTTTAAGCTACCATCCATGCATTGTTATTTTGTTATAATAGTTTCAGAATTTATTTCCCAAAATCAATATTTTGTTATCATAGAATTACATCAATTGAAGAATGATTGAGATGAGCATAAAAAAATGTAAAACACATGACAGGGAGATTTAGATGACAACTGAAAATATTTCACAATTAAATTACATAAAAAGTAAATAAAATGCATTGACAATTTCATGTTCATCACTGCATGAAAAATCAAACATACATATATTTAAAATGTATCAAATTTTGTATCAGATAATTAAAAAAACTGTTGAGGCTTTACTGGCCACTAAATTAGTTCCAGTTCTATTGTATATCTCCATTCCATTGTTAAGCACGTTGGATGTCTGATCCGCCAACGGCTACGATTGAAAGATTAATTTTTGGATTTAATCTTAGCTCTCCAATCACATAATCTATCTTCTTTTGATTAAATGCATATGTTTTATGTGTAGAAGTTTAAATTTAGTTACAAACATACTCGCCACACATATCGCTACACGATTCATTACAATTAAAATTAAACAGACTCTAAATTTTAGCGATATAATTCTTCTTTTCCTTATTTCTCCCTCTCCAATTGATATTTTCTATACGACAGATCACAATGCAAATCAATTTTTTGTTCACTTTCTTATTTGTATACATATTACTGTGATAAATCTAGAATATATTTTTAATTTTGATTTTTTATTAAAATTTGTCATTTTGTATGATAATTTATTTTTATTTTTGCAACGCACGGGCACGATACTAGTATTTTTTGAACTAGCTATAAGAATGGACGGATTTGATGAGCCCAACTGGAGATGAGCCTAACTTTGGGCTCCAAAAATGACCAAAACATGGTGACGCTCTTTCTTTCGCTCTTGGGCCAATGGGGAATGTCAAATGGGCTTTACTTTCGGTAAACTGGATATCCAGTCATTTAGAAACGGAGATGATGTAGTTGAAATGTAATTGAAGGTGTCAGTGTCAGTCCCACGGTCCCACCCCCACGTTGTAAAGAACCCAGCGATGCTTCTGCTGTCCCTTTCCTGGTCAAAAACTCACAGTTGGATCCAGCTGCCATTTCTTTAAATAGTAATAACTTCTCTCTCTCTTTTTTCTTCATTTGATAATATATTCCTGCTGTTGCTCCCAAGCTTCTTATAAATTCTCACCTGAACCTGGTTTTTATTCTGGTTATCATGAACAATGAATACAGTTCATGAGCCTAACAGTACGTACGTTTGCTGATATCATAGTTGTTGATTAATTAATTAATGTTGTAAGGTATAAGTATAACCTGAATAAAATAAAGAAACGACAAATTAAAGGTCATAGTCTTGTATAGACTGTGATAGAGTTGGGTTTGAATTTTGAGGTGTCAGTGATAAATTGAACAACTAAAGCACGAC
Organism: Carex kokanica; assembly: GCA_025461125.1. NCBI lineage: Eukaryota > Viridiplantae > Streptophyta > Magnoliopsida > Poales > Cyperaceae > Carex > Carex kokanica. The sequence goes on from JAJGRX010000210.1 coordinate 270,108, forward strand.
TACTGAACAAACTAGTTGTGACTTGTGTTAATTAGATAGAAAAAAAATTATTAGATAAAAATTATTTTCTGAAAACGGCTGCTGCGCCGAGACAAAAAAAGTTTAGTTTTCCGTTATGCAACTAACCTGTCATAGGTTGATTTTATTTTAATTTTTTTATAGAGAGACTGTCATGTGTTGATACGGAACAGCATCTTTTCTAGACAATTCCGTATCAGACCCTATGACATCCGTACATACGCCTCGAGATTTGCGCTGGTGATATAGTCCGAGATTTTTATATATAAGAAAATAAATAAATAACATATTAAAAATAAAAAACTGTTGAACAGATTTTGAAAAATAGAAAGGCCGCCATGCGGCATGGCGTCCCCCATCCTAGACTACGGCCCGCGGAAAAAAACGTAAAAAAAAGAAAAATTAATTTTTTTTTCTGCTGTGTTCAATCAGAAATCCAATAATTTTGACCAGATTCAAAATTCATTTTAGAAAAAATGGCTACATGGAATTTTGTGTTATTTATATCAAAATAAAAGTATGAAAGTCTAGTTTCCAGATAATATAATTTATCTATACAAAAATATTACAGATTGGTACAGTTTTAGCGATTAATTGACAGAGGTCAGAATTCAAAAAAGCTGAAATTCCAGTGAGCAGTCTTATAATTTCGACCAGATTCAAAATTCAATTTAGAGAACATGCCTACATGGATTTTTGTGTTCTTTATATCAAAATAAAGGTATGAAAGTCTAGTTTCCAGATAATATAATTTATCTATACAAAAATATTACAGATTGGTACAGTTTTAGCGATTAATTGACAGATGTCAGAATTCAGAAAAGCTGAAATTCAAGTGAGCAGTCTTATAATTTTGACCAGATTCAAAATTCAATTTAGAGAACATGGCTACATGGATTTTTGTGTTCTTTATATCAAAATAAAGGTATGAAAGTCTAGTTTCCATATAATATAATTCATATATACAAAAATATTACAGATTGGTACAGTTTTAGCGATTAATTGACAGAGGTCAGAATTCAGAAAAGCTGAAATTTCAGTGAGCAGTCCAATAATTCTGACCTCTGTCAATTAATCGCTAAAACTGTACCAATCTGTAATATTTTTTTATAGATAAATTATATTATCTGAAAACTAGACTTTCATACCTTTATTTTGATATAAATAACACAAAAATCCATGGAGCCATTTTCTCTAAATTGAATTTTGAATCTGATCAAAATTATTGGACTGCTCACTGGAATTTCAGCTTTTCTGAATTCTGACCTCTGTCAATTAATCGCTAAAACTGTACCAATCTGTAATATTTTTGTATAGAGAAATTATATTATCTGGAAACTAGACTTTCATACCTTTATTTTGATATAAATAACACAAAAATCCATGTAGCTATTTTCTCTAAAATGAATTTTGAATCTGGTCAAAATTATTGGATTTCTGACTGAACACAACAGAAAAAAAAATTGATTTTTTTTTTTTTAGTTTTTTTCCCGGGCCGTAGTCTGAGATGGCGTCCCACGCCATGCCGCATGGCGGCCTTTCTATTTTTCAAAATATGTTCAACAGTTTCTTATTTTTAATATTTTATTTATTTATTTTCTTATATATAAAAATCTCGGCGATATAGTTCTCTTCCAGGAATTCACATCCCTCAGGTTACCTGACTGAGTACAACTGAAACAAATGGTACAGCAGTATTCTTTTAACTTGGCACAAATCTCAAAGCAAAAATAATACTGGTCCTTGCACCATCTCAAATAGCCACCGGCTGATAATAAATCCGGGCCGTCCGTTTCAATTGTCTTGAGTCAGGTACTTGGGAGGATACGGATCCCTCTCCCAGTCGATTCCGGGAACGGTTCCGGGAACGGTTCTATTTATACTCGGACCAGCAATACGTTGTAGACCGTGAGAGTAAAATCCTCACTATCACTCAGTACAGAGTACGGACCATGGTTCTGCAATCGGCCGATTCCGTTCTGACTCTGACCAAGTTAGAATGAATTGAGCGGTGTCGTTCCGAGCTAGAACCGATTCACACAATAGGGCAATTTTTGTCGTCCCGAGAAGTGTAGAAGTACATACTGCAGGGACTATATTTTTTTTTAGGTAGGAGACAATCAGACAATCGATGTTTTGATTGGCTAATATAAATAATTAAAAATCACACCTGTGATGCACTCCATCATACACAAAAATAGTAGGAATCATGATGTACTAGTTTTTTTTAAGAGTATGTTTGGTTATAAAATAAGAATAACTAGAATAGTTAAATAGAGAATAGTTTTCGTTTGTCTTATTAAAATAGTCAAATTTCGAAATCTTTAGAAAGAGCCTATTCTAATTAAGACAAAAAGTTTAAATTACCTATTCTAACTATTATAACTCAACTAAACACCAAATAGGCTATTCTGAATAGCTTTTTCTCAACTCAACCAAACACAAGGGCGGACCCAGGTTTATCCAGAAAGGGGGCAGCTACCCTCCTTGGATTTTGAATTTTAATGGAGATTTATCTGCCCCCCTGGATTTTGAGTTTTAGTTGAGATTTATCGATTCATACCGACTTTGCCCCCCCCCCTCACCTGGAATTTTTTTTACCCCCCTTTGGACATTTGATTTGTAATTCGGGTTAAATTTAGGATTAAAATTGAAATAAATTTGTTGAATTTTGATTGTAATTAGAATTATAAGTCAAAGCATCATAAATTACAAGTCAAAGCATTGAAAAGTATAAGTTAAAGCATTGTTTTTTATCAAGTATCCAATTGGTTAATAGATTTAAACCCGATTAGGTATTTAAACCTGATTCGATATTTTTTTACCCCTTCCCCCACAAAAATCCTTGATCCGCCCCCGACAACACATTCTGTAGTGAAGTCCACAAATTAATATTAAACCAATTTTATTGAAGATTACTGGATGGAAATTTTTTATTAGTAGAAATTAATAGAAAAGAAGAGAGAGAAATAGAAAGAGTACATCAGTTCTTATATTAGTAGAAAGATCAGTAAAATTCTTACAAATTCAAAAACCAATTTGTTTTTTTTCCTTTTATTTTTTTCTAGTAAATTTTTTTTACAAAAACAGATAGAGTATCTTAAAATTTAGATATAATAGAAATATTATATCTATTTTTTGTAATTTTTTCATATTTTACTAGAAATATAATATAAGAATTCCCTCCATCTATACATCAGATTTTTTTTTAAAAAAAAGAAAAACTAAGTTTGGATAGGTACAGTTCATACCGATCCAAACTTTTTGATTTTTAAGATCGGTAGAAATCCAACCGATCTTTCTACTAATATAAGAACTCATGTACTTTTTCTATTTCTCTCTCTTCCTTTTTATTAATTTCTACCAATAAAAAATTTCCTTGCTGGATGGTGATTGGGCCCAGGTTGCACGCGGTCGTACTGAGCACGTGACTGGACGAGAGCATTGAGCAGCTTGTGGATCAAACCTAGAGCAATGGTCGGTGCCTTTGTTCCTTTTCTGGGTAATAAAACTATAATAATGTATGAGAGCTGCTCCGCACCTACAAGTCTACAACTTGACAACTTCCTTTCACAAAAATGCATCACTCCATCAGGTGTATTAATATAACTGAATAATAATATTGCACGGTATTAAAAATTTATTTGCTAGGTTTCCACACTTTTATCACCGTAGTTGACTTTTGTCATATTTTATCTAAAAAAATATATATTATTATTTTTTTACGAGTGAGTCTATGGTACTTAATTTGCAATCCACACATAGGTCTGTGTTATGGCTTCATTTTATTGTTTCTAAAGTTCTATCTAAATTGTACGTATAACATGATATTCATTTAAAAATGTACTTGGAGATCAAATTTTATACATTTTTTTTAGAATTTTTTACTAATTTTTTTAGGTAAGTAGAATATCACCTAATCTAAAGATTTTAAACCATTCGAAAGTAGTAAATTTCTATCAATCTAAAAAATAGTAAAATATTTTTAATAAATGTAAAATTTGGTCAATAAGTACATTTTCATATGGTGAAATATCAAGTCGTTCAGATCGACAATTCAGACTTTGAAAACAAAAATATAAATTTATAGTGAGAACTGATATGTGCATTGCAAAGTATTATATATAACCTCACTCATGTTTTATAACTATGGAATATATTAAATTATTCATTTGGTGCAAATCAAGTTAGATGAAAAATTGCAACAACAACAAAAAAAAAAAGCAAAACAAATACACGATAATCTACATGAGGCTTTTTTGTGGAAATTTTTTATCTGTAGAAATTAAAATAAAGAAAGAGATATAAACAGAAAGAGTATATTATATTTTTTATTGGTAGAAAGATCGGTCTGATTTTAACCGATCCTAAAACTCAAAAAGTTTGGATTGGTAGGAATTCTACCGATTCAAACTTAGTTTTTCTTTTTTTTTTAAACTGATGTATAGATGGAGGGAATTCTTATATTAAATTTCTAATAAAATATGAAAAGTTTTTCAGAAAATAGATGAAATGTTTCTATTATATCTAAATTTTAAAATACTCTATCTATTTTGTTTAAAAGTTATATTTTACTAGAAAAAATTGAAAGAAAACAAAACAAGCTGGTTTTTGAATCGGTAAGAATTTTACATATCTTTCTACCCATAAAAAATATGATGTACTCTTTCTGTTTCTCTCGCTTCCTTTTTTTAAATTTCTACGGATAAAAAATATCCCTTTTTTGTTTGCCAAAATCAATTCCATCATTTATTGTGCAGTGAGGGATAAAACAATGGGACAAAAGCCCATGGGTTGTAAAACAAAGGTTGTCCGTGGGCCCCACGTACAGACCTTACAGCTGTATGTTTTAGATCCCTCCTGTCTGGAAAGAGCACAGACTGTTGTGTTGTGTTGTGTTGAGTTCCCTCCACCTGTCTCAACTGTTGCACTATTAAGTATTAACAATGCTTATTTTATTCTTACGAGATTTGGAAATTAGTTGGCTTCTGTTATTTTTTATGTAATGACAACACACAATCTATCCCATTTCGATTATTTTTTAAACTAAATAAATTTCGGAAAAATGTAGCATACATAAGAACAAATAACCCTCTTATGGATAACATCTTTTTTTTTTCCAAAATGTAATTTCCACGTGGCAGCTACTAATTGGACACCAGTCTGTCCTCTAAATGGATACCTAAAGCAATGATTTTGGATAATTGCACTTAGCACGTGTGCCAGGCAGGTGTTCTAGCTACGATGTGTTGGAAACAGGAAACCAAATCATTATTCTAATTATATAGGATAGTTCTTTGTTTAACAGAATAACAGCCGGTAGGCAGGATATGTAATGTACCAACAAACAATTGATTAATATCATGTCTTTTGGATTAAAAACAAAAAAAAAAAAACAAATTTCTCGAACTAAAAAAATACAAAATTAGTGATAGGTTCCGTCCTAAACCTACACAGTCAAGCTCTAACTGACTAATAATTAGGCCTTCATCAATAATTTGTCTTCAGATTTGATAAAAAACACCAACGAATTTTTTTTTTTACCCACTTTCCTTCCCTGAAGTGTTGTAAATAACGGTATGCGTTTGTCGAACGGACAGGGTACCGCCAAGCAATTAATTGGAAATAATTGGTCATAATCGAAAAAAATTGGCCGATTAATCGTGAAATTTCTTAACGGTTTGGTCACCGCCAACGACTAATCGGCCGATTAATCGACCTAAACAGACGTTTTTTACAACACTGCTTCCCAGTTATACTTTATAAATAAAGATTATATCTACTTTTTTTAATTACAATCGCTATTTTGCTACAGTAATCATATTTTAAATATTTTCTAAATATCTTAAATTACAATTTGGGCTCATGATGAGTCATGATACCTCGTGTCAGGCTTATACTTGCCTCGTAACAATAGGTATAGTATATACACTGAGCTTAGATAGCCTCAAGCCCATCAATAAAAAGAGAGTCCGACTCTGCAGCTTTTCCGAAAGAAAAACATGAACCTGCTTTTCCGGATCCAACTATTTAAATTCGTCGAGATTTGTGCATGAAAAAGTTTCTTTATCGAGATACGCGAATGAAAAAATTTGAATGGTTGGATCCGAAAAAGCAGCAGAGTCCATTTCATAAAAAGATGTCTGACATAATAATAAAAAAAAACCTACTAAAATTTTATATTCACTGAGAAGTAAAGAAGAAAATTAGTCATGTCGTTATCAGTCACGTCACGTGTGTCTATTATGTGACTCACATGTTGCGTGACATGAGTACATGACTGTCTTTCACCATCTAAGTCACATTACACAAATCGATATGGTCACATCACGTCACGTGACTAATTTTTTAATCATTATTTCTTAATTATAATTATTTTGTAACAATTTCTTATTTTTCGGTACATTTTGTTATAATTTGTTTGAAAACAATAATTAAATACAAATAGTCACGTCACGTATGGTCACGGCGTAACTTCACGTGACGTGACTATCCTTCATTATTTTAGTCACGTCACATCACGTAAAAATAAATTTTAGTTACGTGATCAAATTTTCCTAATATTTTGATACAAAACTTAATTAATTTTTATATTATTTCATGCTAACAACATTGACACTATTCTTTATTACTAGGTAGATTTATATATTTTACTCGTGTTTTTTATTTTTGAGAAAAGCCCGTAGGCTGATTTTACGCACGGAGTTGGATTGCTCTGCATTACCTCATATGTTAAGTTTAAATATAAACCATCTAATTAAAATGGCAAATTCTTCTATGGACATAAGGACTTATTTGTAAAATGAACATATTTTCATTTTCAAAGTTCAAATAGTCGATCCGACCGTTCAACATTATCTCCATATTAAAATGTACTTGGAGGTCAAATTTTACATTTTTTTGAATTTTTTTACTATTTATTAAGTATTTTACAAAATTCAATGGTCTGAATTTGACTAGTTTTTGTAAAATACTTAATAAATAGTAAAAAAATTCAAAAAAATGTAAAATTTGACCTCCAAGTACATTTTAATACGGAGATAGTGTTGAACGGTCGGATCGACTGTTTGAACTTTGAAAATGAAAATATGTTCATTTTACAAATAGGTCCTTATGTCCATAGAAGCATCACTCAATAATTCGAATCAATTCAGTATAAATCCATAATGTACGGGGCTTTTTTTAACTTTGTGTTAATACATAACCAACAAATCAAATTCAACCTCCAAACGGTACCTTAGATGATACGAATTCGCCACCCATATCTGTTCTTTAGGGTGTGCTCCAGACGGGGGTATGCAGAGGGAGGAGAAGGGTGAAAATATTGTGCGGAGGTGAGAGCTTGGCAGACCGGATCTGACCGAGCGAGTTCTCTTGCTCCAGAAGAAGAGAATTAGAGAGGGAGCAGAGGGAAGAAAATACTGTTCGGGGTGAGCTCCGTATTCAATTTTGACGAAGTTGTTCACCTCTGATTCGGGATGTACAAATTACTGTTCAGAATGAGCTCCGCCTCTGTCACCTTCCTCCCCCTCTTTTTTCCTTCATCTACACGGTGAGTTCTGAAGCACAGCCTTAGTAACTAGTCAGTGAATGCAATAAAAGCTATTAATTATTACCGTTTTGAAATAGAAATAATCCGTTTGACGGTTGTCACCCATACTAATATCTTTGTTATAAAGCTGCACATTGGTGTGCGCACTTTTTAGTGATGCAGGTGCTGTTGCCAGCAACGAGGTGAAAAAGAAAGAAAAAAAAAAAAAAAAGAGTTAGTTACTGCACATCAAGAAACATAATGTTAATTTTGATTAAGGTTGTTTTATAAATATTGAACTGTTTTGTTGCCTATTTTTTACTTGTATTCACTTTAAATATTTTAAAGAATATTGCTGCAAGTGATCTGCTTCGCCAAAATAGTACTTGTAATTTAATTAGTGTTTGAATTACTATACTTAACTTTATGTAACAATATGGACCGATTTTTTTATTAATACCCTAAAAAAAATACAAAATATCAAATCTGCCCTTGATTTTTTTTTTTTTAAAACTACCCTAACCGCCCCCCTATGGGGCGGTCCACTTTGCCAACCAAACCGCCCCATAGGGGGGCGGTCAACTATGCATAATGAACCGCCCCATAGTGGGGTGGTTTGGTTTGGTTTTTTTTTTTTTAAAGATTTTGAGAGACAATATGACTGTTTTTAATATTTGTTAGATTACTTATTTTGATGTATAATTAGCAACAAATAAGTAATCTAACAAATATTAAAAACAAAATATTAATTACTTATTTTGATGTTTCGCTAATTATACATCAAAATAAGTAATCTAACAAATATTAAAAACAAAATTCGAATTTTTATTGTTAAATTTCATTTATATTGTCTCTCAAAATCTTAAAAAAAAAAAAATCAAACCGCCCCACTGTGAGGCGGTTAGGGTAGTTTTAAAAAAAAAAAAATCGGGGCAGATTTAATATTTTGTATTTTTTTGAAAGTATTAATAAAAAAATCGGCAATATGGAGCGATACAAGTAAAAATAAAATAAAATAAATAAATAAAGAGTTAAAACTATATTAAAAGTTTCTCCTACGTTGGCATTTTGTCATTATCTATCTTTTTGGAAATCATCTTAATGCTAGGTACCTTTCTGTACCTGGGGAATCTATATCAAACAAAGTCAATAAACCTCTGTAGAATAAAGCCTAACTTTGCTAAAAAAAAGTGTTGACAAAAGCAAATGACTGTGGAAAATTTGAGGAAATCACTTCAATTCTGACATGTCCATACTCTGGATTTGATTTCATTCCATTGGAAGGAATTGCAAAATTGCAAAATTGCTAATATGATGTGTTAATTGCTAATATAATTACTGAAATGTACTTTAATTTTTAAATTAGCAAGTTTGCTTTAAAAACAACTCTAATTAAATTTCTGGGATGGAGTGATTTAGAAATTATGAATCTCTTTAATTGCTAAACTCAGTGACGTGACCTAAATTAATTGCTAAACGTTTGTTGGAATGGAGATGCTCTAAGTCTACATAACTTTGTACAAGGGAAATAGCGTGAATTTTAGTAAACCACCAATTTCTTAAGTTCACCAAACTCTTTGGTGATCTTAACTCTAATATTTATTGAATTAACTTTAAATGTTAAATTTAAATTATTAAAACCGGTCTATTTCATGAGTGACGCATTTACATATTAAATTTCTAAATTTTGAATTAATTTAATATGAAGTCAAGCGGTAAAAAACGATAAAAATGAACGTATTAAAATTAACTTATGAACTTTTTTTTTCCGTTTGACTTTATATAAATTGATTTGAAAATAATAAATTTGATATGTAAACACATCAATAGTGAAGTAGTCAACGGTTTAGATTTATCATTTGAAATTATATCGATAAGTTTAAAGATAAGCTCAACAATTATTTGATGAGCTTAAGAAAACTTTAGTTCTACTCTAAAATAATTCTACTCAACAATATTATTTGATGAGTGAGGCTATGGTACTTCGGCTAGTGTAATATGGCTAGTGTACTACGGCTCAATATGGTACTTTTTAAAATCCTAACGGTCGATCCGAACCGTTCAATGTGATATCCATATGAATATGTACTTGCAAACTAAATTATTATATTTTTTCGAATTGTTTTACTATTTTTTTAGATAGGTAGAATTTTGATGGTCCAAAATTTGTATAAAACACTGAAATTCTACCTATCTAAAAAAATAGTAAAAAATTCGAAAAAATATTAAATTTAGTTTGCAAGTACAGATTCATATGGATATCACATTGAACGGGTCAGATCGACCGTTAGAATTTTAAAAAGTACCATATTGAGCCGTAGTACACTAGCCATAGTACACTAGCCGAAGTACCATAGCCTCACTCTTATTTGATATATATGACCAGATAGTAAATTTATATATACCTCTTGTTCAAATATTTTTTGAAGAATGACATTTTTTATATCTATTTGATATAATTTTCAATCTTAATTTATCGTAATACAAAATAAAATTCTTACAATATAGTTATTTGCTCTGACAAACTAACATAAATATATATACTTCATCTCTATCAGAAACTATGCAATAAAATTGCAAAAGACTAATATGAACTAATATGAATATATAAACTAGAGTTTTCTTAAGTTCACCAATCCTCTTTGTGAATTCAACTCTAAAATCTATCAGATTGGCTTCACGACGAATCTGAACTGTTAAAACCGATCTACCTTACGAGTGAAATGTCTACATGCGAAAAATTTTAATTTTAAAATTAATTTTGTATAGAGTCAAGTTAAAAATGGTAAAAATGTTAAAAAAATAAATGCATTAAAATTAATTTATGAACCTTATAATTTAGACCGCTTGACTTTTTACTAAATTAATTCGAAAGTTTAAAATTTTTGCATGTAGACACATCTCTCGTAAAGTAGATGGATTTTAACGGTTTGGACTTGTCACTGGAAGTCAATCCGATAGATTTTAGAATTGTGTTCACTGGCTATGTTTGGATGACACAAGAATAGAGGCTATTCTAGAATAGTAGTTATTAGGAATAGCTAGAATAACTGCTATTCTCTATTCCTTGTATGTTAGAATAACTACTATTCAGAAGTGTGAAGAGAGAGAAAAAAAATGCTTCATTTTTTGGATTTCCACCAACATAGTCCCGAAATAACAAATTTGACTGCACTTCTGCTATCTCCACGTCGTGACAATTCATTTGAGATCTCACTTACCTATATTTTCTCTTAATTAGAACATTGTTAACACTATTTTTTATTGGTTACAGTTATTCACTATTTCACATGTACAATCCAAATAACATTTTTACTAATTCGAACAACACTATTTTCACACTAATTTGAAAATCACTATTTTTTCTCTATTCTCATTTACTATTCTCAAATTTCACTATTCTAACTATTCTAGATCCCATCCAAACGTATCCAAAATAACTTGATAAATTTCAGAATACCCTAATTGTACTCCATAACTGGTTGCCTAAATTAATTAATATCTTTTCTATCATCAAAAGCGAAAGGGGGACCCTGTATCACTTCGGTAGATTATTGCGGCTTTCTAAGTGTTTGAAATGTTTGGTGTAACAATAATTAGCCTACGGGTGCTAGCATCTCCTCCAAGACCATAGCTTCATTGACAAAATAATATCTAGTGATCTGATGATCAGGACATTTTTCCTAGAAATTACAAATTTAGAATTTAATATTCGTATATCGAAAATAAATTGGTTATTGTAACTCTCGTATCATTCTAAAAATAGTGATGCAATGGTACTATGCATTAGGTTGGTCTAGGGCTGTAAATGAGCTGAGTTTGAGCGAGTTACTTCCAACTCGAACTCAGCTCATTAAATAAACGAGCGAGTCAACTCGAGTTGGGATGGTAATCACGAGCTGTAGAGCCAACTCAAACTCAGCTCATTATCAACTCGAGTTGGCTCACAACTCGTTTATAACTCATTTAACCAGCTCGTGGGACGGGAGTAGGACTTAGGTTTGGGACTTCGGGTAATTGGGTTTGAGGGATTTGGGTTTTGTTACAGGGTCTGAATTTTTGGGATTTATTTATTGTGATCAATACTGTGTAACTCGAGTTATAAATGAGCGAGTTGGGGTGAGCTCAAACTCAGCTCATTTATTAAACGAGTCAGCCAACTCGAGTTGAAGCAAACTCAAGCTGTAAATGACCGAGTTAAAGCGAGCTATAAACGAGCGAGTTACGAGTTCGAGCAATTTTGTCCAACCCTAGGTTGGTCCATAGATGATGTTTTCATTTTCAAAATGTAATTGCATATCAAATTTTATATTTTCTAGAATTTTTTTATTATTTTTTTAAAAGGTAGAAAATCACCATTTTTGAAAGGAGAATTTCATATTTATCGCTAAAAAAACTTTTAAATTACGTATTTCTCCCACTAAAATTCATAATATCATATTTATCCTTCTAAACTTCAAAAACTCTCAAATTTACTCATTTTATTGTCTTTTATATTAAAACTCATTTTAAATGTATAAAATACCCATTTGCCCTTTATTAAGAAAATGAAAAAAAATGTATAGCATGTTTCAGAAAGATATTGGTCTTCTAATTGGTCGGTTTTCGAGAGAAAGTGTGTCATTGCTCTACTCTTGACGCTAACACCAAGATATAACCAAATATCACTGTGTATGCATTGGAAGTAAAGAAATGACATGTTACACAAGCATGCTTCTTATGCAGGGAGAATCTTAGCGTAAGTCAAAGGGTGCTCAGCCACCCTTATAGTATTAAATTTTTTAATTATGTATATTGAATTTTAATTGGATTTTTTCTAAAAGTTTTTATATAGTTCAGCTCCTTATAAAATATCACGTGTTATTGCAGTCCGGTGGTTAAAACTTCTTATTGTGACTGCAGGAGAATTGAGTTTAAATTTCAACCACCACATTATATATTTTTATATTTCATTTTCAGCTTCTCTATCTAAATTTTTCTAGTTCCGCCCTGACATTCATATTCATTGTGTAACGTCTTTCAAAAGAAGGATCTACTATCCAAAAATTTAGATTCAATATTGCTCAACTATTTATGAGCAATCAAGAACCTCAGCTGTTGTTACTGTTACACCCATTTGTGCCATGGCATTGAATACGACCTCAAGCCTGACAAGTTTGCTTGCTTAATTATTTATACCAAAGAGCATATAATTTGTGATGTTATGAAAACTTAAAAATACAGGGAATAATTTCTAGACATCTTATTATCAGAAAATAAATATACTGTGATTCTCGGGAATCACAGGACCCTGCGATTCCAATCTCAACTGTTAATTTTTTTCGAGATGTATGCATGAAAATTTACTTTTTCGAGAACGTTTCCGATATTCACGCATGAAAAAGTTTAAACCGTTGATCTCGGAATTTCAGAATCCTGTGATCCCTCTCGGAATCGCAGCAGATTCGGACTCCTTATTATCAAGGCTGTTTTAACCCCTGAACTGAAGTAAATTAAACAGATTATGCAAACGGTACCACTCATAGTATCTAACTTTAATGGGCCCCGCATAGTCCTCATTTTCTTTATGAACGGACATCACCGTAAAGGAGTATATATAGAAAAATAGAGAAGAGAAGGAGAAATAATTAATTAGGAAGATAGGAGTCAGTGTTTTTTTACCATTTGAAAATAGAGGCGGACCAAGTGTTTTTTTACTTTAATGCCCCTTTGAACGTTTGATTTGTAATTTGGATTCAATTTAGGGTTAAAATTGAAATAAATTTGTTGAATTTTGATTGGTAATTAGAATTATAAGTCAGAGAATCAGAAATTACAAGTCAAAATATTAGAAATTATAAGTTAAAGCATTGTTTTTTATCGAGTACTCAATTGGTTAATGGATTTAAACCCGATTAGATATTTTTTTGCCCCCCGACGAAAATCCTGAATCCGCCATTGTTTGGAAAGAAGGTTACAGTTGTCATTTTCATTTATAATTGACATTAATCATTAATTCGTAATTTAAACTCATCAAATTGAAGAATGAACATAGAAATAAACTATTAGTGTTTGGATTGGTAAATAATTAAATATCAAGTTATTGGTATACGTACATTACATAGCGGCCCGTGCTATGGATATTTTCGTTTCTAAAGTTCAAATTGTTAATCTGAATCACTTAACATAGTCTTCTTATAAAAATATACTTTAAAATAATTTTTAAATTTTTTTTTACTATTTCTGAAAAAGGTCAAAATGTCACTTGATTTTAAAAATTATAGACCGTCCAATAGTAATGATTTTGTACCTATTTATAAAAATAGCAAAAAAGTCTAAACAAAATGTAAAATATGTTCTGCAAGTGCATTTTAATATAAAGTTCATATTTAATCGTTTGAATTGACTGTTTGAACTTTGCAAATAGATATATGCACCGATGAATCTATAATAAGCATATTACCATAACCTCACTCATGAAGAAGAATTCAAAGTAGGTCCGATTCCCATCGGACCTACTTTGGTTTGATGGATGTGATGGCCTTCCGATCATCATCAAGATGGCCTTTCGATCAGCATCAAGATTCGTGCAATACGCATCAAAATTCGTGCGAGTATGTATCAATTTCCGGGCGCACAAATTTAATGCTAATCGTACGATGCTAGAGTTAATTGAACCTAAAAGTAGGTCCGATGCCCATCAGACCTACTCCTATCTCCATGAAGAAATATACAAAATAAGAAGTTTCATTGGGTATATAACTAATTTGCTCTAAAGGAAAAAATGCATGGTGATTGAGATGTCACCGGAGCAGAAAAAACAAACACGGAAACACCCATCATGAATTTAGCTTAACAACCAAGTGATCATGTCCAAAGAGAAAAATATAACCAAGTGAGCGCAAGGAGATATTTGGTGAAATTAGAAAATCCAATGTCATATATATGCTATGGGACCCCAGATTGTCATCCTTTTGGACGCTTACACTGGTCTTTCCGTGATTTCATCAGCAGATAATAGAAAAATAACACTGTGTACTAGGAGTTATGCTAATTATAATTCTATAATAATATTTTAATCATAATTATTATATACATTGTTTTGAAATATATAGCAACCCAAAATCAGCCTACTTTTATATTGTTAAAGTTATATGAAAATCCAAAAAACATACAAAACCCTATATATACATTAATTAACTCTACAACACTAGAATATATACATTATAACATTAACTATTACAAACCAAACCAATTGTTTAAATAGAAAATATAAATTTCATCAGATAAATCTTCACTTATTCAATAAATCTTCATTAGTCTCCAGTCTCCACATCTATTTTATTGGCAATCTAAACTAGATCACGAGATAGAGGTGCTCAACTTAGAAGCCACCACACCTAAAAAAGATTATTTATTTATTGCCATCCCATCACACCTAAAAAATCCACTTATTTCCTCCCCCTATAAAACTAAAATAAAGAAAACAAACAAAGTTAAAAATATACTCTTTATTATATTTTGGCAATTTGATACAAGAATGCCAAAAATAATTACCTAATTAAAGTGCATGCTTGTGCTAGTTTCATGCAGTTATAATTTTCTATGATTATTTGTTTGTGCCTTGAATGTGTGTAATAGCTCTACTATTTAAACTATAGAAGTCAATCAAAGCATATGATAGTCAACTATATAATTTATCTTTATTGAAATTTCAACCTGAATTGTCTATAAATATTCGATTTAATTGTAAGATCAAAATCAAATTGTTCAATCTTCCTACTATATGCCCACAACAGATGGGAAAAATTACATCGCAAATTTTGTTTAAAAAAATTGAAAAACTCATTTTTACTATCCACGTGTCATGATATATATATTTATCAATGGGGCCATGGGGGTGCAAATTGGTGTTGTCTTAAAACTCTCATTTGGAGTTTATTTTCTATGGTGGTGTTTGGTTGTGGGCTAAAGCTAAGGTGGTCTAAGTTGGTTATTTTAACTTAGATCGGTCTAAATTATTTATGTTTGGTTGTGCCTGAAGTTATGAGGAGAGAGGTGAAATAGTTGAAGTTGAATTACAGTGGGTTACAGTGGCTTAAAATTGAAGGAAAATTTAAGGCACCTTCTGAGGTGGTTTAATTTAAGCATGTTTAGACTAGACTAAATTTAAAACTATTCCATGTTAGACCAATTAATTTAAATCGCATTTGGTAAAATAACAGTGAGCTAAAGTCTTTAGTTTACTTTTAATCCACACCTAAACATGATGTATGTGAAATCCTTTTCCATTATGTACACATCTTGTGAGTGGCTAGTGGCTACCAATCATCTCTTCCATCGATCCCATCTCAGCATCTCTCATGCTTTAGAGATTGTGATAGATAGCTCCAATTACGCGGTAACCGTAAAATATGCTGATTGAAACCCTGTCGGTATATTAATTACACATTTCCTTGAACTAAAATAAATGTTCATACATTTAAGTTATAATTATTATGAGCAACTGTTTGGAATTTTCAAACTTAATTTCTGGAGTGAAAACTGGAAAACATTCTTATTTAAATCAAAATAAAACCTTACTTTTTTTTTAGATAAAATGATTAAACTACACGTGTGTGGATGGAGAATAATCGGGGACATAGTCAGGATTTTTATCAG
Source organism: Carex kokanica (assembly GCA_025461125.1). Taxonomy (NCBI): domain Eukaryota; kingdom Viridiplantae; phylum Streptophyta; class Magnoliopsida; order Poales; family Cyperaceae; genus Carex; species Carex kokanica. The sequence continues at coordinate 286,297 of JAJGRX010000210.1, forward strand.
GGATGGATAAAAAAAATTATTGGCACGATTAGGGAGTTGCAACATGTCGTAAATTAACTAATTAACTGATTCAGACTGTGAGTTGTTGAGAGATAGGCAATTTTTTTTTTTATGAGTAGGCAGTTGTTTATTTCTGATTCAATGTGGCTCCGCCACTTAGTATAAGTATAATATTTCTTGTTAGGATAAGATTAAGTTAAGTCAACAAATTAATTGTCAGTTGTTGTGGGATAGTAATCTGATCACTTGAACTAATTAAGAGTTTGGATGTTGACCTAGCAAGGCATAAAGGAACAGGTGAGTGGTGACCCTTGGATCAAAATCAGACGGATAGCAGTGACACTTGAGATACTCTTAGTCAATTTGGGGGAGGCTTTGCAATTGCCAATGCCAGCGCTACATCAATTCAGCAAATGCTTAGAACTTACTCAAATCTTAACGTGACAACCAATTTTCAATCCTAAATTAGATAATTGGATGCATGCATGTTATCGTACTCTGTCAAATTACTAAATCAAAGCTCATATTGAAAGGATCAACGGAGACAATTTATGAAATCACAGGGGTTTACTTACAATTTAACACGAGCAAACTTACATATACTAATAAGAGGGATGCTTCGGTGGACATAAGGACCTATTTGTAAAATGAGTACTATTTTCATTTTCAAAGTTCAAACCGTCGATCCGACCATTCAACATTATCTCCATATTAAAATGTACTTGGAGGTCAAATTTTACATTTTTTTGAATTTTTTTACTATTTATTAAGTATTTTACAAATTCCATGGTCTGAATTTAACTAGTTTTTGTAAAATATTTAATAAATAGTAAAAAAATTCAAAAAAATATAAAATTTGACCTCCAAATACATTTTAATATGGAGATAATGTTGAACGGTCGGATCGACTGTTTGAACTTTGAAAATGAAAATATAGCTCATTTTACAAATAGGTCCTTATGTCCACCGAAGCAAATGCCTACTAATAATAGTATAATTCTTCATTATTCACAATTTTTTTGTGTTTATCTAAAAAATAACATGAAGACAAAAGGGGACAGAACAGAAAAAAGGCATTTCGTAACAGTTATATAGACGACCATATATAGGTACATAGCTTATAGATTCTGATAAGCACACAAATACATGAAAATTTATTATTATTTTCTTTTCTTTTTTGAGGAATGAAAAAACCTTGTACTTTTTTTAATCCATTGCTAATTCCCGTACGTTCGTTCTTCCTTAATTCCCGTAGATATTTCCCGTTCCGTTTTTGCCACTGTAAGACAGAGACGGGCCAACTTCATGTCCGTCGGGAGGTGCAATTTTGTAAAGAGCCGAGGGGTATTTGCGTCATTTTGGTAATGGGAGAAGGTGAGTGACCAACTGTACAAATATTATTATAGTAGCTAGGTTGGACCAAGGACAAAGGATGATGCATCATACCAAACAGTGAAATATAATAGTAACGATGTGTTATTTTCATATGTGCCCCTGAAAGTTCTGGAAATCTTTTATTATGTTCTTTGTATAGAAATTTGGCTAACAGTAACATATTTAGTCATGTCGTGTAATGACCAGTGTTGTAAAAAATGGCCATTTAGGCCGATTAGTCATTGGCGGCGACCAAACTGTTACGGATTTTCTGACAAATCGGCCGATTATTTCCGATTAATCGCTTGGCGGTACTCTGTCCGTCCGACGAGCACATACCGTTATTTACAACACTGGTAATGACTATGTATAATTTGAGCCTACAGACAAAGCAAGCTCTGGTAATTAAGCTAATTCTAGATCTAAGTTGATTTTTTTTTTTGTATAAGTTGGAGTCAAATTCAAGCTTGAAGGAAATTAATCAGGCTAACAAGTCCATATTAATATGAACTTAAGTTGAGGTCGAACTTCACACAAACTCAATTATTCATTTTGCTTATATTTATTTCATGTTATTTATTTGAAAAAAGTAAATTATAAAATAAGTAAATAACTAATAATCATTTTATTCTAAATGAAAAATATTTAACTACAAATATTTTATTGATAATGTAATAAAATTTTGAATTTTTTACATTTATATCTAAAAAAAAAAGATAATCCTGGATTATATTAATTTTGACGAGATATATAAATTAAATAATTAACTAGCTTTGTTCAAGTCAAACTCAAAATATAATCGAGTTAGTCTAAATAATTTTGTACTCAAACTAGTTAAAAATCTAATAGAATAACTTGAACCGACTACGAATTATAACCTCAAGTAATTATGAACTAAACTTACATCCCTAACATAATTTGAGCTTTCTTTAAATAAATATCCCACAAACTAAACCTGAAAGAAGTAAATGAAAAGTTCTCTTAATTATGCATCTGCCAAGCTTCTGAAAAAAAAAAAAAAAATGTTCTCTTAAGAAAATTAATTGTTGCTCTATGTGTGAAATGTAAATGTGCAAGTTTTGAAGTGTATGAGTGCAAACATCCCTATAGAAAAAAATTCTCCATAAGTTGGTGCTATATAATGCTTATATCAGTCTCCTACCCTACTTACTGTCTGCCCTTCTTTGTCCTTAACTTTATCTTTCCCTCTCCCTCTCTCTCCCTCCTCTCTCTCTTTCTCTCTCTTGTCTCTACCCCTCTAACCCTTGACCTTAGCCAAAATTTCCCTTACCTTTGAAGATACATCTCTCTCCTTGTTGTTCTTGCCATCTCTAATTCTAGATCATCAATCAGTTAATCCAAAGAGTTTATAGATTGTGCATATCTACATAGTAGTACTACTATAGAGAAGTTAGGAAGAAAGAGAGAGAAATTAAGAAGAGGTGAGGGGGAGAAATATGAGTCCACAAATGAATGCAAATAACAACAATTTGGGAGTGAATGGCCAATTTGGAGATACAACCTACACAAAGGTGTTTGTAGGAGGTTTAGCATGGGAGACTCAAAGAGACACCATGAGGAAGTACTTTGAGCAGTTTGGGGACATTTTGGAGGCAGTTGTCATAACTGACAAGAACACTGGTAGATCCAAGGGCTATGGATTTGTATGTATTCTTTCTTTTCTTTTTTACCTTATTATTTGTTCTTAATTCCTTCTTCCTCCTTTTTATATTGGAAAAAGAACCAAGTTTGTCCTCTATTTTCTTTCATTCAATCCTTGTTAATTGCAACAAATTACCCCTATTGCATCTGTCTTGTATATGCATTTTTATGATTTCATCATTTTATACAGTGAGTAATTAATTAATTTAGTAATAAGAGATCTTCTGCAAAATTGGCCTCTTAAAGATCAAGTCCCAATTAGGTTATTCAGGAGTCATGACTACTGCTTGATTTAATTAGTTATAGTTTAAAGTAAAGCTCGCTATACAAAAATACAAAGAGAAAGAAGTAAACATATACTACAACTCTTTTTTTTTTTTAAATCTCAAACTATGAACTCTTACATATGGTTCCTTTTTCTGAATTTTGATGGTTGCTACCTCTCTCTCACTTTCTTACTCAAGTACCCACACTCATTCAAAACAAGGTTAAGTATGCTAAGAACACCATGATATATATATATATATATCTATGTAGCCTATGAGGAATGTATGCCTATGCATATATAGTTTACATGTGATAATGGGATATCATAGTAATGCGCAAGTGAATTGATATTAATAATTTTTTTAGTTTCATTTTTTGGATGCTTATGACATAAACTTATGGTTTTGTTAACTTGTTAGTAGTTAAGTAATTAATTAATATGTTATATGATCATTTGGGGTTCATATTACAGGTAACTTTTCGTGAACCCGAGGCAGCAATGCGTGCTTGTGTAGATCCCGCACCGGTAATAGACGGGCGAAGAGCAAATTGCAACCTTGCTTCACTGGGAGTTCAAAGATCTAGACCTACAACTCCTCAACATGGTATATATATATACCTCAACCTTTTCTCATCTGTTATATATATGTATAATAAAGTATTTTGAATGTAATCATATATTTCTTACTATGTGTATTGCATCCTCTAGCTTCTTAAGAAAAGCAATGGAAGGTAAGGTTGATTCATATAATTAATGTACGCCAAACAAAAGATTAATTCCATTTCTTCGATCTTTATCAACTGTGGCCAATATTATCATTTGGTTTGGTGCTACAATTGTTTAAACATTAATTTGTTCTCTCAAAATGGAATACATCAACTTAATTAATTTATCTTAAATCTATACAATCTTTTCAAAATATTTTGCCATTCTTTTGTTATTTTCAAATCTCATTGCTTGATATTGTACCAAGTTTTTTAATTTCACATGCATTCAGTTGTTTCCTCTGCAAAGTGCTAACAAGAGTAGAGAACAGTCTATATATGTTAAAGCTACTATTTACTTTTATGATTGCAGACACCTCTCTTAATAGAGAAGGCAAGACAACAAAGTAAATCATTTTATTAATTTCTAACAACTTCATTGATCCATTTCATACAAATCTAAAATGTAATTAATTAAGGTGCATGCATGAAATGTGCACATTTTAATTACCAACAAATTAATATACCTGTTTGCTTATTCAGTTGACAAAACAAAACATGCACACAAAAACCTAATTAATGGGCGAGAGTAGCTTGATTAGTTTGCCTCTTAAAGAATATATAGCTACTTAAATGCTTAGGGAATTAAGTGGTTGAATACAGAGACCCATAAAAAGAAGTTATACTACTAGGTGAACTAAGACATGGTATTTTGAAAGAGAAATGATTTTGTACATGTAGCCATTCAAATATGGTTGTCAAGTAGGTCGTTGAATTTTTATACCATTCAAATTAATTATATATATATAGTGAGTTACTACTAATCTAACATGCACGTAGTATATACCTAATGGGCCATGCTTTGTATTGTGTTGTGTATGTGTGTGTTATTTCTTGGAATTTAAAAACAAAGGGGTTTGCATGATGATTTTTTGTAATTATATTAATATACATCGATATATTGAAGTCTCCAATGAGTCAATGTCTCAATGACCTTATAAATACACAACACAAGAAAAAGATCCTTCACTTTTTGATTTGCTAACAGCTCCAGCTAAAATTTTAAATAATGCAGGAGGGAACTACAGGGGTGTTAGAGTGGTGAAATCATTGAATGGAGGGATTCAAGGTGGCAGTACAGCATTTGCATCTCCTGCTGCCTATCCCCATTATGCCCTTCAACAAAGCTTGGGCTTCCCTTACAATGTCTATGGGTATGTGCATGTGCTCCTTTTTCTTTTTATTGCAAAATCCCTCTTTTTCTTTTTCATGAACAGATACTACTGTGATTTTTGTTTGAGACCTGTGCCTAGTCATATGTGTTACATATATGATTTTGTTGGCTAGTTCTTCTCTTTCTTTCCCTCTCAAAATCACACAATTATTATAAAAAAAAAATTCTGCACAATTTATAAAAGTAGACATTTTTACAATATATGATGCATCTATGTCAATTAATACTATATTAATACTTTTACAATGAGTTCATACTTATAAAAAAAAAGTTGAAAATTATATTAAAATTTATTCAATTTTTTTATATACAAAATGACCATTTCTTTTATAACTTCTCAATATCCATTTGAGACATTTTGTTTTTTATTAATACTAAAATTATTATATTGAAGTTGGATGGTGTACAAAATATCCGCCACAGAGAATCTCCACACTTATTTCCATTTTCCAATATCCCGAGACCGAAAGAACTGTAGACATTAGAAACTATAGAAAGGATTCCAGTCACGTGCATGTCACATGTATGTAACATGGCATCTGGGGATGCATTGTACACTTTTTAGCTGGCTCCCTTGCTCTCTCTCTCTCTCTCTTCTTTTGATTGGCCTCTCTCTCTCTCTCACCTTCTCTATTTCTCTCTCTTCGCGTGCAATGTGGGTGTTATGATAGATGCCCATGTTCCGCAACAGACATGCGGATCAATCATTTTGACCACTCATTTCATTTCCCTCCAAGAGGTTGAAAAAATATGCTCATTTTAGCGCGTTATTTTTTCAAAAAAATTTACACAAAAAGCAAATATAATAAATTAAAAATATTGAAAAATAAATGCTTAAGTGGTATGCAAGCAATGCCTAATTTTTAAAAATAAGGTAAGAAAAGAAAAAAGACAAACAGAAGAAAAGGAAAGCATTCATGTAAAGGGGACACTACCAGTACCAGTGTATAATTTCCAGATACTATTTCATGATTCTGTGATATTGATTTTTGTAATATGGAGCTATTAAATTCTTTTTTTGTTTTCATGTCTTTCTCTCAACAAATGCAGGTATCCTCAATACTCTGCAGACTATGCCTACCCCACGGTTCGTACAATATGTTTCCAACTTTTGCATTTGAATTTAAAATCTCTCAAATTTTGGTACCAAATGGCAAACAACAGTATATTTGTTTGCTTCAAAAAGCTTAGTACATGTCCCTGAAATTGGTCCCCCTGTTTAACCAATTAGAGAACATATCTCATCTTCTTCTCTGATCAGGCAAACTGCCACCCCTGCAATAACTTTTTTATGGTATTATTGTAATGTGCATACCAAGATTACCAGGTAATATATTTTGCATAGAAATAAACCTGCTGTGCAGATTCCCTCATAGTATATTGCATTTGAGAGATACCAAGCAATGACAGCTTCTTTATGGTTGCCCAAATATTTGTTGCAAATACTTGCTAAAGCTCACACATGGGCTGGGCCCGTTTCTATCTAATTTAAGCCCACCACCTTCCCCTGCCCGTTACCAAATCTCTATTCTCTCTCTTTCATTGTTGGTGAAGGAGCACATGGGGAGGGAGAGATGTTGGGGCCCTTGTCTACCTAAATAGCTATCCATATACAAATATTTTTTAAGAGAAATATGCAGCGCCTAAATATGTGCAATGAAATTTAGATGGACTCTGGGCCCAGTAGGCCCTTTGAATCAAGATGCTTTCTTCTTTTGCCCCATTTTACTCATAAGTAATTAGTTCAGAAAGAAAGAGGTGATTGTATTTTTCCTTTTTTTTTTGCTATAGAATGGTTGCTATGATAAATATTTAAAGGATCAATACTCATATACTTGCAAGGAGCATTTACAGAATATGAAGAACTGTACTAATTATTTTAATACACAATTAACATTGACATCTAATTATTCTTCTGCATGACTTATTCTCAGAACTACTACAACATTTACGGGGCCGCAGCTGCCGCAACTCAATACCCAATTTATGGAGGTGCATCAGGAATGATGACGGGTACCAATGCATATTACCCATATTACCAGTTCGGCCAGGGCGGTACAAACGGCTCTGTGGGGCCCACTTACAGCGGTGGCCAGAATTACGGGCTACAGTATCCTCAGATGTTTCAATTCTCGACAGTTGCTTCTACGGCAGCTGGACTTACTGGATTCGCACCAAACTACGGAACCCCGTTGTCTCTTGCACCGAGCCCACCAACACAAGCAGGTTTTCTTTGCTTTATTTTCTTTTATGCAATTAAGGACATAGTAGTCTTCATCTTTTGGAACAGGTCATGTTAATGTCAGCTTATTAGTTATTTTCTTAAAATTGGGAAGTTGTTTTTCAGTCACAGTTTGAAATATTTTTAAGATGATGAGATATCAATTGCTTTGAATCACCCTTTTTATTTTAATGAATTAACAATGTGCTGTTTTACTCTGAAGCAGGCATAACCATGGCTATGACGCCACCGACTCTGCCGTCTCCTGTCCAGTCAACACCTCACCCTTTTAGGCTTATTCCCTCTCATTTTGCTGTGTCAGCTGCACCTGAGCAACCCTTGGCCTAACCATGGTTTATCTTTCTTATTCCATACTCTGCTATGTCATCTTTTATGCATGTTATAGTCCTAAGAAAGGACACATTTAACTTGAAAGCCTTGGAGATTGAACTCTCAAGGTTTTCCACATGGCCATGAAAATTGCTTTTTGACCCTAGGATGGGTTCAAGGCAAAGAAAATGACCCGATTGTGGGTTATTTGGCTAACAAAGAACATTCACCAAATAGATAATTTCGAACAAAAAGAGAATCTAATTTAAAGCCTAAGCTCCTTGGAGGGCTTTGGCTCAGAATTTGCTCAACTAGGTTTTAATTTGCAAAATCATTAACTTTGTTGAGCAAATTTGAAAATCCAAAACAGTGCATCAGTAGGACCTCAAACCTTTTTAAAAATTTAGGACTTCAAATCTTGTTTTTCTTTTCTTGAGATACTGCAACCTAATTTCTTTTCAGTAAAAGGTGAATTGGTTGCAGAACCCTTGGACATAAGTTAAACCCTAGATATCTTTCTAATATTAGGCTCTCTGGTAGCTTGATATTCAGTCAAGTTTAGGTGACACATGACACTCTACAACCTCTCATGACATAATCCCTCTACCAAACTTTCATGCAGTGAATAACTTAGTGTAATCAACCATACTAACATTCATTAATATTTTTTAATATTTTTTTTGCATTTAATTGGTTAAGGCTCAAAGGTGAGACTTAAGCAATGTCGAAGACAGGTTTTAACCAAAAGGAGAGCTAGTGTTTGTTTTATGCATTTAGCTCTACTTCCTGTCCTTTTAACTTGAAAAAGAATCTCCAAAAATGGATTTGGGATTCCAATTTTTTTTTTCTTTCCGGTACCAAGAGATAGATTTTTGTTCTCTTGGTCCCACATGACAGTCATATCGTCCACAAAAGAACCATGGTTAGGTCAAGAACCACCCCCTCCCCCAAATTTTCTTCCTCTCATCGCCTCCCCCAACTCTCCCTCTCTACTGGCAGTAGAGAGACTTCATTGCTTTTATTTTAGTGTAATATTAAGATTATATTTGTAATAAGTACTTCATGTAGCTTGATGTTACCTTAGGAGAAGATATATTTTTTTATTTTCTGCTGGACCTGTAATGTAAGTTACCTCTTGCTGTTCTAGTTAAGAACTATATTTCTCTTCTGGCCTCTTGATTTACTCATGTAGCTTTCATCTTTTTCCCCTTTGGTATTTGCAAAAGATGCTTTAAGCTCCAAATATGGCATCTTAAAGATGTCATTTTACTCTGTCAAATTTTCACAACTGCTTGTTTAGTATTCTTAGTCTTTCTCTATATTTTGGAGGTCAAGCATACGAGTAATAAAAAGCACAGCACCCGAATCTAAATTTGGCATTTTTATTAAATGTGTAAAACAAACAACACTAGCATGAACATAATAATTAGAACCATTATTTTGTAAAGAGTGTTTTATTCTTTCAGAATCATCATAATTAAGAATACGAGGAGCTACAAAGCTGATATACCTCATGGTACCAGTGAAATCCTAACCCAAGCATGCACAAATGCAGTCTTAAATATATGATTAAATTATGCATTATTGGATTTTATGGTTCGGATATCATGATTTTGGATACTACAAGACATGATGTGCATACAAAAACAACAAATAAAAAACTACTTCAATAAATTAGAAAGTAGAAGATCCACATTAACAGAATCAATGCAAAACATCATCAACTACACATGTCAAAGATACCAACAACAGTATCTGCCCTTCTTATAGTTAAGCAACTGGGCGTACCAGAAAAGAGGGACATATTGACAAAATGGATGACCAATAGCCATCGCTACCATACACAGTTCTAGTCCTCGGGGTATAGTTGTAAACCTAACCCTAGCCTTGCACAGGCACGTCTAAAAGCCATAGCTTCAGCCTTCTGTACCGGATCTCCAAAGGATGTATCATCCACAGAGCTTGTACCAGTTGCCTCTCTGTATATCTGGGAAAAAAAAAAAGTACATATAAAAGAATACAAAATTAGCATCTAAGTGTTGTAACCAGATATGTCTATTAATCACAAAATTATCATAATAATAAATAATTTAAAAATCCATGCAGGCCGAAATTTTTATCTATAACAGGCCCAATAATGGGAATTCAAAATCTACAACCGTTTAGGGAAGAATTCCAAAAATAACAGGCCTGCTGGATAATTCAGCGGGCCATTTTGTAGGAGAAATGGGTATGTAAATGGCCAGCTGGATAATCCAGCAGGCCAGACTGATTTGGCCCCTGGTATTTTTAGAATTCTTCTTCAAACGGTTATAGGTTCTGAATTTCCAATTTTTGGACCGTTACGGATAAAAATTTCGGCCAAGCAGGTATATACAAAACCTAATAATAACAGATGCACCAGTAAGATGAGACATAGTGTCATACAGACTCCAATAAAACATATGAACTAAAATATCATATACCATAGAAAAACATCAAAGTATATCCTGCAATGGAGCAACCATCATTTCACCATTTTCTTAAAGTGATCCAGAGTATCTTTCTCCATAGAGGTGTTTCTTTGCATTGATGTAGAAGAAGGATGGGTGGTTGCTTTATTGGTCTTATATTTTGTTTCTTTTGAAAGGGCCATTCATGAAATAAGTATGAATTATAAGGGCCTAATCATATAATGGAAATGAACAAAGGCCCAATTCAGGCCAGCAACTCAGGGAGCCCAAAATCCACAAAACTTGAAAGATGAGAAACAGAGTTGCCATTTGCATATAAGAAAGTATCCACTGAGCAGATATTTACCAAAGATGCCATGTATTGTACTGGCATTTAGGCACTTCCTAGTTTCCTACTTGTAGCAGGTACTGGTATCAAGCAATTCACACATTTTATAATTGCAAATTGAATTTCATCCAGTAGAAACCAATCTACGGTGCATTACCAGCTAACAGTAGGCACTGTTCAGGTAGACTTGAAGAGGAGACGAGAGAGTACCTCTGAATCAGGTCCATGCAGAGTGACACGGTAAACAACAGAAACCTTATTCCCCTCAGGGGAGTAGACTATGCTTCTAACTTCACCAGACCACTCTACAAAATAGAAATGAAAGTAAAATTAGAGAAAACTAAGATAAACCGAAAGTAGGTTTCTTTCTTCAAAAGTCGATATTAAAATTTAGAAGGCAAAAAAAAGCATACCGGGCGCATGGAGGTTCAGTAACCTATTGAGAGTGTGCCTGAAAAAAAAAAATTCTCAGTGATTATTACAAATGCTATTTCAAATTCAGTACATACAAGTTTGTTTCTTTTATTTGCATAATTTATTTATTTTCTTGATTTTGGCGTAATTGTACTTTCACACTCGGTCAAAGCTTAATTTAACGCTCAGAGTTTAGCGTCAAACCCTATAACAATATTAGTCGCATTGGCATAAACTTAGGTGCTAAGATTTTACAGGGACTTCTTCGCAAATCGCAAACATCTCCCCAACACAAACCAACAAAGGACTAAACCGAGAGTAAAATACTAACCAGGGGACGTAACTGAGAGAGACACCGTTTTTCTCCACATACGTACAGATGAGGGAATCTGGAATCTTCATGTTGAGTTTCTTCAAGACCTCCGACAGCGGTCTGTTGATCCCCTCAGTCGGGACCGCCGCCTCCTCGGGCGCCTCTTTGACCCTCGGCTTGGCGGAGTACGATAGGCTGATGGCGTACCGCGGGGCACACGACCGGGGCTGAGCGATCCTTGAGAGGTGGCGGAGGATTGATCTTGCACCGCCAGACATGGTTAATTGAAATTTGAAAGCGAGAGGGTTTAGGGGAGCCACTGGCGGAGTGCTGTAGTGTGCTTCCAGGGTTTAGTAGTGGTTTTTCAGGTTTTGTGCTTCTGGCACTTCTTATAAGGCTTTTTGTGTAGCGGGTTGAGTTGCGGTGTTATATTATCGGGGGCTGGCAGCAACAATGTGACAAATTCGTAATTAAAAAATAATTTCGTAAGATTTAAAATTTATGTTTCGAATATTTTATAATTAAAAAATAATTAGTAGCTTGTAATGAAAATTATTGAAATGCGAAATCCTTTGAAAATAAATCAAATATTTAGGAAATTTGACTAGAGTTCTAAATAGTGCGCTATAATGTTTTCGGATCATAAAAGTTATGGCGTTATCGGCACTATAGCGGCGCTATGACACGATAAACGCTATTTAAACCTTTAAATTTGACAGATAAATTGAAAATAGTGTATTTTTAGATAAACTCAGTCAAATTAAAAAATAATTCTATTAAATCTAAAAAAAGTGATACGAATATAATACAAATATTCTCGAAATATTGTTACTATAATAGAAAGCTTTTGGATACATCATTACGGTGTTGTTTTTACTTATTAAAATAAGAAGTGAATTCAGACTTTCAAACTATAGAGGCAAATATATAAAGTTTTCATGCTACAAATGAAGATCAATTTCATAATATGTATTAGCAATTTACTATAAATATATATAAAAAAAACTTATATAAATACATATATTAAAAAAAAAAGCAGAAATCAATTGACTCCATTTATAAAATAGTGGATCCGCCTCTCCTTAAAATAACGATCGCTATTCGCTACTCAAGGTACATGTTCGACAGCATAGATTTAGCTTCCTTCGAGTTCCTTAATGTCTTAAACGAGCCGAACAACATCTCCTTAGACGAGCTTAAAACCTTCTCCTTGGCTTTCTTTAAGCCTAGATTTTCCCCTCCTTAAGATCCGGGTCTCCTTGGTACCTCCTTAAGCCCAAAAGTGCATTTCTTTTTTCACCGAACACGTCTTCCTTAGTATGGATTAAATTTTTAATCCCCACTCCTTAAGGAGGGGCTGCCGAACATGACCCAAGGGTTTTATATTTCTACGTTGAGCTAGAGCCACATGACACTTGTATTTGACAATGTTAACAGTTCCTGAATACATTTTAAGTCAAAATCGTGCATATTGATTTGGCAAATGAATAGTAAGCTTCTGCAAATAGTGATTTAAATTATGAGCTATCATGGTTTTATCGCGGACGTTTGTCTTTTGTTATGGATCTATATTTTTATCTTAAAGTTCAAACAATCGATTCAAATTGTTAAATATTATTTCCGTATGAAAATATACTTGTTAATTATATTTTATATTTATAGAATATTTATATTATTACTTGATATATAAAAAATTATGGACCATCTAATGCTAGTGATTTTCTACCAAGTATATTTTACATGAAGATCATGTTTAATGATTCCTCTTAATTGTTTAAATTTTGAAAATAAATATACAAATTTATAACACGAATCGATCCGTAGTATGCATATTATTATAGCCTCACTCAATAATTTTTTTATACATGAAATATATTAAAAAGTTCGAACATTCACTGAGGCGTTTGGATGAAGCAAGAATAGAACTAACTTTGAGTTAGCTCCACTATTTTTAAAATGTGGTGATCCAAACACAAATTAGAAAATTGGGTTAGTTTAAAAATAAATTTATTCCAGTAACCCATAGAAATGGTGGATTAATAAAAATAAAGCTAGTAAGGTTAGTGACATTAATAAAAAAAAAATTTATACATCTTTTTCATTCCTCTCAATTACTGTTAGTTTAAATATTAAATTAATATTAAAATATTAGATTAAAATTAAAAATATTGGTTTAAATGTAATGTAATATTATTATAAAATATTAAATTAATTTAATTATTATTTTATTTATTCCCTCTATTATTATTTCAAATATATATTCTAAACAACAATTTTACTAAGAGGAGGGATCGGATTACACCCATTTTTTGACACATTTTGACACCTACCATTTTCAAGTCCAAATAGTCGATCCAAACCATTCAACATGATGGATATATTAAAATGTGCTTGGAGATCAAATTTTATATTTTTTGAATTTTTTTTACTATTTATTAAGATGGTTACAAAATTGTTGTTTTCAGACCATTGAAAAACAACGATTTTGTAACCATCTTCATAAATAGTAAAAAAATTCAAAAAAATGTAAAATTTGATCTCCAAGCACATTTATTATATCCATCATGTTGAACGGTTCGGATCGACTATTTGAACTTTGAAATTGCAAAATTGACCTATAAAAATATAGTGGCAAGATGTGTTAAAAAAAAAGATGTAATTAGATCCCTTCTCTTTTACTAATCCGAATAATTATGAATTAACACTATTTTTCATAATCATACCATTTGAGTTAGCATTATTTTCAACCACTAACAAAAAAACACTGTTCTTATACTAATCCAAACAATCTACAATTTTGTTCGATCCGCCGCGTCTGTTGTGAAATTACTGCAACCTCCTGCAATACCTTCTTTCTCTCGAGAGCAGTGTTTATCGAACCGGACTTGTCGATTGGATCGGGAGAAACAAACAGAACCGGAGGTCATTCCGAGTTGATTCTAACAAAATCTGATACATATTGAGCTTGGTCAGAACTGGGTTAATTAAATGATTTTTACAAAATTCCAGCGAACCATTTTATAAAAAGTTTGGTTTATAGACTGAAGTGGCCAGTGGCCCCTGTAGCAATGCCCTTTTTTGGATCAGTTTTTGACTTTTTGCATGTTAATTTGTCATATTTTATGAATTTCAAATTGATTGTATTTTCTCTACGGTAAATCTAATCAGTATTTATGAGCTACTATATGAATTTTTTTTTTCTAGATTGTGTTTCTCTGTCAAAAAATTTAGTGGAAGTTCTCTTGATTGTGACAGTTCCTACGCATAGTAACAAGGTAGCGTTTTATTCGCGTTTAATTCGCGAATAAAACGTTTTTGGAGTGTTTCCGAACCGAATGGCGTATTATTCGTTGACCGAATAAAATGCGAATAAAACGTGAATAAAACGCAAATAAAACACGAATTTAACGAATTTTACGAATTATTCGCGTTTTTCTCAAGTTTTTCTCAGGCACAGTGCTGGGAGGTTATTTTTCTTTTTGGCACTCATGTGAACTATATTGATTAGCTACTTTACACTCATGTGGTCTCTACTTTTTCACTATGTTGATTTTCTGTGACAAATAAAAGCAGTATTTTGTATAGTAAATCATCGGTGATGAATTAAATATGCACTAAGGTCTCGTATTGTAATTCCGAATCATTTCCGAATTATACCCGAATTATTCCCGAATCACGAATTTTTGACCCTGCCGAACCGAACCCGAATTATTCATTTGTTACTATGTTCCTACGTAGTCTCGGTAATAATTTTTATTCTTTTTTTTTCCAGTTGTGTTTCTGAATAAAGGAATTATTGCTCAGTTTTTCATATCAAATTCTTGTTATTTTTCTAATTGAACAGTTTTATGTTTCTTTTACTTTTTTATTTTCTTTTCTTAAAATGACATATCTTATTTTAGAACATTTGTGTGTCAGATTATGAAATGCCACTGCATTATACTAACGTAATAATAGAAATATTGTCCTCAGTCTTTTCGGTAATACTTCTTAAATCCTAACTAATACTATGTGTAATATTCATCTTATATTTTTTTTTTTCAACTAGAAAAAATGGACTTCAATTGATAAATCAAATACTGCAGTTTATTAAGGATGCATTTTTTTTTTTTTTTTTCGCTTAACAAATTTTATTTTACTAGTGGACTTCAAATATGCAAAATGGACTTCAATTGATAAATCACACATATATTTATTAAGGATGCATCTTTTATACAGTGTATTAATCAATATGTGTGTGATTTTCATAAAATGTTTGTAACAATATATTTATTTTTGTATATAATTTTGATATCTAATAAGTATCTATTAATTATATAATATAACTGTTTAAAAAAAATCAATCGATTAATAGTTTAATACCCTCTGATCGGACCGGTAAAGCGTTGATGTCCGGTCCGGTTCAGATACAATCTTTCGGCAAAACCTCCTCTCCGGTTCGCGGCCTTGTTCCATTTACCTGTTTTCAAACAAAAAAAAAAGGAAGCTTTCTCCTAGTAGGCTGGTACCATTAGGTTACAGAGAGAGGGAGTTCAAATAGAAGAGAGGCAGAGTGAGAAAGAAAGATGATACTGCGCACGCCTCCGTCGCGGAAGCGACGAGCTGATACGGATACCTCCTCCAGAAGTAGTGGTGTCGCCGCCAGCCCGGTTTCGGACCGCCGCATCGTTTTATACGAAGAACATGAAGCTGTTCCTTTCGGTGTTCCTCCCGCCTCTTCTGAGCCGTTCGATCAGCTGGTGTGCACCTATCACTGCCGCCAGATGGTAATGAATACTATGTTATTGCTTTGGGTCCTTTGTTGGGTTCTGTGTTTTAGTGGGGGTGAAGAGAGAACAACTGTTACTTGGGTAATGCTACTTAGATAGGTCTTTTTGGTTAATCGATTTTATATTGTTTCATTTTTATGTCAGTTTTATTCGATCCTTATGATACATTGTATGGATAGATTATTGTTTTTCATATCTGGGATATGAACTATAGACATGCAAGTAGTTAAAATAAACAAAGTAGCAAAATAGTTATATAGATATACATCAGTAAATAATTACTACTCATCTAAGAGCAAGTTTTTAATAATTGCTCAATAATTCTACTATCTTCTCTTTAGTGTATCACCAGATTGAATTTTATTCTGATTTACAATCGTGCCGCTGATATCCCTATTTCTCTAGGTTAAATCTGAATTCATGGTTGCTCTGGGTACAGCAGAGAGAGAGAATGCTCAATACAAAGCTAGGTTGGAGGCACTAAACGAGCAATTATCCAGAATTGGTATATTCCACACTTTGTAAAAGACTGAGCTAATTAAAACTTGAAACTACATAGTCCGTTTTATCCCAATTCTGCAAATAACCTCCTTGAGATTACAGTAACCAATCATTTTTTTTTTGTGAAATACATTGAAAATGTTTAAATAGTCCAAACTTGTTGTACGGATAAATTCAATTGTTGTCCACATGTTAACATGTGTTTGCTTAGGATCATCATTGAGCACATCTGCTGATGTGCTGATGTTTGCTTATAGGTAGCTATTCATTTTTCTTAATTTTGCTTCAAAGAGCAACAGATCTTTCTATTTGCAATCCAGAGGAAGAAAGAGAGAAGTACAGAGACGAGACTAATTTTCTACAACAAGAGCTGGCAGCATCAAAAGCCAGAGAGAATTCATTACAGGAGAGGTTGTTGAAAGAGGTTGGCGATTCTCAAGAGAGGTATCGGGAACAGTTGATGCGCATCAGTGAGCTAGAGGTACTTATAATCAGAAACCAAATTGATTTTCTATGTTTTTGGTGAATGACAGGATCCAAAGGGTGGATTCTATAACTTGTGGCTTTCTCTCTCTGTTTTTTTTGCCTGTTCCTTTTATGTCGAATTGAAGTTCTTTTGCCAAGTATACTAACGTCATTCTAAATTAAAATGTTCATTAGATATTGTTTAAGAAAGAGGACTTGATGATAAATCATAATATCTACTTCTGAACTAACAGTATTAACATGTCACAGAACTTTGATGACTAAGAGAGGGAAATTATTGTTTTATACTGTTATTATATATGGACCATCTTTGAACACATATCTTCACATTGAAAATCATGATGAATGATTCAGTCATTAGAAGACCTGTTCTTAGTTAACAGTGATTTAGCACTCACCACTTAGGTAATACTGGTGGTAAGGCACTGGTTTTGTACATAGAATACTTTTCTTGGTTAACCCTAATTTGACTTGCACAGGTTGTATACCAAGTCGGCATCCTAATGTAATGGTAGGTTGGTATATAATCCTATTCTTTGATTGTGCAGCTTGAAATTAAGAAAGAGATGGATTCACGAATGGCAGCTGAACAGCTTTCTGAGACGATGAAAGAGACTGGCAGAGAACTTGAAATGAAGCTGGAGAGTCTTTCAGATAGTTCAGAAAGAGAGAGAAATAGCCTCAGAAGAGAGCTTTCTTATGTTCAAGATGAATTAAAGCTTTCATTCTCTAATGTAACTGCTGAGGTAACTTATTGAAGTAGCATGTATATTACTTGAAAAGGAGAAATATCTCATTTGCCCATGCATTGATATTACGGTCTAGATTTTAGATCCTTATTTTATCAGTTTTCCCAAGCCACACCCTGGTTTCCTCCCTACACACACATTCAGAAACAGTGAATACAGAATGGTGTGTATGGCATTTCAAAAAGAAGGAATGGTGTGTATGGAATTTCTCCTTTTCTATCTTCTCCACAAGTCAAAACCTTCTAAATTTGTGGGTGTGTCATGTCAGAGCAACAGTTTTATGAACGTGCATGTGCAGTGCTTCAATATTTCACTCTTTTATTAGTTTATTATGTTCTTTACTTTGCCTTTTGTTCTTTTGCAAAAGCTGGAGAGAACAAGACTGAGAGCAGAAAGTGCAGAGAAAGAGGTGGAATTATTGAAGGAGCAGTTAATTGGCCTAAAAGAGCAGTTGGATGAGGTCTACCTTTTATCCTATATTAACCAACATGTTTGCAGTATTGCTTCATACTTGTTTTGTGCACATGTGCATATGCTGTTAAAAAGAATGAAAGAAAAGTGCATTTTGATAAGAAAATGGGGAAAAAAAATATCATAGTTTTATTGATCAGCATCTCAATTCATGGTTTGACCAGTCACATTTCTTAAAGTTCTTGGGTTGTTTCAGTGTCTTACGCAAAAGAGAGAGATAGAGCATCAGCTGTCCAGTTCCAATATTTCTTCGTCTAGTAATGCTTGTTCTGATGATCAGAAACGGATAACACTTTTGCAAGAAGAACTCCACAATTATGTAATTTATATTTCTCTCTTTTTCTATACATACTATTGCAGTTTGATTAACTTTGATGTGTTTACTGCGATTCATACCAACCAAAATATCCTTATTTAAGTTTTAAATGCTATTGTTGTTGGAATTCTTTTTTAAATAGGAAAAAGAAGTGCAAGATGCCAAGAGGTTGAAATCTTCTCATTTGAACAGTGAGTTACTAAAGGAAAAGCTATTAGAAGAGCAGAGCCGTAGGGAAAGGGCAGAACTAGAATTATCTAAATTGCATGAGTTCCAAGCCAAAGCACGGAAGTTAGAACTCGAGTTGTCATCCTGGAAATCATTACTAAATGATATACCTGACATAGTTTCTTATTCGGATATACCCAAGAAATTCGCTGAATTGCAAAGGTAAGTCTTAATATACCTATTTCACCAAAGTAACAATTTGCGGCAACTTTGACTATTTTACTTTTGAGTTTGAGCACTCGTGATGTTTATTAGCTTTGTTTGCGGTTTTGGGGTACTTGTATAAACATCTGGCTTTTAATCATGACCCCCCTGACCAAAAGAAGAAGAAGAAAATGGGAGAACCAGTAAAGACTTATAACTAGACATAGAACCGTTTGGTTGTAAGCTGCAACTTTTAGCTACTATTTGTTGAGAGTGCATTTTTCTTTTGTTTTGGTCCTTTTATTGTGAAATAGGGAGGCACTAGAAAACATGGCAAAGGTAGGTGAGATAACAGCACAGCTGAAGGAGATAAAGGTGACCATGGAGTATGCTGACCTTAGCAAACAACGTGCAGAGGCCGAGTGTGTATTGGCCAAGGAGAAAGCGGAGCGCTCTTCTCTGGAGGTCAAGAGGCTTCAACTAATGGTATATTTTAAAGTTAAATTAACTCTTTCTGTTAAATCTGTAGGCAACTAATGTGCACTTTTTCAAAATTTCAAATTATCCTGTACAAGGATTGCCATACCACATGCCTGGATATATTTTACTTAGTTTAATCCCATAATTTGTAGCTTGCTTCTGTTACTGAAGAAAGGGATAGGCTTAGACATGGTAGCTCTGTGTCAAATAAGGATGCTGGAACTGCAGATGATTTCCATGTCAAGGTTACAACTTCTCTTTCATCTCTACTGTCCTCTATGTACTTTCTTAACTTGATATGTGAATGATAGCACTTAAAGATACTGGAATTATGAGATGCAAGGAATATAAATATTTCATATTAAATGATTTTGGTGGTCATGCATAAGATTAGGAGTTATATATGGGCATTTTATGCAGAAACGCTTGTTGGTTTGAAATATTGAAGTATTGATACTATACTGATTAGATTCAAGACTGTTTTGTGCACAAGGTACTGGTTGCTTAGCACAGATGAGGTTAATGATATAGCTGGGTTCCAATTTTAGTTTAGTAAAAGAAAAAATAAATTATAGAATAAATAAAATAAAATCAGCTTGTTAGGATTGGTAAACTAAGAGTTAAAAAATAAAATAAGTTTATTTCATCATGACAGGAGCTAGAAGCAGCACTGAATGAAAAGGATCGAATAATTAAAGAAATGGAGAGCAGCTTAGAGGAGCATAGAGAAATTATTGCTCACCAGCATGCCAATCTGAAATTAGTCAATGATAGATTAACTGACGAGTCAAAGAAAGCCAAGTCTTTGGAGAGGGAGAGTGATCGATTGCGCCATGAGGTTGCCTTACTTGAATCTAAGGTACTGTTTTGCTGCATTTTTTAAATTGACTCGATCTTATATAGGAACTAATACGCTACTTAGCGTCAGAGAATGGCAAATAATTTTTGCTACCTGTAATGCAATACAAGAATTCTGTTTGATTTTTGTAAAGTGAAATGTTTTGTTCTTAGTTCTTGATTCAATTGGGCTAAGCAATGAAAGAACAAAGAAGTTGAAAATCGAAAACAATAAGAAATAACATTTATATAATTTTAATCTGAACAGTTAGGTCATGGTGATTACTCAAGCTCAAACACAAAGGTTTTGCGAATGGTGAATACACTAGCCGTTGAAAATGAAGCAAAGCAAACTATTGAAGCTCTTCAGGCTGAGCTCAAGAGAACCACTGAGAGATTACAAGCTGTTGAAGAATTGAGAGGACAATCTGGTAATTCCTAATATCGCTACTTTTAATGTTACAGTGTGCAAAACCCACTAGGCAAGGCTAACTTGATCTGTTTATGACTGGGTTAGCAGATCAGGTTAAAATGGAATTTATGACTCACTGGTAAATCTGACTAGGGTCAGCAGGTCATGACTTGACAGACCCCTGGGTAACACTTAAATTTTCACTTTTTTGGTAAAAAGGAAGCTCGAGCTCCAGTTGACCTTATGATTCATATTATGCAGAAAAGTGAAATGTATTTGAAGCTTAAAATCCCCAGCGTCTTTTTTATTTTTGCATGCTGACAAATGGGACAGCATAGTGGCAAATTGAGAATTCTGCAGTATTTTGACAAGAAGAAAAAATAGAAGTTCTATTCAGTAAAATTAGGATTGAAATTTGGCTTCTGCGTTATGTACATCACACAAGGCTTCATAGAAGTAATACAACAAAGAGGTCCCACACAGATTTCCATATTTCAAAGCGGGATGGTAATATAGCAAACAGAAAAAGTACTAACCAGGGAAGGCTGCTTTTAACGTATTGAAATCTAAGAGTGTGGTCCTAGGTATTTGAGAGAATCATGGGATACCAAACACCACATTGTGTTTCATTCAGTATTTTTCAGGTAAAATTCGTGGAAAGTTAGAACTTAGAAATATTGTGAATTAAACATAATTAATATTGACTGGTGACTTAAACGCCAATTATTTATCTCAATATCAAATTCCAAATTTGGGTATTCTAACAATTGCAGATCTTTGCACTATGCTGGGTGCGATGAGAATTCTTTTTATGTATCACTGAGGGCACCATTTTCCAATGAACCATCAATTTGCTTTGATATTGAAATTACCAAGCAAAGGAGCAAGTCCTTGCGCCCTTTAAATGGGAGGTATTCTGTAAATTTTTTCTTCAAGACCAAATGAAAAAAGTTGCAAAGAAATTGCTATTTTAAGGGTGCAAGGGCCGATTGTCCTTTGCTTGGTGATTTGTATTGCTTTTAGCATTTGGTGATTGGTGTAAGAAAGATGGAGGTCCATGGTGAATTATAAGAAAATATCTGTTGTACTGGGGAAATGGTCAAGTCCAATTTTATCTTGTATGTAAATAAACATGATCTGAATCCGGTCCCACCTGACGTGATCCATTGCAATTATAAGCTAATGAGTGAGTTCTATTATAAAGTTACATTTGATTTCTATTTTGTGAACCAGATGCAGCACTACCAGAAAAGCTGGTGCAGCTTAAAAACCAAATTTCAGTACTTGAGAAACGGGAAGAAAGGTCAGCCCTAATATTTTTTCGTTGCTCTATGTCACTTAATACTATGCATTTATTGCTTTTTTTTATTTTGTGTTATATATATTGCTTGCTTAATAGGTACAAGGCGGTTTTTGCTGAAAAAATATTGATTTTTCGCAAAGCATGCTGCACTCTTTTTGGCTACAAGGTGACTCTTAGTTTCCAATTATATACCTTAAGTTTGGAAACTGATTTTTTGACCAAAAAGTGGCATTGCCAGAGCATTAGCCAAAGCCAACTGTCGCATTCACAACTTTTTAATGTAACATATGTTCTGTGTTTTTGTTTTAACTGTTGTAACCTACCTGGTTTCATCTAATGTGTCTTCTATGAGATATATACCTTTGTGATTATTTTTGAGAATAGGGGTCAAGCCTCCCAACTTTGTGATCCCCCAGTCGGGTTTTGAACCACTGACCTTTCACACAGATGGCATTACCTTAGCTACTTATTTGGTTCTTATGATATACCGTTTTGATTTAATGTATTTTTTGATTTATTGGCATTATCTCTTTTTTTATCTAATATGTCACTGGCATCTCATTCTTAGAAAATATAAAAGATGTGCGCATTGGTTTGGGGTCTTCTGGTGGTGCTTTTGGTCAAACTTATCATTGATTTTTTAGCTCCACATGTTATTAGTACTGTTTGTTTTCCTAATCCGTGAATGTATAAATTTCCATGATTAAGCTAAGTCCTTTACATTTTTATAGATAGTAATGGACGATCAGAAAAGGCCCAATGGAATACCAGTGACCCACTTCACGCTTCAATCCATATATGCACAAAGTGACGATGAAAAGCTAGATTTTGAATATGAATCTGGGACTATGAATATAATTGTGAGTGTACACAACATTTTTAACTTCATTTTTTTATTATTCTCGCTACAGTTTCTGCATATATACCTGAAATCAACATGAATATTTTATGTAATTTACCAATTTTTTCTAAAAGCGAGAAATATTTCTTCCTATTTTTATGTAGTTATACCCATATCTAGCCGTTTTCATAAAATATCCCTAATTACTTTTGAGGGAATAGCCTTCGTCCCTGCAAGAAAAAGAATACAGCATATCCTGGATTGGAGAAGATTTTTTGTACATAATTTTACTCAATAGAATTGTCCAAAGTTCAAACTAATTTTTACACAAAAGAAAATTACCTGCTTATGCAACAATATTACCAAACTGCCTCGTTTATATAGATATGTTGTCCCTGCAAGTTTAATTTCATGCTGTCTATTCCCTATCAAATGTTTTATACAATGCCCTAATAGTGATTTATAAACAAGAAAGTGATAGTAGGCAATAGCCGCAATGCAAATATTTATAGAAGAAACTGGGGGAGCTGGAGGGGTGTAACTAACTGTACAACACAATATTCTTTTGTTACAGTGTTACTTAACTTCTTTTTTTCCTACAATACTTTCTTTATAACAGTTAAATGACTACACATCTCAGAGTGATATCGCTCATCAGGTAGGGCTTCTAATTCTGTGCTTATTTTTTTAAGAGGAAAATTAGAAATTTGGTGAAGACTCTTCAAAATCAGGAATTGTCCTCCATGTGCTTACACTGGGTATTGTACCATCACCACATTTCCTATTAGAAAGGAACTCTGCATTCAGGGTTATTTCTTATCATTATTAGGAAAATATAAAACTATTATTTCCACACTTGTTTTCGGGTTGCACCAGATATTACTCCTTTTGCCCCCGCAAAATGCTTTTGTTTAAAGATGGTTCTTTGTAACTTCTTCAGTTCTAAATGTTAGTCAACATGAAGCAACTAGTTTCAAAATAATAGCACAAATCAACTTGAATCAAAACTATGGCAATTAACATACTGGCAGTTGCCATGACCATGTAGTCTGGTTTACCTTGTCACACTTTTCAAAATTTTGATATTGTAGATTGAGATCTTCATAAGGAAGATGAACGCTATACCGGCATTTACGGCAAACTTGACTGTTGAGTGCTTTAACAGGCGCACCTTGTGTTGATACTTATCAAGTTGCATTTATTGTCAATCTTTTTTTATTTCCATTGGAAATTCAGTTTTTGTGATTACTGATCAATGAACTCGGGGTAGGATGATATGTATATGTATTCCTAAATAACCAACTCTGAGAAGTTTTGTTATTTCACTGTAGTTGACTTTATACAGATTGATTAATATGTGCAGACCCAACTTATTGGTTTGATGCATTTATGATCTGCATGCCAAGGGTGTGCAAAAAAGAAAAGAAAAATTATAGTGAAAAGCTTTACATGTTGCAGTAACATAGCATAAGATTAGAAGATTTAAATTTCATTCTAAATATTATAGACAATTAATACTGTTTTTATATGTTCCACTAAATGATTTTTATTTTTTTCATATCAAAATACAATCTGACCAGTGATTAAATGTATGTACAAAATTATCAACAAATTAACATAATGAAACTAGTTGGTCAAGTCAAACAAATCTTTTTAATGTAACTAATCAAACAATCATTTATCCATTCATATCTCATTTTAAGTGATTAACTACCGGTTTAATTGAGGCCTTGGTGATGTTTGTTTGTTCCACACAAAGTGATGGCTCTGTTGGGCGTTATTGAATTATAATAAAGGTTTATCTGTTTATTCAATTTTAGAAGTGTTGGATAATTAATAAGATTAACAATCAATTTTTTATTTTGCATTGTTAATTTTCAGAATTGAAGTTTTTATTTTCCCATCAAATATATCATAATAGTTTATAAGTGTTTTACATCTCATATTTCTTCAAGCGAATTATATTTTTCTACAAATTAAAAGATTAAAAAAAAAACAATTACAATATGGACGAGAGACATGATCTTTAAACGTCAACTGTAAGTGCAAACATGATTGCAATTTGCATCGCGTCATGCCTTATTATATTGTTTAATTCTTCTTTAATTGTTGAACATTAATTTGATGGATATGTTTGTCATAATAAATAAGAGGGTCATTTTTTTTATTTTTCTCATTTCCGTGGATTTTTTTTATCTCTGTCAAAACTCAAAAGTCATAACATGTTGATCTAAATAAATGTTTTCTTTAATTTTATTTTCTTTCCTTTTTTTATTTTTTTGTAAGCTGAATCTTCTATTCTCTCTTCATATTTAGGGCCCAAACCATCATTACTCAAACTCAACAATAAAGAAAAAATTAACATATATATATTAAGATTTAAGCATCGTTGTCTTAGAACTCGGTGTAAATGCATTCAATTCTTCAAACTTCTACAAAATAATAAGGCAGAATTAAAGCACACTATGGAAATTTTACTATTGATTTGGTTATTTAGTTTATCAGCATGAACAAGGACAAAGTGTATCGTGAAAATTCAGGGTACAAAAATATAAAATAGCACAATTATGCTCCAACTCGTTAATTAGCCAAACAAAAAAGAATAACTCAATTTTCTTCTCTAAAGCTAACAGGGAAGAATAATTTACTTCACCGATTGAGTAGCATCAAAGATAATAATTAAGCCTCTAGATACAAAGGCAGAAAAACCCATTTAATTTAAACTAGTAACTTTGTTATTAAAACTAGTTATTCCATATTTCCTATGCGCAAAGAGCATTGAGAATCCAGAAGAAAAGGTTGCCACAAAAGTGAACAACTTAATTAAATCAGAAATAATAAAAAAATCTCGTGGTCTTATTAATATTAAAATAAAGAATCTCACCTCCCTAGGAGCCCTAAATTATGCCCCTCCCCTCATCCCATACCCCAGGAGAACAAGCCCATCTCCTTGGTCAATTTAAAATTAGACACAAATTTTCTCCTAAAAAAAATACCCGACCAATCAGCAACAATCAAACTACTTTCTATTCAGCGAAGAGATGATATCTTGCACTTATCAAGGTCATGAAGCATCTCGTGTGCCCGCTCAAAGGCCTTCAAGTGTGAGTCAGAGCCCCTTAACGGGTCAGGTCTTAGCGGACCGCTGATGGATGGTGTGCGCACTGGCATTAAGATCTCTTTGGCCTCAGCAACGCATCCCTGCTGCATGAGACAGATGCCAAGGTTGCACATTTTCTTGTTGTCCAGCCCAATTTTGAGAGCCTGCCAGTACGCCGTCTGGGCTTCTTTGTAGTTCTCTTTTTGCATGAGTGCCCAGCCCAAATTACACAGAAGATGCATCGCTTCCTGTTCAACCATGACTTGGAACTTCCGCCGCTGATATCGGGCCACCGTCTTAGTGCGCTTACCATTAAATGCAAGGCCCTGCTCGATCAGCCTTAATTTATGTTTTAGCAATGCTATCTGATCATCCTCTAACTTCGCCTGTGTAGTTTCTACACAACCTGTCCCAAGCCAGGAAAAAGGAGGGGGGTTGTGATAGGCGTGGCGATCCAACGTAAAATACAACCTTTTTATGGAAAGAAACCCTCACCGGTTGGGTTTCATTTCTAGCCTACCCAACTTGTTTGGGACTAAAGGCATTGCTGCTGCTGCTGTATCTGATCATCTATTCTACCATATCTCTTGTAATGATCCAAGAGGATGTTGTTAAGGGATTCTTGGGCCTAATCAGAGCAGCGATTTCTGAGAGACTTGATGGCCTAAATTGCTTCTTCCGCTCGATTCTGCTGCTTCATCACTATGGCCATATCTTTTAACGCACTGTCCAACCGATCTCCTTCATTTATTGCCACCCAAAATAGCACTATCGCTCGGTTTGGGTCCTTGTCTACCAGCTGAACCCTTTTTGCTCGTACATAAGGCATGTCCCCTGCTGTTACTTTGTGAGCCACATGCAAGAGATCAGAACAGCTCCTCATCAGAGGCCGAGGGGGCACCTGTTGCATCATTTTGGTATGATTCGAGATTGATTTGTGCAGAATAATCTGAGAAGGGAGAATAAGTTAGACTGTGAAATGTGGCGCGGGGTGAAGAGAGAACGAGAAATAATCACAAATGCATTGAGAATCAAGGCAAGCTATTATCTGAGTTCAACAAAAAACTGGTACCTGACAGTGGTACCTTTTTACCAACAAAGTAAGACTGAGGATTTTATTTACATTAACTAACCCAACAACCAAAAGTAAATAATTTTAACTTCGACTGCCATAAAAAAAATCCTAAGATTAAGCTTAAGCTGCCATTAACAGAGAAACTTGTATTGAGTTAAGTTTTGTTCTCATATATGTTTTGATTTAGTATACTGAAAGAATTGTATATAAAGAAGAAAGCCTTCAAACCCCTGTGAAATTTGTTGAAGCACTAAATTAAAGTAATATAAATAATAATTACATGCTTGAATTGTCACAATTGCTCTTGACTGATCCTTTGCATAATTGTGCCCTCTGAACAACATTGAACCCTTAATATACCATGGAGGGTGTGATATCTTGTATCTTTTAAGTATGCCAAACTAAAACAAAACAAAAGACAAGTATTTCCTTTTTTCGGTTTTCGGAATTTATTTCTTCGTTAGTTGGACGGGTTTGTCCAAACTGCATGCAAAAGAAAGATCTTTCATGCGTCAGCTAAAACAATTCAAAAAATTTGAAATATTAATTTCTAGATATATATCAAAATAATTTGATAAAATGCAGAAATAAAAACAAAAGAGACAGGATAAGCTCTCTCTGCTTCAGCCTGTGGGGCCTTTTGCTTCCAGGAGTTGGTGATCTCAAAATTATTTGATTCTTACAGTCATAAGAAACAAGGAACTGGTGACAGTTAATCTGGTACTAGAGTTCGGCAAATTCAATAACAACGAGGGAGGGGTGTGGTAAGAATTTGGGAGCTGAATAGCATAGTAGGATTCTCTTTCATTTTACTGTGGTGCAATGGTACAAACAATATTTTGCATTCTCATAAAAAGAAAAAAAAAATTATGCTTATCGAAAGAAATTTAGGGCAAATTAAGAATAGAGTGAATAGTATAATTTACCTTTGCAAAAAAGGTTGAATCTTTTGGCAATCCATAGCAGTGACAGCTGTTGTCGCAGACAACGAAGGGAAGGCGACGGAAAAACCTAGCGGTAGCGACAGAGACGATAAAGGCGGGCGGCAGGAGGGTTAAGCAATAGACAACGCCAACGCGAGTTCTGAAAGAGCTTTCACTTAGTGAAATCTTTCACAATTAGAAAGCGGCTCCGTATCGCTTAAAGCGACAGCGCGATTTAGCAATTAAATCTACAACCTGATGCGGATGCTCTAAAAGACTCTATATATAAGCTTCTATCCTTCATTTTTCAATTTCCCTAAATTTAAGATGGTGCTGCCAATGGTTTGAAAATAAACAAAATGAGAATAAAATAATTAGCAGTTACAATTAGCACCTTAACTAGTATGGTAATTTAGTACCAGTATCTAGTACAGTCATGCTTAGTCAATATACAATCAATCATTTCTTACGGAATATATCCCTTCCATTTTGTCAGATTTTCTGTGGCACTTGAATGCATACCTGTGTTACAGGACAACAGACATCAGGTAATCATCAAACAATATCCCAGCTGCCCGTAACTTGGCCTAGAATTTTTATATAGCTAATATGGTGAGCTGTATATTACTGTAGCATGCAGCAGGGCTATTTGACTGTGTTTTCAGCAAGCTACTACTTAGTAATAATAAGAGGATCCTTTTCTTTTTTTTTCATTGCAGAGGATCTTTCTTTTTCAGATTAGTGAGCTCTCATACATTTTTCAGAAGTAAAGAAAACACAGAGACATATATTTAGCAATCAAATTACAACTAGCAAATATTAGGGGAAAACAATAGATGTAAAACAATACATACCTTCTAACTGTGTGATTTGCACCAGCACTGAATCTAGAGTGGAAGCAACAATCAAGCACTGGCCCACCATGCAAGAACTCCCATTTTAGTAGATTTGCATTTGCATCATACAACCTGACAGTGTGAATACGAAATGTGTAAACTTAAGCAGAATTGCAATTAAATTTTGAACAGTGTTGTAATTAAAATCAATGCTCATTCAATCCATGGACCAACGAAACCAGTGAACCCTCAGTGTAGTGTAGTTCCTATAAATTTCTCAAAAAATGAATGATTCTGATTGCCCGATCAGTGAGTTGTGACAGTTTGAGTGGATTCCATTTCCATCCGGTGAACGTAGCTAAAAAAGAAGGAAATAACAAGGTAGAAGATTGTCACGTTATCCCGAGAGGAAACTAAAAGGTGATCGCTGTGATTGAGAATGGGAGGTTAGAGATTCCATGAACAGCTCCTTGCCCCCGCTGTTAAGTGTTAAGTGGAACTTAATTTAATTATGTGGTTGCAATTCAAGAGGACATGCATTAATTCTGACAAAGATATCGGGCATTAATTAATTCTGCTTCAATTCAACCCGTTAATGGGCGGCAATTTTAGCAAATTAATGTCTTCCCGGAAAATCACAATCATCAGTAAGCGGACACTGCATGTGGGGAAGCAAATGAGTTTAAAAGACGAAAGAAAAAAAAGCTCTCAGTCGAGTCACAAGTGCTAGCTCTAAGTATGATATATACCACTTCCTGTTTAAGAGCAAATACCAACTGGTACGTACCAGCGGTAGAAGCAGCTAATATCCTGATATATAATAATACTTGAAGGTCCTGTGAAGTGAACCGGGTACAATAAGACAGTTGAAGAACCATTGTTGTGAATTAACCCTTCATCTATCATCTAATTCACCAATTTTCCCCCAATTTAATCAAACTAATCTCAGGGCTGTGCGAGCAAGTCCCAATTTAAACCAATTTAACCTCTGTCAAAGCTTAAAAGCCAAGTAATAATTATCAATTGTTTTAATATTTGCCATGTGATGGTACATCATTCTTTTTTCTGGATAATTTTTATCAATTAGGAGAATACCTGGCTCTGCTGATAGCTTAGCTATTTTAGGATCACTGCTATTTTTGCAAATTAATATCTTCCCAGAATATCCCAGAATTTAAAGAGGAAAAAACAACGGCTCTCACCTCTCACCTCTCAGTCGTGTGCTAGCTGCTCTAAGTATTATATATACCACTTCCTGTTGAATATTTTCGTGGTTTTCTCTTGATTTCCATCCTCCGATTGATCAAGATCAAGAAAGAGAAAGAGAAAGAGAGATCCATGACCATGGATAGCGGCAAGCAGGGAAAAGCAAAGAAGACGAAGGGCTTGCGATCAAAGCGTCGACCCCGCCAGTTCCCACCTCTCAATGCGGTCGCAGTCGGCAACACCATCTCCGACTATGCTGAGAGCGCCGTGTACAACTTCTTTAGCCCGTTGGAGTTGGAAATCGCGAATGCTCTCGTTATGCTAGCTCGTGGTGTGGTGTCCGAGGCCGACTCCAAATCTAAACCAAAGATGCCAAAGATTCCTAAAATGCACGAGTGCACCGTTTGTGGGCAGAAGTTCTCTTCTGGTCAAGCCCTAGGTGGCCATAAGAGAGCTCATTACGAGGGGGTCATAACTCATAAAAGAAAGAGGGTCGCTGTGGCTGAGCCTGAGTCTGAGTATGGCGCTGGCGCAAGTGGCGCTGAGAAGAAACTTAAATTTGATGACGTGTAATATGTTTGTTTCTGAGTTGGACCTTTGTCATTGTCATTCCCTTCTTTCATTAGTTAAATATTTAGTTTAATTTTAATCTTTTTATGGGTATTTAGTTCATCCGATTGATTTATCTCTTGTGAACAATAATGATGTGGATAAAGATTCTTATAATATTTTAATTCTTGATCTTTCTTGGATGAAAATTTTCATTTTACAAGTATAATCTTTTTTAATATAATTTGTTTCTCATAGATTTTTGTATTGTGTGTTTGTTGAAGGATTTTAATTTCGAATTACACAAAAATGGGTTGAAGTGAGTACATGTGTTACTAATTGTTTAATTGATAGCTTTTGATTACTACCTGTATAATTGAGGCCTTGGTGATGTTTGTTTGTTTTGCACAAAATGATAGCTCTGTTAGACGTGATTATTTTATTTTCAATTTCATAATTGTTTGATAATTAAGATTAGCAATAATTTTGAATCAATCTCAAATATATTTGATGGAGACGACTTTTGATTGTGTATCCTTATAAAATCATTAAAACTCCAAAATTTGATGCGTACGTAATTCCCAACGAGTACTGGTATTGCTACTATTCTGCAACGAGTACTGTTGGGTTGTTCAATGAAATTCCATCTGAACCAACAGTCTGGAATCGAACAATAAGTCGTACACTCTTACTGACCTCTAGGTAGACCAACAATTTCTCATAGAAATAGAATCAAATTTCATTTCTAAGAAACGATATACAACAAGTGTAAAATGGGCAAAATGAATTAAGGACATTTAATCAGTACACTCGGACACCAAAATCTCTTCTGATCCCTAAAGCTTCCCTCCATCATTTTTTTAATTTAGCTAAATTTAAGATCTGATCAGGTCCATTGCTACCCTCCCTTCAACAGAGCCTACATCCAAAGAACAATAAAACCAAATACATTTTAAAGGAATTATGTTAATGCACTAATTTCAAATCTTACGCACATAAGAGTACATCCTGCGGATTTTCTCCTTCCCAGAACTGAAAACATACCTTAGAAACATTTTTAACTGAAATTAGTAAGCTCTCATACTTTGTTTGCCAAAAGAAAAATAATTGGCAATCAAATTGCAACTAGCAAATTAGGGGAAAAAGAAATAAAACAATATATACCTTCTGTTGGAGATGACACACTCAGGTGCACTTAGCATATCCAAGTGTACTTTTGCAAAGTATACCCCCGATTACTTTTCTTTATTATTTTTCCTTTTCCGTTAGATAGCTGATGAGGAAATAGTACAGCTGGGCTGTACCAGCAAGGTCCCATCCAAAGATAACGGCTACTAGTTGGCATATAAGGATTGTAATTGTGCACTGAAAATTTATGTTAAAAACATCAATAAAGCAATTATTTCATTCACAAGACCACTGTAACAATTGATGGCAACCGCTTCTAAGCAACCTTCACTGAGTGTGGGTGAGTACAAACAATTGGGAGCAGCTGATCTCAACATACCCATTTTCCTCTCAACAATCTTGCTTGGAATTGAGCTGTTACAATTGCAATTCATGGCAAAACAAAATTTGGTTGGTTAAGTGGTAAGACAGCGTGTCCATCTAATGAAGAGGATCCCAATTATCAAACAAAATTAGAAGACTGGAACACGGTCGATAATCAAATCATGGCATGGCTACTCAACTCGATGGAACTCAAAATTGCAAGTTTGTTTATATAGTATGAAACCTAAAGAAGATGTGGGAAGCCATTAAACAATTGTATGGCCAGCAAAATAACTCTGCACATGTGATCCAATTAAAACAAGAATAGAATCAATTAAGTCAAAAAACAAATCAAACGATTACAGATTATGGCAGGTCCTTAAAATCAAAGATGGATGAATTATCGATTTACCAGCCTTCAATAATTGATCCAACAAAATTGCAAAAAGGAGTTGAACATGAAAATTAAGAATTGAGTGAATAGTACAATTTACCTTTGCAAAAAAGGTCGAATCTTTTGGCAATCCATAGCAGCGACAGCTGTTGTCGCAGACAACGAAGGGAAGACGACGGAAAAACCTAGCAGTGCAGACGGAGACGACAAAGGTGAGCGGCAGGAGGGTTAAGCAATAGACAACGTCAGCGCGAGTTCTGAAAGAGCTTTCACTTAGTGAAATCTTTCACAATTAGAAAGTGGCTTCGTATCGCTGAAAGCGACAGCGCGGAGTTAGCAATTAAATCTGCAACCTGATGCGGATGCTCTAAAAGACTCTATATATAAGCTTCTATCCTTCATTTTTAATTTTCCCTAAATCTAAAATGGTGCTGCCAATGGTTTGACCTCAACTTCATACACAGACCGAATAAAGTTCGCATCATGTAATTCATGTCTGAAAAGAAAGAAAATGAGAATAAAATAAATTAGCAGTTACAATTAGCGCTTAACTAGTATGGTAATTTAGTACCAGTATCTAGTACAGTCGTGCTTAGTTAATATACAATCAATCATTTCTTACGGAATATCCCCTTCATTTTGTCAGATTTTCTGTGGCACTTGAATGCATACCTGTGTCACAGGACAACAGACATCAGTTAATCATCAAACAATATCCCAGCTGCCCGTTATAACTTGGCTTAGAATTTTTATACAACTAATATGATGAGCCGTATATTACTGTAGCAGGCAGCAGGGTTATTTGACTGTGTTTTCAGCAAGCTG
Source organism: Carex kokanica (assembly GCA_025461125.1). Classification (NCBI taxonomy): domain Eukaryota; kingdom Viridiplantae; phylum Streptophyta; class Magnoliopsida; order Poales; family Cyperaceae; genus Carex; species Carex kokanica. Next base: position 319,534 of record JAJGRX010000210.1, read on the forward strand.
CTACTTAGTGATAATAAGAGGATCCTTTTTTTTTCATTGCAGAGGATCTTTTTTTTCATTTTTGTCAAAAATCATAACAAGATCAGAGCTATTGTCCTAAATCAAGGAAGCCTTGAATGCACTATTTTAATAAAAGAGAACCAAATATTAAATAGTAAGTAACATAAGCAGGCCATGAGCTGTATTAACCCATCGATTATAACCACATCTTAATAATTCATTTAAAATGGTTTATTATTTCCTTAATTATTGTTTGGTACCAGGTTGACAAGGACACATTTTATTTTTTAATTTTCTTTTCCAGATATTTGTTTATTTTACCATATTATTGTTCTCTTCTTTTTTTCTTTTTTTCTTTTTTTTTGGTTGGATAGTCACTGAGTTGGATTCAATGAGATTGGACTTTTAGGCAAAAATAATAATTACAGCCAGGCACCTAACTGGTACTGTTTAGGTTAATTCTGGCACAGGTATGCAACAGTTAAAAAACCTCATAAGAGTATTATGGCACCTAACTGGTACCAGTTCTGCTTGAGAGGCACAAGACCAATATATTTTATAAGTTAATGCAGCTAATTCCAAATATTATGCACATGTCAAGAAAAAATCATAATATCAGTACATACCAGCAGCATAAGAGCAGTCTATGCAACGAACAGGTGCATCATGCCCTCCTAGAATATCCTCCTTGCCAGAACTGAAAACATACCTGAGAAGACATTTTTAACTTAGATTAGTGAGCTCTCATACATTTTTCAGAAGAAAAAAAAAACATATATATATTTAGCAATCAAATTGTAACTAGCAAACATTAGGCGAAAACAATAGATGTAAAACAATACATACCTTCTAACAGTGATCTGCACCAGCACTGAATCCAGATGAATCATAGTGGAAACAACAAACAAGCACTGGCCCACCATGCAAGAACTCCCATTTTAGTAAATTTGCATTGGCATCATACAACCTGACAGTCTGAAAACAAAATGTGTAAACTTAAGCAGAATTGCAATTTAATTTTGAACAGTGTTGCAATTAAGATGCGTGCTCATTCAATTCAAGAACCAACGAAACCAGTGAACCCTCAGTGTAGTGTAGTTCCTATAAATTTCTCAAAAAAAGAATGATTCTGATTGCCCGATCAACGAGCGGTGACGGTTTGAGTGGATTCCATTTCCACCCGGTGAACGTAGCTAAAAAAGAAGGAAATAACAAGGTAGAAGATTGTTACGTTATCCCGAGAGGAAACTAAAAGGTGATCGCTTTGATTGAGAATGGGAGGTTAGAGATTCCATCAACAGCTCCTTGCCCCTACTGTTAAGTGTTAAGTGGAACTTAATTTAATTATGTGGTTGCAATTCAAGAGGACATGCATTAATTCTGACAGTTATCAGGCATTAATTAATTCTGCTTCAATTCAACCCGTTAACGGGCAGCACTTTTAGCAAATTAATGTCTTCCCGAAAAATCACAATCATCAGTCGGCGGACACTGATATATAATAATACTTGAAGGTCCTGTGAAGTGAACCGGGTACAATAAGACAGTTGAAGAACCATTGTTGTGAATTAACCCTTCATCTATCATCTAATTCACCAATTTTCCCCCAATTTAATCAAACTAAACTCAGGGCTATGCGAGCAAGTCCCAATTTAAACCAATTGTTTAAGAGCAAATACCAACTGGTACGTACCAGCGGTAGAAACAGCTAATATCCTGATATATAATAATACTTGAAGGTCCTGTGAAGTGAACCGGGTACAATAAGACAGTTGAAGAACCATTGTTGTGAATTAACCCTTCATCTATCATCTAATTCACCAATTTTCCCCCAATTTAATCAAACTAATCTCAGGGCTGTGCGAGCAAGTCCCAATTTAAACCAATTTAACCTCTGTCAAAGCTTAAAAGCCAAGTAATAATTATCAATTGTTTTAATTATTGCCAGATGATGGTACATCATTCTTTTTTCTTTTCTTTTTTCTGGATAATTTTTATCAATTAGGAGAATACCTGGCTCTGCTGATAGCTTAGCTATTTTAGGATCACTGCTATTTTTGCAAATTAATATCTTCCCAGAATATCCCAGAATTAAAAGAGGAAAAAACAACGGCTCTCACCTCTCAGTCGAGTGCTAGCTGCTCTAAGTATTATATATACCACTTCCTGTTGAATATTTTCGTGGTTTTCTCTTGATTTCCATCCTCCGATTGATCAAGATCAAGAAAGAGAAAGAGAAAGAGAAAGAGAAAGAGAAAGAGAGATCCATGACCATGGATAGCGGCAAGCAGGGAAAAGCAAAGAAGACGAAGGGCTTGCGATCAAAGCGTCGACCCCGCCAGTTCCCACCTCTGAATGCGGTCGCAGTCGGCAACACCATCTCCGACTATGCTCAGAGCGCCGTGTACAACTTCTTCAGCCCGTTGGAGTTGGAAATCGCGAATGCTCTCGTGATGCTAGCTCGTGGTGTGGTGTCCGAGGCCGACTCCAAATCTAAACCAAAGATGCCAAAGATTCCTAAAATGCACGAGTGCACCGTTTGTGGGCAGAAGTTCTCTTCTGGTCAAGCCCTAGGTGGCCATAAGAGAGCCCATTACGAGGGGGTCATAACTCATAAAAGAAAGAGGGTCGCTGTCGCTGAGCCTGAGTCTGAGTCCGACTATGGCACTCAGAAGAAACCCAAATTAATTTGATGAAGGTTTAGGTTGCCATCCATGCATAAGGATTGATGTCCTTATTGCTTGTTTGTTTCTGAGTTGACTTGGAACTTTGTCATCGTTATTTTGCTTTTTCATTAGCTAAATATTGAAGAGTTAAAAGTATGTGATTGATCAAAGTTGGTCAATATTTAGCTTAATTTTAATCTTTTTTTTAGTATTTAGATCACACAATCGATTTATTTCTTGTGAAAAACCAATGATGTGGGTAAAGATTTTTATAATATTTTAATTCTTGATCTTTCTTGGATGAAAAATTTTCATTTTACAAGTATACTCTTGTTTACTATAATTTGTTTCTCATAGATTTTTGAATTGTGTGTTTAGTGAAGGATTTTAATTTCAAATTACGCACTAATGGGTTGAAATGAGTGCATTTGTTATTAATTGTTTAATTGATAGCCTTTGGTTACTACTTGTTTTTTTTTTTTTTAATCATGAGTTAGGGGTCAAGCCACCAACACATTTTCACACAAAATAATAGTTTTGTAGGATAGGAATGAATTATAATGAAAGTTTATTCTTTATTTTTTTATTTTATAATTGTTGGATAATTAAGATTAGCAATAATTTTGCATTCTGCATTGTTAATTTTCAGTATTAAAGTTTATATCTTCACTTAAAGTACATCATAAAAATGTTTCTCATAGATTTTTGTATTGTGTGTTTGTTGAAGGATTTTAATTTCGAATTACACAAAAATGGGTTGAAGTGAGTACATGTGTTTATTCTTAACTAGGACATATTACATATTCTCTCTTTGCTTTTCCTTAACTAGGATATTTTCCACAAACAATGCATGTATTTTTTTATGCATTTATATGTTGTTTATTTGCTCTTTTCCACATTTTAGAATTTTTGACATGTCGTCTATATATTTATCCAGTTTTAGTATTATTTTAGAATCATTTCTCACGGTACTAAATTGCTCTGTTAAGTATTAAGCATAATTTATTCCAGTTTTCGTACTTTTTTTTGGGTATTTTATTGGGTAATTATTCAGAAGAGAGTTGTATAACTATAAGGCAAGGAATATGTGTTTGCGATTCATTGTGTAGTTTCTATAATTACAGATCAAAATTCAGTGATCATTGCATGATATGTTGGATTGCGTCATGCATACAGTATATTTGGTTGGATTGAGAATATGCTATTTTTGGAGTTAGGCTATTCGGAATAGCCTATTCAGTGTTTGGTTGGGTTAGAATAGCTAGAATAGTGAATCCAAACCTTTTGTCTTATTAGAATAGGCTATTTCTAAGAGTTTTGAGATTTGGTTATTCTAATAAGACAAACAATAGCTATTCTTAATTTGGCTATTCTGGCTATTCTAGCTATTCTTGTTTTGCAACCAAACATACCATATATATAATGAATATTTGTACGACAATTAGTAATGATAAAACTAAGAAATTACACAAAACTACAATTTAAAATAACAATTGGTTTAACCACCAAATTACAAGCATACATTTATCATTTTATGAGAAAAACTAAACTATATAAAAACTTTAAACAAATAAAAATTTAATTTAATTTTAATATATATAATTAAAATTTTAAAATTATAAAGGTGGCTTAACCGCTCTTGGCTAATCGTTATATCTGCCCTGAATCTAGATTAAGATGGAATGTACAAAATCTTTTTAATATTTATGCCAAAGCAAATTCGACAGTTCCGGATCTAAATTCAAAATTAGAGTTACAGAACTCTAGTGTAGAACTCTAGCTGGTATAATTAATATTTTTTAATTAATTATGAATATTAATAAAAATGTCGGTTGGGCTTCTAACAACTCTACTGTAGAGGATTTTGGATACTAATTTCTCCTAGTCCCCAGGCCGTTTCCAATTACTAATATATTTAAGTTTATTTTCATTTATTAGAAAAAAAAAAAAAAAAACTATCAAGAAGTAAAGTTGGCTGCTTGGTTTCTAACAGAACCGGAAGTTCAACTGTCCGATCAAACCGGAAAAGGCTGTGGGGCCGTTTATTTTTGGTTCAACTGCCCGGTCCGGTCCATTCTGATAACACTGTTTGTATCTGCTGCTCGCCTTCTCCTGGTTTTGCCCAAGAGTGAGTAAATTGTTCATAACTTGTGACTCGCTTATTAAAAACTCGCTAACAATTTGCTCATTACCAACTTGTTAACAACTCGCTCGTTAACTTAATGAACCGAGCATGACATACTCTAGCTCGCTCATAACTCACTAATTAAGAACTGAGTTACATGAAATTATGTCACATCCAATCCCAACAGATCAAACCCAAATCCAAATCCAACTCCGTAAATCTGTGACAAAGAGCATGTGACATGTAGAACCGTGAGAACCGACAAGAAGATAACTGTTTAAGTATATACTGTTTAAGTATATTGGATTATGACAATTTGTTAAATTCTATCGATGTTAATTAGTTTTTAGATGATGTATTTGAAACAAAAAACTCAAAACAAAATTCAAAAACAAATAACTCGAAACAAAATTCAAATTACCTACAAACTTAATTTCTTAACGAATCGCTAAATGAGTACGAGTTAACTCAAACATTTAACAAACCGAGTTAACTCAAACATTTAACAAATCGAGCTTATGCACAACTGTCAACTCAGTATTATTTCTCAACTTAGAGTGGACTCTCGTTAAGCTAATAAACCGAACCTGACCATACCAAACTCGCTCATTAATAACTCCTACTTTTGTCTAACGTTTCCACTTTCCAGTTGTGTTTTGAATAAAACTCATAAACCCTAGTTGGAGCTCTACCTCACCAATCACCATGGCTAGTGGCGCCCCATCTGCTACCCACCTCCGTTCCTTGTTCGCACCCAGTCCAAACTCTGGCCCCATTTCATCCAATATAATTTTTCCGATCGAAAGAAGTACCTCTTTTTCACTTCCCAAGAGAAGGTTACATACATCGAAATTGATACGGGAAGGAGGTAAAGATCGAGACTTTAGTGTCGCTGCTATGTCGGATGGGGTTACGGATTGCTTAGATGGGTCATCACTGGAATCCGGTCAGTAAATCTTTTAGTATTAAAATTTGATGTATTGATTTAGTTTTGTTATTCCTTTGAAAGTTTCTTGGACATGCCATCACTTACTGGTCCAATTACCACTATGATTTTCAAAATTGTGGTAACATGAACAATAGAGCATAGTTTATGAAATATTTAGTTTATAGTTTTATGCAACCTCCTCTATTTTGGTAAGTTCAAAACAGATTCAACAATTTATACAGTCTTGTTGTAATTGTAGACGACCTAGTGATTGTTGCTAATTGACTACTATTGCCAGTGGAGCTTAAGCTCATATAAAACTGTCACAAACTTTTTACAGATTTGAAGAGGAAAGAGCCTAGTATATCGACCATATTGACTAGTTTTGAGAATTCATTTGATCCTTATGGTGCTTTGAGCACTCCTCTCTACCAAACCGCCACTTTTAAACAGGTATTTCAGAAATTCTGTGTACCCCTAAAGAACATGAAATATCTAAAATTCTTTTGACATTGCTGTTATTTTTCAATTTCCTTTGATAAATGTAATATTTTTCAGCCATCAGCTACAGATTATGGTACATATGACTACACCAGAAGTGGCAACCCAACTCGTGATGTACTCCAAAGGTTTTTTAACTGCATATTTTTGTTTTTTTGGGAAAAAAAAAAAGGTGGTATGTCATACCACTTGTTTCATTATATCATGAACCATCCTTCATTTACAAACCATATATTTTCTCAATCTACCCTCCAAAGAAATATATTTTGTATCTATCACCTGTTACCTCGTGGACTTTTAACAACAATTTGATTATTTTTGGTGGAATTTTCTTTTCTTGATATCGTGGTAATAAATAATTTCTTATGATCAGTCTAATGGCTAAGCTGGAGAAGGCCGACCAAGCTTTCTGCTTCACTACTGGCATGGCCGCTCTTGCTGCTGTAACTCAACTTTTAGAAAATGGTACATTTTTCTTTTCATCCTAGAGTCTAATGTTAAAACTTTTAGAAATCTAACAAAGAACTTTTATTATGATACAATCCTTTCAGAGTTCAGACTTGATAGATCCCTCTGCTGTTGTTTTAATCTTAGGTCAGGAGATTGTGGCCGGAGAGGACATATATGGTGGGTCCGACCGGCTTCTTTCGCAAGTGGTTCCAAGGACTGGAGTTGTGGTAAAGTTAGTCTGGTCACCTTCTTTACAATATCCATACAATCAAGTCATAAGTGCAATATGTATCTATTTTTCTATGCTAGACGAATTGAGACATCAAATATTACCGAGGTAGAATCTGCAGTGGGCCCCAAGACAAGGCTGGTGTGGCTTGAGAGTCCAACTAATCCCCGTCAACAAATCACTGATATAAGAGTAATAACCTCTTTTTGCTCTTAACTCGTAGTAAGGGGTGTTCATTGGGTCGGTTCGGTTAAAACCGAATTAAAATAGTCAAACCAAAATTTTATTTGGTTTTGAAAAAATATAACCGAATCAGCTGAATTAAACTTGTCAACCGAATAACAACCGAACCAAAATAACCAAAGTAAATTTCGGTTGAAATGAAATAAGAGAGATTAAATTTTAAAAGGTTAAAACTCAATACATACACAAATACCAAAAAATATTTCATTTTAAGTCCAAAACCAAAGCATGGATTTGAACCATAGGGAGTTCAGTCGGTTCGGTCTTCTCGGTTTTGAAAAATCTAAACCGAACCAAATATAAAACTGAAGTAATTCAAAAATTCAACCGAACTGATACATGTAAACCGAAAACCGAATCATTTAATCCAAACTTTTTCGGTTTGGTTGAGAACCAAATAAACCAGACCCATTGAACACCCCTACTCGTAGTGTGCTAAAATTGATTGCTTATAAGAATGCTCATCAACACAAATGATCAAAAACCTTGTACTATTCCTGTTTATTTTTCTCTTACAGAGAATCTCAGAGATAGCACATGCACATGGAGCTCTAGTGTTAGTTGATAACAGCATTATGTCTCCAGTTCTCTCTCAGCCTTTGGAGCTTGGAGCTGGTACTTCATTTTTTTAGAAAAGGAAATTGAACATGAAAAGCAAATACTAAAGTTTTCTTTTTCTTCTTTTCAGATATTGTGATGCATTCGGCAACTAAGTTTATAGCTGGGCATAGTGATCTCATGGCCGGAATACTTGCTGTCAAGGGCGAAAGGTCTGTGTGTGTGTGTGTTACTTTTTTCTTTTCTCGAGTTTGGGGGTAATTTCATGTATAATTGTGAGAAGTTTCAGAGCACCATTTATTTATACCCTGTAAACGAGATGTCATGCTTGTCTCGACAAACAAAAATGAGTATGCCCCTAAATGACCAGCATACCTCTCTACTGGTTCTCTTTTTCTTCAAAAGATGACTAATTTGCCCCTCGTGGTTCTATCAGTTCTGCAAGTGAGGAAACAGATGGTGATTTAGGGATGCGTCAGGTGAATAGATTTTAAGATGTGAATACTATCTTTTATTTTACAGCATATAGATGTTACCTTTGATAATTTGTAAGTTCACTGAATAAACTTGTGCTAAGTTATATATTTTTTGAACACTAACAGCTTGGTCAGAGAGATTGCTTTTCTGCAAAATGCAGTAGGTACTGGTCTTGCTCCTTTTGACTGTTGGCTGTGTTTGCGAGGAATCAAAACCATGGCTTTACGAGTTGAGAAACAACAGGTTTGTGTGTGTATTTGTGGATATGGTATGATATGATATGATATACTATTTAAAAGACAATTTACGCTCTAGTGCAACAAGATGCCTTTGGCTTGATTCTGTAAACCTTATAGCTCAAATCATAAAAATTTAATTCCTTTTTATATATGCTGTTAGTTTGGTTGTATAATTGCAACAATCAGGGGCGGATCTTAAGGTAGTATAGGGGGTACTTAGCGATCCCCGTGATTTAAAAAAATTTCATCATGTGTATAGAAATTTTAATTGAAATTTCATTTTTTGTACAAGTTTTTATATAATTCAGCCCCCCCCCCCCAAAAAAAAAAAAAAAAAAAAAAAAAGAAAGAAAGAAAGAAAAAGAAAGAAAAAAAATATCAAATGTGTGCTTGTAGCCTAGTGGTTAGAATTTCAGTTTATGGTTGTGGAGACTTGGGTTCAAATACGAGTGACAACGTGCTATGCATTTTTACATTTCAGCCCTCTCAATCTAAATTTTCTAGTTCCACCCTTGGCGACAATGCTGTGATTATATACACCAATATCAATTGTACATGCTTATAGGGTTTAAAATGCCGTGTTAACAAAGTAACTTTGATTTTTATCAGGCTAATGCTCAGAAAATAGCTGAGTTTTTATCTTCTCATCCAAGAATAAAGCAAGTGAACTATGCTGGCCTTCCTGGACATCCTGGCCGGTCTTTACATTTTTCTCAGGTTCTAAGAAAAAATAAGTGGAACCAATTAAAATAAATAAATGAAGTATTTTGCTTGTTCATATGGTTAATATGTCAAAATGTCGCATTGCACCTCATTTTTTATTAATTTATATATTTTTTTTTGGGCTTTCAGGCAAAGGGAGCAGGTTCTGTGCTAAGTTTTCTGACGGGTTCATTAGCTCTATCAAAGCATATCGTTGAGAATACGAAGTACTTCAATGTCACCGTTAGCTTTGGTATTGAAATTTGAGCTCTTATTAAATTAATTTTTATTTTGTTATATCATGACTGCTATAACTATTGTGGTGCTACAAGTCTTGATTGAGGGCCCAGGCTTAGATAAGATCATATTTTCTCATAGCAAGTTATAAATATGCTTCTTTACATAACTTTTTCCATTTTCTATATTGTGTAATGTAGGGAGTGTGAAATCACTAATAAGCTTGCCATGCTTCATGTCACATGCAAGTATACCGGCATCGGTTCGTGAAGCTAGAGGATTGACTGAAGACCTTGTCAGAATCTCTGTTGGAATAGAAGATGTAGAGGATTTGATAAATGATTTAGACTATGCCATAAGTTCTGGACCCAAGTAGTAATTCATAATTTAGTTGCTGTTATTGTAAGCTTAATAAGTGTGAAGAGAATGGTTCAATTCCTGTCCAATCAAATTGAAGACAGTTGTCATGTTGGCACTTATAATAAGGCAAGTGGCTTTGATTTATTTCCTCTTTTTTTTTTTTTTCTATGAAGCATATGAATATATGATGGAATTTGTATCTGATTATGGCATTTAATCTGGAATTTTTTTTATAAACCATAATTAAAAAAAAAAAAATTTACGAAACTAACATGATTACTTTTTTTTTTTACAAAAACCATAAGAACTGAAATGCCATTTCGGTCTATTATTCTGGACCGAAATGACATTTTGGTCCAGTCCTCTTTTTGAATTTTCTATGGCGGCTCATATGAAAACTTGTAAAATCAGTACCACAGAAAATTCAAAAAAAGAACTGGACCGAAATACCATTTTGATCCGAAATAAAAAAAAGAAAAAGTAATCACGTTGGTTTTTGAAATTTTTTTTTTTTAATTATGATTTATAAATAAAATTCTTTAATCTGTCAGCTGTTTCACTGTTTCTTCTTAGCAAATTGTACTAATATGGATGGGCTATGGTGAGTTGTCAAGTAAACTTATCCCCTGACAAATTATGACTGTAATTAATGCATGTACAAACTCACATTTGTCTTATTCATGACATATGAGCAAGTTATGCGTTTTCTGAAAAAATCAACCCGACAATATCCAGGGATTTGCAGATCTCTTTGATTCGGCTTTTATCTCAAATTGTCTTTTATCGATGATTTCAATTTTTTATAATTTTGTAAAGAAGCAACTGTCTTGATATTATAATTCGAATTATGCAACTAACCTCATTTATTAAAAGTTATGTTGCATGAATACAGGTACGGGTATCATATTGGATACGATACGGATACAGCGATACGGCAATTTAAAAAAATCTAGGATACAATAAGCCTATTATATATATTATTTTTTATTATTTTATATATTGTATTTAGATAATCATAACTTAAATTAAATTTGTAAAAAAAATAAAGACTTAAGCTAAGTATAAGTTAAATACTATATTTACTAGAACATATAACATATGATACTCTAGTGTAGCGGTTAAAGATTTTGATGCCCCATTGGACTTCCCAAGTTTGATTCACGCTGATAGCAGAAAAAAAAAAGATTTGCAGCGGTTCACAACCACAGGCGCAGCTCATGGGTTATGATATGTCGTATCTGTGGGTTTCAACGGAGTATCGGCGACCGTATCGGTTGAGTAAGGATATGCCACGTAAGCTGGCATATCAGATACGTATCGGTGCCGTATTGGACGCGTATCGGTATCCGATACGTGTCCGATAAAGATACGAAGGTTAATTTGGAGTATCTGAGTAACACAGATTAAAAGGAACATGAGAAATTCCTCCTCTGTTTTCAATTTTCTCTTCTAAATGAAACATTTTTTTTTTTTTGATATCCTGGTAGCGACTACCAGGTTTTTTTTAATGAAACATCACTGAGAAATAATGGCATTGAAAATGATCAGGCTCCATCTCATTCAAGTCACTAAACATAGAGGTAGAGTAATGAAAGCATTGACAAGTGGAGACGAGATTAGATAACAGCACAAACCTAACAAACTAGTGTACTGGTTGGGACCTTTTGCCTTGCCTTGGGGGTTCCACTGCTACACTACTTCAGACTGCTTTTTAATGTCTGTTTCCGGTACACGAGTCGTACTGTTTCGTGTAACGAGTCACTGACATTCTTTTCACAAAATTAAAATGTATTTTTTTTTTCAGAGAGAAATTCTTGTTCAGAGATAGAGGTGTTCATCAGGACCGGTTTAATTGGTTTTAAACCGAACTGACAAAGTTTGGATTAAATAGTTCAGTTTTTCCGGTTAAATGGATTGGTTCGGTTTATTTTTTTTAAAACCTGTTTAAATGTTTGGTTCGGCTCGGTTTAGAAAAATTTAAAACTGATTAAACCGAACAGATCGAAAACAGAAGTATAATTCTTTGAGTTGGGCTATGGTGCATTGCAATGTATAAGTCTTCTTGTGCATTGGAATCTAAATCGTTGGATTTGTAGTCCAAACAATTGATCTAAACTGTTCAACTTGATCTCTATATTAAAACGTGCTTGGATTTTTTTGGAAATTGTTTGCTATTTTTTTTGGAATTTTTGAAAATCTTTATTTATTTTATGGTCTAATTTTTTTGAAAAACAACGATTTTCAAAAATTCTAAAATAAATAGCAAACAATTTCCAAAACATGTAAAATTTGGTCTCCAAGCACGTTTCAATATGGAGATCAAGTTACACTATTTGGATTGACTGTTTCGACTTCAGATCCAACAGTTTAGAGTTCAATGCAGAAGAAAACATATACATTACACTGCACCATAGCCCCACTCTAATTTTTTTGAGCCTATAAAAAAATAATTATGAACATTTTATTTCTCTTAAAATCACTAAACCTTAATTTAATTTTGTGTATTAATATAAATAATTTTTTTGAGCCTATAAAAATTTAAAAATCAACAAAAACTGTTTATTTTTTATTGATCTTCTTATTTCGGTTCAATTGAACAAACCAAAATTTAGTTCGGTTTGTTTGGTTTGGTTTTAATTCGGTTGATAGGTTTATTTCGGTCGAGTTAGTTGTATTTTTTAAAACTAAATAAAATTTTGATTTGCCTATTTTATTTCGATTTTAACCAAACCGAACCGATGAACACCCCTGATGACTCAGAATGAGAACACTTCTTTTGAATATTTATGAACCCTAATTTCTACTTACAATCAGATCACAAGCATATGATCCTACCATGTAGTTTATATTGGGGTGTCGATTCGTAGAGATAGTTGTATTAAGTTTTAACAATTTTTACTAGTCTAAGTTGATTTGGTTTAAATGTGTGTTTATGGTGATCAAACAAACAAACAATAATAGATAAAGTAAAGTATTTAGCAGGTAGAAAGCCCCTAGGGTTCAGGTTTCCTATCCTTCTTAATTATGCAAATACAAGTTTTGACTTTTATCTATGCCGTGTACATTACTGTCACTGCTGCGTACGGTATAGACTTCGTCTTTCTCGTATACCGTGTACAACACTGTCACTACCACACACGGTATACTGGGATATTTGTTATGCCATCTGAGGGTTTTCTGATCTTTCGATCAGCTTTTGAGCTACCAAAACTAAGGTATTTGAGGTATGAAATTGTGTTTTTCCCTATACTACCTTATGGTTGAAATAATCCTAAAAACCCCACCAAAATTGGGTTTCCTAAAGTCGTTCTAACTAAGGCCTAATCTAGCAAAGGGGGCGATTAAACTACTTAGTTTACGTATTAAATGTTAGTCTAATCTAGCAAAAGGGGGCGACTAATTCTAGTCTAAATGCAATCTATATTATCCTGCCAAGGGAGCACATTGGGTTCGAATTCTAGTCTTTGAACCACTTTTAAGTTTCGTTAGCCCAAAATCTCACCACTACTTACGAGTAATTTTCACACAAATTTTCTGAATTGCTTATTGAATGCATGTGGAAATCATTGACGGTATATAGACAGAATTATGTATGCAAGGGAGTATCAAAAATAAAAATAAAAATACAATAGAAAGTCAAATCTTAAATGCACAACAAAATATAAACGAATAAGTAATGAAAACTAACTTAGGAATTCAAGTACAACCTTCACCCTAGAGATGAGGAGTTTAGTCTCTCATAGCCATGACAACAAAATAAATAAATAAAAAGAATATAAATACAACTCAATTGAAGATGGATGACGCTTCTATGACTCTGGGTGGATCGACTTATGCTTCTTTAGATGATTTCTCCGCTACTCGACCTCTAATGGCTATACCATCTCTCTCTAAGAGACTACCTAACCTAATTTGGACTCTACTCGACTATGAGGATTGCTAGAATGAATGATACATAAAAATCTGCCTAAAGGGGTATTTAGAGCCTTTCTATACAGTGATGGGAGTAGTGGAGAACATGGAGAACGTGGGGATGCTTCTGATTGGTTAGGATAATCTAAAAATAGCATGACCTTTCAGCAAGACAGGCCTTCTAGAAGGCCTAGCCCAGTTTTCCGTGCGGCCTAGGCTGATGTCGCATATGGCTTAGCTATGCCGCATAGGTTTCGTACTTAGCAGATTTTTCTTAATATTTCTTCATTTCACATGTTGTGCATTTCGTGAGAGGTGTTGTATACTCTATGTGATGTCCTATTTTGGCAGATATTCCATATTCGTCGAAATATGACATTTTTGCTCTGTTTTTTGCCTAAATACGCAAATTTCTTCAAAATCTGTCAAAATGACTCAAAAACACGTTTGCAGTAAATAAATCAGAAAAATAACTAATTCACATTCGTTTTTGGTTATTTTTCGAATGAAAAATAGTGATTTTCACTATATATTTGAGCATCATTAACCTCTAATTGTGAATCCAAATGTCATGCGTATGCCACACCATTCTCCATTTCTATATATTCCATAACAAATAGGACTCATCTTAACTAATATCCTATCCTATGCAGAATTGCTGCCAATCATTTATGATTTTCTCAATTATTTTTTATTATGAAATATTCAATTCCAGGAATATAATGGAGTTGAACTACCTCAGCTACCAATCCAATAATTAACACGCCAATACGCCCCAGACCGTACAACTCCTTTGCTCGGAAACATATTCAAACCTATTTTAAATTGTTTCAAAAGATATATATATAATGAATAGTCTTAAAGATATGTGTATTGCACAAAAATATAGTTAGATTAACATTGCCAATTATTATGTGGTCCATTGACCATTGAGGTGTATTATCCACGTGTACCTTCATTAGTTTATATAATTCTATTTGTCGTATTATACGAATCATAGTGTTGCTAGAATATCCCAATCAAAGGAAGTGACACTACATGGTTTGAATTGAGAACAGAATTGCGGTTATACATAGTTATCATTTTCGCGGGTTTTAAGCGATTTTTAGGTTTTTTTTTTTTTTTTTTAAGGTTTTTATTCCTGTCAAACAGTTTTATAATTTAAGGTGACCAGTACTTTACCACAATGTCAGGCTACATCAGTGATTTAGGTTATACATCATTGTCATTAGTGGAATTTTAAATGCTTAAAGGTATTTTAATGTATCAAAATCAAGTGCATTAATCTCAATTTTAACACTTCTAATTCTCACTACCCAATTTTTTATTTTTTTAGTTTAATACAATGTCATCTACCAAACATTACTTTGAACTTTGAAGTGATTTAGTATCTAATGAGCTTTAATTTTATTTCATTTGTCAAATACGAGACAAAGAGAATAATCATGCATGAAAAAGTAGTCGGCTTGAAAGAAAAAACAGAAGGAGACAGCTGAACAAAAGTCAGAATAGTACACAGATAATAGACAAAAAAATAATAATGATAGTCAGAAAAGTCAGAACAGTATATATATATATTTGTAAATAAGGCTTCTATTAAGTCCAATATATATATATTTTTTATGAAAACTAAACATACATATTTTTATAAAGAATTTTTTCTTCTAACTATTCCATTTCTTAAAAAAAATTTCTTCAAAAAAATAAAATCAGAAAATCCAGCATTTTGCCTCTTGGTGTATATAAAATATTCCAAGTTTACCCTTACCCTTGAGTTTAATTTTTTATTTTTAATTCCTTACAAGCAACGTGACCATGGCTTAATTAAGTTTACTCCTTACCTAGAGTGGGAAAAATGGCACAGCGGAGCCGGCTCCGTCACGGAACGGCACGGCACGCGTGTCATTCACATGTCGCGACTCACGTGTTGTGCCTCATCTTTTGAAACTTTGGCACGGCACGGCACGGCACAACACGTGAAAGATTTAGTCACAGCACGGCATGACACGTAGTCACGCAAGTCACGTGTAATTAGGACCATTAGATATTGATTTAATGATGAATCTTGAATAAACGAACCTAAATTATGATTAAATTATCACGCGAGTCACGTATGGTCACAGCACGTTAGATACGGCATGACTTACGTGGCGTGACCATTCGCGTGCCATAACCACCCCTTAACATTTTGGTTACGGCATGGCACGGCACGAGACCAAAATCACGGCGTGTTAGTCACGGCACGGCACGGCAAGTTTTTCCAACTCTACCCTTACCCCATATGGAATCTTATGAAAAGAATGAAAGATTGCACAAGTATATAATGAAACGTTGCTTTCAAACTTTGAAGCGCCTGCATAGCACTCAGTACCTCACCTCACAGAGACATTCATCACTTCAAATCCTCGACACCACTTGCCCCTGCTTGACTAACTCAACACATAGCACACACAATGAAGAATAAACCAGGCACACAACCGCCGCCACATCGAACCAAACCAGCTGATTCCACCATATCCACCATTCCCGCCTCTCCTCATCATCGCCGTGCTCTCTCTTCCATCCCTTTTTCCTGGGAGCAACACCCCGGCATTGCCAAACCAATTATTCAAACAAACCCCTGTACTTCAGAGAAATACATCCCTAAGTCCCGTCTTCCACGGCCACCTCCAATGTCGCTCTCACAAATCCCCATTCGCGCCTCGAAAAAGAGAAATTCTACGGCAGCGGTGAGCACCGATCCATTTGAACTTGCCTTGGCAGAGTGTGCAAAAGCACCACCGACTCCACCGGGTTTAATGGAGGAGATTTGGGGCAGTAAGATGGTGGGGCCACAAAGGACCAGATGGCGGTTTGGACTCGGTGCACACAGTACATGTAACGCCGCTTCGGCTTGCTCGACTGTTGATTCCAAGGTGCACGTGCCACGTGCCGGGCTTCAGACCGCCAGTTTTCGACTTCTTAGCGACGCCCGGTTGATGTGATGTACAGTACATGTATTTTTAGTGCAGAGAAATTAAGTTGCATGCTATACATTTAATTTCCCTTTCATGTATAGATCGTGAGTAATTTCTGGTTCAACCAATAATTTCATTTGCTCCTTTTCCTCATCTGCTTGTAAGTTGAAATTGCTTTGATTTTCTGATCCAACCATTGATTTTCTGATGCAAGGTATTACATCTTTATGATGTTAAAGTAAAATATCATAGGTTATAAATCAGGAATTTTGCTTGCTGAGGTGTCCAGGGACTAAGAAAAGCACGGTTCTGTTTTTCCGATTCCAACAATTCAAATTCGTTGAGATTTATGCATGAAAAAGTTTATTTATCGAGATACGTAAATAAATTTTTTTGAATAGTTGAGATCGGAAAAGCAAGATTCTGTTTTTCTTAGAGAAAAGCAGCAGAGTCGGATCCACTTAGGACTGCCCATGCATATTACAAATTTGTTTTATTTCTTGGTATCATTTTTTGGGAAACAAATTGGCTGTTATTTTAATAGCATCTGTTCAATTTTGTTGAGATTTGCGCATGAACAAGTGTTTTTTTTTTTCCCATTTTTTGTGCTGCTCTATGACACGAATATATTAGATATTTTTGAAGTTTCGGGTTGACTTTGTTCGAAATTAATTATATTAAATATTAGAGTTATAGCAATGTTTCGCTCAACTAAAAATATTAAAAAAGTTAAATTCTTTACAAAAGTAATTCTACAAAAATAAATTCTGCAATCAATAATACAATTAGTTGTCCGAAATTAATAAAAAAAAGATACATAAAAATTAGATTTTTTTTTTTTTCAAATGTATCTTTAAATATATCAAACAAGAAATGCGTCTTTCTACTCATAAATGGGTGTGGTTCCTCATTTATAAATGGGCCATTCTACATACAAAGCCCATGATATCGAGGCCCAATAGCAGATACAACCCGAGTTTTCGAGCTAGGTGCAAGAAGGATTTTGTAGATTGTGATTGTTTCACATTTTTAGTCTCATCTATTCCATTCAAAAAATAGATATTGGTATTCTCTGGTGGTGGATAATTTACTATGAATCATTTAGAACACTCACTCGGACTTGTCGCAGTCATTTGTCTAATTTTTGTATCACGTTAGGAATATAATTATGCCCCACGTAGAAAATTCTTTATTTTCTTGTTCAATTATTAGTTGGTTTTTTAATTATGTAAAGGCCGTTGGGCCCAATGGATTATGTTTTTGCATAATGCAAATAAGTTCATTTAAGTTGAAAATATTGGACCATATATCTAAAGCCCAGCCCAATAAAGATCCAATTTACAATCTAAGGTAACGGAATATTTCTTTTTATATAGAAACCGTCCGATCAGAATCCGCACGAATATGAAATTGATTGGACGGTGAATTTATAAATATAAATATTGGGTTACCTCAGAGTAAATTGTCTTGAATAGTACATGCTGGTTGTAGTACACGAGCTATCACTTCTTATTCACTTTGTGTTGTATATCTATGACATGGTTAAAATGCTTTGTGGGACCCAGATGTCGGAACTCACCACACCATAAACAAATAGTGGAACTCAACAGGAACTAATTTTGGTTCATTCCAATAAAAAAATTCACGACAAGCCGTGAACCAAATCAACCCTAGCTATTTTCAAGGACTCGACCTTTCTTCCCCAAAGCCAATCCAAACTAGCACCAGATCGATCGAAACCTAGAGAGAAAGAGAGATGGGAAAGCAGCCCGTGAGATTGAAGGCGGTGGTGTACTCGCTGTCACCGTTCCAGCAGAAGGTGATGACCGGGTTGTGGAAGGACATAACCACCAAGATCCACCACAAGGTCACCGAGAACTGGCTCAGCGCCACCCTTCTACTCACCCCCGTTGTTGGCACCTACTCGTACGCTCTCTCTCTCAACCTTTCTTTTAGCAGATTGTGCTAGGGTTTGTTAGATCGGATGTGGTTATGTTGGGTCGGGGTATCAATTGTGAGTTCGAGTTTGTTTGATTTGATCGCGCTGGACGTATCCTTTTTAGATTGGATTCGGAGTCTGATTGTGTAAATTTTGAATTATAGGGATCAAATTGGCAGTTTTTTTTTTGTGTATGTTTATTTCTTAGTGCAGCGAATATTTTTGGATCTAACAGGTGGAAATGTTATGTTTCTGGTTGCGGTGGGTTGATGGGATTATTTTATAACATTAGGTTCAGTAGATTGTATTGATTAGGCTTACTAGATTGTGTCTTCAAATAATTCACTGGCAGAAGTATCAGTAACAAGTGAATTTTATCTAATCAAGTATGCTACGTTCAATTTTTAGTAATCATTGACTGATTTATAGGATTTAAGGTTCAGTTATATTTGCTTATAATGTATATATGTATCTCATTATTTGTTCTAGTTGAGATGGTGATTTCTGAATTCGTTCCACAGATGTTTTCATAGGAGAAGCGAGATGTAAATATATTTAATAGACATGAATAAAGGATTGAACAAAATCTTTGCAAGTATCTCATGTGATTTTGCATTTTTGTTTGAAAGGATATTGAAAAGTCTTTGTTTTCGACGTTTTCTATCCAAAGCTACTGATTTATGAAGTTATATAACAAGATCTTTGCAAATAAATCCTTTGATTCTGCATTTTTGTTTGAAAGAATATTGAAGATTCTCTGTTTTCTACTTCTGCTATTCATTGTTGTTGAGTTATGAAGTGCTATTAAGTTTGCTAATTCAATTCTATATTTCATTTGAAAGTTTGTCTAGGCTGATCCTTCAAAGGGTTTGTATTTTTTTTACATACCGTAAGATCAAGGCATATGTGATTGTTTATTAATTTAAAATTATAATTAACCTGTACAAACAGCTGAAGTACTTGTCTTTAATTATTAAATAAAACTGAGCTATCTGTCTTACTTCGTTAAGGCCTTGAGGGCCCCAAGTAAGTACCTTAATGTACAATTGCCCTATGTACTTCTGATTTAAGTTTAATTATTCATCTCAAATTCTGTAATGGCTGATTGCACCTACCTTAACAACATTATGTTAGAGCAAGGTTCTAAATAGTGCGCTATAGCGTTTTTGGACTATAAAAGCTATGACGCTATTGCCACTATTGCGCGCTATTTTGCGCTATAGCTGCGCTATATGGGCATATCGCCGTTTTTTCAGCCGTTCCGTTATGCCGCGATAAATGCTATTTAAACCTTTGTGTTAGAGTAAAGTCTGAGCGATGAAAAATCTTTCTATTTTTTGGGTAGTTGGTGTTTTATTAGAAATATGATAAGCACTGTCTTATGAATTCTTCAGCATTTTGTAGTCCAGAATTGGATATTCTTTTTGTTCAGTAGTTGCATATGTTGGCATTTGCATCTTATCTTAGATTTTATGAACTGTAACCCTGTTGGTGCATTTATCAACACCAATGAATTTTATATAGAGGTGGCGATGGGTTGGGTCAGGTTCAGTTCAGGGCAGACCCGGTTTATAAATAAGATGATAATTATTGGTCAGATGTAGCCTGCTAGCAGGTCTGGTTGGATGTGTTAGAAAAGATAAATTTTAGATGTTTGCAATGGGCTAAGTACTAAAATAAAAATAAAAAATATTGCCCTGGTTTCATTTGTGTTGTTTTGTTGATTAAGTGTTTTCCGTGATCCATAATCCACACAATCTAAAGTTATTGCTGAAAGCCAACTAACAATTAAAGGTTTTGAGGTGTTTTTATGAGATGCTTCAGTAGTATTGACAAATTATCATTTTATTGAGACTTGCTTAATGATTTTTGTCTTCTATATTCTGAACATTCAGGTATGCACAGTACTACGTGGAGCAGGAGAAGTTGGAGCACCGGTTCTGAAGTGCTCCTTTATTAAAAGAGAAATTTGGGTCTATATTTGAATGATATCTTGTCTTTTGATACCAGAACCATTTTTTTTGTAAGTCCTTTTTGCTTTGGTATAACCAATGAGCTTGTTTTGAAGCTACATTATCTGTGTTGCTGTTTAGGCAAATTCAAAGGTGATTAATAATTTGATCTGTACAAACTGGTTTTGTTGATTTAGTTTGAAGTGAAGCCCTTGTGGGTGTAAATGTTTCGGTATTTTATGCAGAGTAAGGCTCCTTTCATTGAAAATATGTATAAAATACCAGCTGAATTTAACTAAATATAACTTCAAGTTCTACATGCGACTATTTAACTTCCTGGCGAAGCACTAGGGTCACGGTATGGCAAATATAACATAATAAAAAAAAGTGAAAAATATGTCATGCCGTTCTATTATTGTTAAGAGCCCCATTCGAATATCTTACCCGTAGAAGTTTGTTTGTTTTATAGATGTATTGTCATTTATAGTGAAATCCTTGTCTTTCTATCCTAGTGCTGGGTATCGCATCTGCGTGAATTTTATAATGTAAACGGCTCTTGCAGATGAAATAAACAATAAAACTTACAAAATTTAATAACAGGTATTCAGCTGGCAAGCTTATTTTTCCAGAGGCCCTTGCAAATAATTAAAACAGTACACCGAACAGTATAAGGAGGACTGGAGGAGGGCTCATTGCTCAAATGCCTCACTGCTTCATGCTTCAATTGTATCATAACATCTTTATCTTCAATTTCAAAGTTCAAACAAACGATCCGAACCGCTCAACGTAATATCCACGTTAAAATATGATTGGAGACCAAATTTTATATTTTTTGAATTTTTTACTATTAATTTTTTTAAAATAGATACAAAATAACTATTTTTTAGAAAATTGTGGTCCATCTAAAAACAATAATTTTGTAAATATCTTAAAAAATAGTAAAAAATTTCCAAAAAATATAAAATTTGGTCTCCAATCATATTTTAACTTGGATATTATGTTGAGCGGTTCGGATCGTCTGTTTGAACTTTGAAATTAAAAATAAAAATGTTAATATACGATTGGAGCATGAAGCAATGAGGCATTTGAGCCCTCCAGTATAAGATACAAAAAAGAGTTATTATGAATTTATGATGCGATCCCAATTCTTCTATCTAAACTGAACCGAGAATGTGCAGCCCAAGGAAAATGATGGTCTTCTCAGTTACAGAATATAATGGAGGCCAGGCGTTGAATGAATTTACCATCGCGAGAGACTAATTAGAACTATGGAGATGGACATAGCGCCAATATAGAGATGGTTCTATAACATGTATGATTGAGATTACAAAATTACGGTTTAATTAAATTATTGTTCTGAACTCGGCTCTGCTCTGCTCTCCTTTTTCACTTCATATAAACAAACAAAACAGGTACAATATACATTTCGATGCATCTGCCGGAACAGATCAAAGACATAAACGTAGCTTAAGTATTCAAAACTTGCATTACTTTTGCAAGTAAATCATCCATCCCTAAAAACTCCAAAACTCACTCAAAATGCATCCTTAAGAAAAGCACTATACAAGGCAAGCTGCCTAGAGAACATTAAGACCATCAACTCGATCAACCATGTCCATAGCCTTAACTTTGTTTATGTTAAAATCTATGACTGGTAACATAGACGCCCTTCTAATAGAATATAATTCCTGCTTGTTACTACTACTACTACTAGTCGGTGACTGACTGTTGCTCTTACTCAGCCGTTTATTTTTCCCCTTACCCGTATCAAGCTCTTGACTCCTACTTAAACCCGGTATGAACTTTCTAAACTTCACGCTCTGTAGCATTTCTTGATCTTCTTGACTTAACGAAGAGCAAGGTGCAGTTATGGCAAGTCCTTTCTTGGTTGGGGAACGTAATGGAGACTTGACTGGAGATTTGAAGGTTACTCCATTGGATGGTTTAGATTGGCTTATGAGAAGGTGAAGCCAAACGATTAGGTCAAGGATGAACGACTCAGTTTTTGACTTGTCAGCATGGTGCAATGTCTCAATTAGAGTCAACTCGGTTTGACCTGAAGGCTTGCTATTTACCTCTGACCTGTAAAGTGATGCACGAGTTGGTTATTTACCGGGTTTTGGGTTTGACATGCATTATTCTATTGGTCAACTTTCAAATAACCTTTGGCAAGTTGAAATATCAGATGTCTGGCGTGTCCTTGTTTTTCATATCTAAATGAATGAAAAGAAGAGTGAGGCTATGGTATTATGCATAGCACAGATTGGTCCGTACTGTGGATCAATATCTTCGTTTCAAGGTTCAAACAGTCAATCTGAACCGTTCAACGTGATCTCCATATGAAAATGTACTTATAGACTAAATTTTATATTTTTTAGAATTCTTTTACTATTTTTAGATAGGTAGAAAATCACTACTTTTGAATGGTCTAAAATATTTAGATAAGTGATTTTCCACCTATCTAACAAAAAATAGTAAAAAAGTTTTAAGAAAATGTAAAATTTGATCTACAAGTATATTTTTATATGAAGATCATGTTGAACGGTTCAGATCGACTATTTGACTTTAAAAATGGAGATATTGATCCATAGTACGGACCAATATGTGCTATGCATAGTACCATAGCCTCACTCATGAAAAGAAACCCTTCCACATCTTTACATTAATCAAAATCAGAATCTTGAATATACTGATTTTTATGGATATTTTATGTGCCTACATGCAAACCTTACACATTAAATTTAAGGTACAATTTTTTTTTTGAGAAAATTTTAAGGTACAATTCACATAAAGAGAGATGCTAACCCTGTGTTTGCCCATTCTCCAACCCAGCCAAAGCCGTGGTGTGCTCTGAATGGTTTTAAAACATAATTAGCAAAAAAGCAAAACAAAATGAAGAAAATGGTTAAATAAAGGAAATTAATGAAAGAACTGAAATAGAAAAATTGAGTGTTTATTCAATTACTTGGTGGTGTTATTAGCAACTGGAACAAGCCATCGGAGTGTCTTCTCCATTTCTGCTTTAATTTGCAACACACTAAGCTGCAAGTTAATTAGTAGTAAGAACAAGTTCCCTAAATCAAGCATGAATTATGAAACTAAGTCCTCTCTTTCTTAATTTCACAATCCTCCCTCCTCCATGATCAGCTCCCCAAAAGGTAAGTAAGAACACATACCTCTTCTTTGACTTGAAAAGAGTGCAAGCGCGACCTTAAAGAGGATTTGACACTAGGTGGTAATCCTTGGTATAATGCATCCCTTGTATTTGCAGGTATAGAACTTGATCTTGATACCTAATTGCATTGGTTAAATTACCATTCATAAGATATCAAAATATCTAATTGCCCGAAACAATATATCTATTCCCAATATTTTCAAATTTCTAGACTCTCTAGGAACATCTATGACAACCCACTCTTGAATATGGGAAATTGGATCGCAAAAGGATAAAGTAAAGATACGATGAACTTAAGCTCACCAAAGGATTTTGGGGGTGCTTAACCTAAGAAGCTGTCATATAAACTTACATTACAAAACCGAACTGTAGATAAAAACCTTCTTCACAATAATGAATGCATTTCTAGTTTAGAATTTCTAAATTTTCATGTTTATTTTCTACATGATTATGAGGTTGAAAAATACCAATTGTGAAGTCTATCTATATAGGCATGTTCATTTTTCAACAACTAACTAGCGGTTTCAGGATCTTTATTAAAGAAAACTGAAATTTTTAAAATTTAGAATGCAATCACATTTCTTACGAAGTAGATGCTGTTCAATGGTTCAGATTCGTCAACTAAGGCCAATTCAACAGCTTCAAAGATTAGCATAGTGTAGTGCAAGGCCTGCTGGCCCAAATATTTACTTACACAATTTAAATTTACTAAATAGACTTACAAGTGTGTCTATCTGACTAATAATATTAGCATAGTGTAGTGCAAGGCCTGCTGGCCCAAGTCTGACGCCACGGCCTATGGGTGCAATCCCAGCTCCTTCATGGTCTACACATTTTAAATATACCAGCTTATTCCAATTGTTCCTATCAAGAATATTTACAACTTATATCCACCATGATCAGGGGAGGGACTAGAAAATTGAGATTGAGGGGGCTGAATGAATAAGTGTCATGTAATTTTATTTTATGAGTACTAGTAATATTTTTTGCAAAATTAAAAAATTTAAAGGATAAAATGTAAAATTTCAATTTATTTTATGACCATGATCCTTTAATGACCCAAACCTTTTTCTCAAACATCAATAGAAGGATCTATATTGTTGCCCGCACAAACTTTCAAATTTGAATGATCAGCCATAACATTACTAGTTATGCATAGAAGCAAGAATAACTACTTATTTTGATGGGGACAAAAACAATTACTATGTTTTAACTCTTATAAGATTACAATACCAGCACTCCCGAAGGCGTTGCGAATTTCCAAATGCAAGAAATGAACTATATCTACAAGCTTGTCCATCACCTACAAAGAAGAAACAATCATTTTTACAGTTTTCAATTTGTGTATTGATTTGTCTATTGCAGCTCACAGCCTAGTTATTACTCATCCAGTTGTGAATACAAAATGCTAAAATAGAATATTTTTTATTTTATAAGATAAAAATAGTACTGTTTTGAGATTGGTACAATAGCACTTAATATAGATCATGTACCTCTTCTATATTCTTAGCCCAAAGTGATCTTTTCTTCAAACTTTTAACCAGCTTCCCTTGAGTTTTCACTTCTTGCTTTATTAATTGAAGATGTTCGCCTATGTTAATAATCAAATCATGAGAACGTGCATATGCACTATTATATGAAGAAGGTTTGCATATGACCTTTAAAATGGGGGACAAAACTGCTACTAAAAGAAGACACATGGATAGTTTGCTAAATATATATCATATAATTAAACCAAAAGAAGAAACTTTTACCTCTTTGAGTTGCAGTTAGGTTCTCTTCTTTACCCATCCTTCTATAGTCCAGCTCAAATCTATCCAATGCATGCATCTCATGATATAGTTCCTTCAAAAGGAGGATACAGACATTTCAAAACTTGGATAATTTGAAATGTCGAAATAATAAAGCATATGTTGGTAAACTCACAGCTGTGCACTGAGCCCATGCCATCAATTGTTGCATCACAGGTTCAGCCTCAATTTTAAAGTGGATTTGTGGTGTAATTTCTGATGCCAATCTAACGAATTTAACAATAATGAAATGTAATTAATGTCAATCACAAGTTGTCAATATGGGCATAATAAAATAAGCAAAACAAAAATAAAAACCAAAAGTTTCATACTTGTCAAAATAGCGGTCTAAATTGTGCCATTGAGGGTCCTTGCAACGGTTTCCAAAACGAACCACCTCATTTGAAAAGACTTTGAATTCTTCTCTGTTGAAATAAAATTGATACCGCTACATAAGGGGTCATTGATAATATATATATGAATCCCGGTCAAGTAAATTTCAGGTCACTAAATATCATTTTTTTTTCCAGTTTGCATCAACATACCTAGAGAACAAAAAGTATCTACAAGTTTGCAATCTATGTAATTATCATTTTGTAAATGTTGTACTTAGAAAGATGCAAAAGCAAATCTAAGAAACCTGTGAGGGTAAGACATGCAAATCTGTGATTGTTTGTTTATTCCACGAGAATAAACAAAAAAATTTCCTCTCTACAAAATCTAATTATCACTTGTACGAGCAGGTACACAATGATAATAGAAAAGGTTTTTACGAAAAAATACACAAGCTATATTTAAGGCTGTGCAAAGCAATCTCAACATACTTTAGCTCTCAGAATGATATCCATATATGAACCCAAACCTTTTATCAGCTTCAGCAAGCCTTAGTAATTCATCCATGTCTTTAGAAATCAGCAATTGCACGCCTTCCGATGCAAGAACAACTTCTTTAATATGTTTTACACTCTCCTTCGAGAGAGATTTCATCAAATTCGACCCCTTGACTATGGTATTTGCCACTTCAAATGCCAATATTGTGACTTTGCTGCCCTTGGTGGTACCACTGGGTACAAATCCAGAGTTACTTAGGTTTAAGTTTGACATACTGCTCCCAAGTGTATCTAATACCTCTACAGCCTTTCCTAAGCCTGCCGTACCGGCACGGCCCAAAATTGAACCAATATCTGGTACCTGCTTCATATACAAAATTAAGAAGGTGAAATGATGGATTAGTGTACCATCCAGTCTTATATCCAAGTAGAGGTACTGCATTTGGCAGGTCAAGTACCAATGCCACTGAACAGGTAATAAGCACCTTCTATTCCAACTTTTCATGGGTTTTCTTTTAGAAATTGCTTTCTACACTGTAAGTTTGCTGAATCAAATATATGTAATGATAATCAAGTAGAGGTATGAAAATTCCTATTTGCATCCATCAACCATGGAACCCATGTAAAAAGTACAAACTACATTTCCTTAGGATGAGGTTGCAGCATTGCATTAGAAAATCAAGAACTAAAAAGAAATAGTTGTTCAAGATAAAATAACAAACACATGCCTTAGTACCAGCCTTTGTAGTTGCAGTCCTTTGTCTAGCCAATGCAGAATTTTGCGAAAATGACCTTGAAAGCCTCGGTAATTCATCAGATACATTTGCATTGCATGGAATGCTCAATGAATCTGGTGTTAACAAATCTGAAGACGAAACCAATTCTTCTTGAAATTGTGTCTCCACATATTCTGAACTCAATTTTGATTGATTTTTGTTTCTTAAATCGGTATCTCTAATTGTGTTGGCTCCAAGTGTAGTATCACTTGGAGATTTATCAACAGCTGAATTCCTCACACAAACTGAACAAATCCCACCCATTTCTCTTATATTTTCTATAAACTCATGTCATGGTAGCTAATTGTGAACAAGAGGAGCTCCAATCCATCAATAAAACCTGAAAATGTACAATTATAAATGATTTAATCCTTTCTGCATTGGCGCAATTATCCAAATAATGGGAACTAAACTACAGCCAAGTTTCCTCTTCTTCTTTTTTTTCCAGTTCTCTTTCAATTCAAAAGGAAATTTAAAGTCGGCATTGCTTTTGCTGGGAAATTAAGTAGGAACATGGTACAGTCAGAAAATAGTGTATAATAAGCAAATTGTAGTCATATTCTAAATCTAGTAAAAGATAATTCCGGTTGGAACTAACGACCCAGACCGCACACAGAAGCACCATTTCTTTTAAATTCACTTTGCAGTATATTAACATCACTAACCAACGATAAGAGAAATAAATCAGCTAAATCTCCCATTTTTCTTTGTCCCAAACCAAGCACTAAATCAACAACTAAAAGCAAAAGATCCACGCTATCGATTAGAAATCAAGCGACAAGAACTTCGAAATCGAGGAAACAAACCTTTGCGGAGATAAACGGGCAGATTATTACAGGCAAGAGGGGGTGTATTTGTCAAAGACGCAAGTATTGAAACTTCAACAAAAAAACAGGAGAAAACGAGGTCAAAGAAGAAATCTTTGGAGCATCTCTACTAGACCTAGAGGGCATCAACCTGGTTGCAAGAAAAGTTGTATGTAACGACTGTTAATTAACGAGGGAGAGAGAATTAGAGAAAGGTGTAGATTTGTTTCGTTATTAGCTTGGTTTTTTTGTCGAGACAGTGAGGAAGAAACAAGGAAGCGAGAGAAAGAGAGAGAGACTTGGGCAAACACTAAAAAGTTCAATTCAACACGGGTCCGGTCCTTTAAAGTAACTCAAATTTTGAGTTTATATACCGCCCGTCCGATCAGAATCCTGTCTGAAGTGGAATGTACGGGATCCTTTAATAAGCGTGTAAGAGCAGATCGGACGGGCCCCATCTAAAAACAAAATTTCAGTTACTTTAGGGGATCCGAATTCAACACTAAAGAACCCGACATGAATTGATTAAGCGCGGTGACCCCACCGTGGAGGTGACGCGGGTCAACCCCCGACGCAGTACTCTATGTATTTATATTATTTTATGAGGAATCTGGATTTTTGCTGCAAGAGAATATTTTCAAGGATTATAATACTAAGCTCCAATTTGTGTTGCTTTGTTCCTCACCGATTCTCTTTAATTGCTCGCTCTTTTTTTCTATTTTATGCGAATTTTAATGTTTTTTGTATTTGGTCATAGATTATAATGTGGTTTGAAGTAATTTTATATAGCTCCAACATGATATCGATGGTTACAAACAAACAAAAAAATTAAAGTGCGGACCTTGCACTGATGTAATCATCCTAATCAATTGAAGAGGTGCATGGGGTTGTCACGCTCTTATTGATGGTCACAAATTAACAGGTGATATAGAATGCGGGTCTCACACTGATACAAACATACATTCATCCCAATCAGTTTGAGAGGTGCATAGAGTTGTCGCTCTCTCTCATCTTTCTGTATAGTTTTCTATGAGATAAAATAATTGAAGCGCAGGATTACAAGATGAAGAGGGATCAATTACACTACTTTTTAGTACCACAAAGTTATTCTTCTCATTTTTTACATTTTTAAAGTTTAAATTATCGATCCAAACCATTCAACATGATTATCTAAATAAAATGTGCTTGCAAATTAAATTTTACATTTTTTTGAATTTTTTACTTTTTATTAAGATGGGTACAAAATTCAATGGTCTGAATTTGACTAGTTTTTGTCAAATACTTAATAAATAGTAAAAAAAATTCAAAAAAAATGTAAAATTTGATCTGCAAGCACATTTTATTTAGATAACCATGTTGAATGGTTTGGATCGACGATTTGGACTTTGAAAATGTAGAAAATGAGGAGGGTAACTTTGTAGTAACTCAAAAGTGGTGTAATCGGATCCCTCCTCTTATAAGATTTAATATATTTTTGATAAATTATCACACTATTTAAGCATAAAAAAACATACAACGGGCCAACACCCATGTCGTTCATGTATTTATAAAATACTTTCATAATTTTCGTGTATCAATCAATATTTCTTTGAACTTATAACATATATAAATCATATAATTAAGCAAAACTAGGGTGTGATGTGCTCACTAAGAGAGATTGGTGAGCACAACTTTAAAAGTATATTGAATTATCTTTAAACGACGAATCCAAACTGTTAAAATTCATTTACTTCATGAGTGATGCATGTATATGTAAAATTTTGAAAGTTTCGAACTCATTAAGTACAAAGTCAAGTGGTTAAAAAAATGAACATTTTATAAGTTGTTTTATAAATTCATTTTTCATCATTTTTTTTTACTGCTTGACTGTGTACTAAATGAATTCGAAACTTCCAAAATTTTGCATGTAAACATGCATTACTCATGAAGAAAATAAATTTCAACGGTTTGAATTCATCGTTTGAAAACAATCTGATACATTTTTCAAGTCATACTCACCAACCTCTCTTGATGAATACATCACACTCTAGCTTTGCTCCATATAATTAGAGTCTTAACATAAGATAACTTATGCAACAATAATTACTATATACTATTTTTTTCAAATCATCTTGTCATAAATAGAACTACATGGGCTGACTTAAATGCAAGTCTTAATGAGTGTGTATATAAATTGAAGTAGTGAAAGGGCTGACACATACGCATAGAACAACGCACGCAGACAGTTAGAAGTTAGAATTGATGGGAGGTACGTAGTATCATATTTGATAAATGGGAAATTTATATATATCTCATCAAAACTTTTGTTTTTAGATATTTGTCCGTTGAAACTTAAAATTTAGTTATTTCCCTCCTAAAACTCAATTATTTTATTTATATCTCCATCTCTTAATTTGACTACTTAAATTTGAAGATTAATATTAATAAAAACAATTAAAAGACTGTTTTGCTTTTCATCAAAATTACTGTGTTTTACCTCTTAGAGCATCTACATCCTAGCAACTCAAATGAGTTTCTAAATAATTGTTAACAACTTTTTAAAAATTAAGGTCCCTAAAGTTTCTAACTCTCATATTTCTGAAATTAATTTTAGAATTTTTATTAAGCCACGTCAGCAACAAATTAAAAAAGAGAAATACTTTGAGCCAATCATTTAGCCAATATAGAGTTTATAAACAATTTTTTAATAAGAAATTTTACTGATAGTTTCTAAATAAGAAACTCTTCCACATCTCTTAAACTAAATTAGAAACTGCCATATCAGATTATAAACTCTAATAATATCAGAGATGTAGATGCTCTTATTGTTCTTTCCCGCTCCATTCTTTTTCCCATCAAACCTTCCTCAAGCGACGCGCGCTGCCCCTTTCCTCAATTCTTGTCTGCACACTTCAATTGTTCATCTACAGTATGAACTTTTTATTTCGCTTTTTAAATTCAACAACAAAGAATTCATCTACGGTATGCACTTATTTATATCTCCATGATTTTTTTCTCCTTTTTTCATAAATCCAACTTTTTCTTTATTGCCGCAGCTTTGAGTTGTGCATCTAGACTGTTTTTTCTCTATCTCAGCCCTTTTCTTTCTTCTCTCTCACAAAAAATTACATGTCATGGAGGAAGATTTAAACAATAGTGATCCATTTGTTGGATTTATTACCAACCTCGTTGGATTTAATGCCAACATTGAGCATATATGTAATCTAATTATGGATTGTTTACTGTCATATATGATTGTCAATTAAAGTGATCAAATAAGGTAATAGACAATCAATATATATTCATTATGATATGGTTCACAAATGTGTAGAACAATTTAGACAAAGATCAAATTATTGATGGACTGATTCTGAAATTTGCAATTAAGGAAACCGATTCTCCAGCGGCCGCACGGATTTTGATGCAATTGCACGGTTTTTGATGCACTAGCACAAAATACCTTTTTTTAAGTTGGCATATGGCCAGAAAATCGGTTTTGAGTTAGGGTTTGGCAATATGCCGACTCCACATCTCTATAAATAGGATTGGTCCCCAAAGCACAAGAACATACGAAAAGTTGCAGAATTTTCTAGCCGTCAATCTAGTCAATTCTGTAGCCTTCTCTACTTCTCCCCATTAAAGAATAGAGAGGTGAGATCATTGATGAATTGTGAACACGATCTCACAAGGGCAGTCTTGTAGCTTTGGAAGGCTTCATCCTACCACTGAGGAGGCCGCCGACGCTTCAACCTCTACATCGGCACGAAGGTTTTCTTGCCGCTGTTCCACAAGTTCATCAACCGGCTTTTGAGTGAAGCCTTGCTTAAAGACGCTAATGGAATCAGGTATTGCGTCTGCTCCCTAAGAATTGATGATTTTTGCATGATGGCCATTTTGGCATAGGTAGATCAATAGTGGCATATTGAATTGAATTGAACTGTTTATGTGACCGAATTGTTTAGTGTAATAATAAGGTCCCAACACCATTTTCTTCGATGATTATCAGTTCTTATCATAATCAGGATTTTAATTCCTTGCGCAACAAAGACCGAACAACTCGTAAGAAATTGAAGTATGTGAGAAAGAAAAAAGATGCAATAGTCAATGGTTCCAGGTACTTTCATCTTGACAGTTCAAAGATGCACATATTTCTTTGACAGACAGAGGCACATCAATTGACATTGAGATTATGGTGATAATCTAGCAAGGTCATCAATTGACACTGAGATCCTAAACCTGCTACGCTCCTGATCTCAATCCAATCACAGGGTGCGAGATTTAAACAAACAAGAAAATCGAACCAATTTCACTAATTTCTCAGAACATATACAAAAATGGCGAAAATGTCAAGTTTAGATAGAACTCATACAATCACTTGATAATTCTCTGATAAGACTCCACATACTTAATCCCTATTTATACACAATTCTAACGCAACAAGAAAAATAAAAAATGGTTTAGTAAATCTTCCAATTCAATGGCGACGGGACACCTCAGCTGACATAGCTGATCTGTCTAGATTTTCTTCTCCATTCGCTCTAGTCTAGATTTTCTTTTGTCCTGACGATTGCTCAAATGCACGCGGTGTTGCCATCTCAGTCTTCATGTCAGCGCTCTTTGCTAATGTGACAGCGACCTCTTGAACAATTAGAGTGTGCAGAGAAGAACTGAGGGGAAGGGGCAGTCGTCTAGGGAAGGGTTAAGCGGGAAAAAGAATGGAGTGGAAAAGAACGATGAGGGGGCAAAACACAATAATTTTGATGAAGGGCAAAACAGTCTTTTAAATTTTATAGTAATATTAATCTTCAGTTTAAAAATAACTTTTAAGTGGTCAAATTAAGAGATGGGGGTACAAGTAAAACAATTAAATTTTAGTGGGGAAATAACTAAATTTTAAGTTTCAATGAAGAAATATCTAAAAACATAAGTTTTGATGGGAATATATATAAATTTCTTTTGATAAATTAAGTAGCAAAACAAATTTTAATTAGCTGTCCAATTAAAATGCACAAAGCTTATCAACGCAATATGAAAAGATCTCATTTTTTATGGGGTGTATCTTGTGATCTAATAGACGGACGGATATATTTGTGTGTGGATCTTATTATTATTATTTTTTTGGAGTTTTATTAATCATATAATCAACACAACTGTTCATCTTTTTAAAAAAATAAACAATAGATAGCCCGGCCATTATTCTTGGAGACTTCTGTTTAGTCATGAGTCAATCCCATAATTGATTGTTGCGAAGAGAATCGTTGAACTCTATGCAATAGCCATGGCCAATAGGAATCAGTAATAGGCTAAAGATTTTAGTCAAAGAAATGTAATAGGTTAAACGTGTAATTTCATTAACAATTTCTTCTAGGGAAAGTTTTTGAGACTTGATCTATAAATTAATAATGGAAATAATATTACGGCTTAATGGGCATCAAACGAGTTCACACCTCACCCGACGTTTCTTGCAATTAAAATAGAAGGGTTGTAATAGAATAAATAAAAATTAAAGAGAATCCAATAAAAGACAACATTACCGTGACTTGTAGTCCTTTCTCATTGCTGGTTTAAACAATTAAGAAATGCACAAACATTAATTAAATTTCGAGAACTAAATATTAATTGTCCAAGTATATATCTAAATTTATGAACACATACTGTCACAAAAGGATATGCGATAGCCATATATATATATGCGGCAATAGCTTTGTTAGGATTTAGTTTTTTCGTTACTGTTCAGAAATTGAGTATATATATTCATTTTGACGAAGCATTTTTCTGTCTTGTAGTATATATTTGGTTAGAATTGAGGCTACGCCGCCATGGTACTATGCATAGCACACATTGGTCTATACTTTATATCAATAATTTGTTTTTAAAGTTCAAACAGTTTAATTAAAACCATTCAATATGATATTTATATGAAAATATACCTGTAACCTATATTTTACATTTTGTTAATTTTTTTAATATTTTCTTATGTAGTAGAAAATCACTAATCTTTAGATTGTGAGGCATGTAGCTAGCTATCGTCTCCCTTGCTCGCCATGATGACACTTCTTCCATATTAATTCTTGCTTTTGATGACTTCTACCAAATTCTTTCAATACGTAAAGATTGAGTGGTGTTCCTGGTTTTCGCATGGCTCCCTTGCACGCAAGTGTGTGAGCGCCT
This sequence comes from Carex kokanica, assembly GCA_025461125.1. Lineage (NCBI taxonomy): Eukaryota > Viridiplantae > Streptophyta > Magnoliopsida > Poales > Cyperaceae > Carex > Carex kokanica. Next base: position 353,536 of record JAJGRX010000210.1, read on the forward strand.
GTAGCAGGGTAGTAGCCTCCGCATGGAAAGGGTCGTGGGTCTCTCGAGCTTGACAGATGGCATTCTCTAGTTTACCTTGTTTATCAAAGAGAAACACTCCAGTCCCTGTTTTTCTTGTTACCTCCCATGAGGCGTCAATAAGTACTAGCCGTGTTCCCCTTTGTACCTGGATGGCATGCTCCTCTATTGCCCGTTGGTTGTTTGGTTTGGTGAATTCAGGTGCAGAGCTTTTGCCAGCAAAAGCTCTGCACCGGCAAAAATAGCTTAGGTCTGGCCTTTCAAGGTAATTGAGGGCAATGATGAAAATCATTGCTTCTGGGGTTGGCTTTAGCCGGTCGCCATTGCCCTTAATTACTTTGAAAGGCCAGACCTATGCTATTTTTTTGGATTAACACGTAGGCATCTTTCATTAAGAACAGTAAGAAACATTACATGGGTACCTGTACTAGAGCAACATAGAAGAACACAAGCAGAGAAACTGCTACTGCTAGCCTAATAAATTGAAAAAGGAAAAACCTATAACACCTAAGCAAAGATACTAATTAATACTCCTAACCCGAAGAGTTTCATAAAGAGAAAACTACATTTAAACACTATGTCAGATTTAAAAAAAAAAGGTAACCAAATTATGTTTGCTCAGTTGGTGGTGTAACTTGGTTATATCAGGAAAAGTGATTTTGCTTTTACTTTGTGTACTGAGAGATGCATTAATTCAAATATAATACAACAGTTAAGCAACTCTAGTGAGAATTAAAGAATATGTAAATTCAAGTGAGAAACTAATACAAAAGCTCTGTGCTCAACTCACTTGATCACAAAATTTGGTTTCTTTGAAGGTAACGTAAGAAGGCGTCGTACGGTTTCCCTGGTCATTGGCAATGATCTCCACTAGCCCTTGGTCATTCAGCCAGACCCCAGCGCCGGTCGCTGAAGGTTCGTTTCCGATGCATTTAATTTTTTTTTGTTTTTTGTTTTTTGTTTTTTGGGGGGTCGTCAGCGACCGGCGACAGAACCGGTCTCTGATGCCGGTCGCTGAAGACAGATTTTGCTGTAGTGATGTCGTGCCAAGACCGATTCCGATTGCGCGACTCGTGCTTCTTCCAGTCATGACCCAATTTGGTTGGTCAGCTAAAGTATTGTTGTTCGACGATTGGAAAGGAGAAGGAATGCTAATTTTATTGAAACGGTGCGAGAGAAGGCGAGAACGGATGCGCCTTTATTATGTATATTTTGATATATTTATAAAAAAAAAAATGTTAAGTGGATCTATAAATCATAGGTCAAAGAAATCGATAGAAAAAAAGATTGAATACTATTTTTAAAATATTTATAAAGTTAGTATGTATATTTTGATTCATTTATAAATGAAATGTTAAGAGGGTTCACAAATTATATATAGGTCAAAGAAAATCGTAAAAAATAAAGGATGGTTCATACCTTTATTTTTTATGTTTTTGTTATGCCTTTACTTTTTTAAAATGTCCAGCTAATGATTTTTATTTTTCTTAATTCTATACTTCTATTAAAAAAAAAATTAACTACTTTTATTTGTTCCACCATTTTAGTTTTGAACAACAAAACTCATTAAATAGAAAAATATTTGCGGGTTATATTATGTGAACATTTTAAAAATTTGTTATCTCTTTTGTGTTTGCCTATTAATTTCAAAAACAGTTTTTACTGCTATTTTGTTTTTCTAATTTTGTTTTTAAAATTTAAAGGATTTTGTAATGAAAACATTTTCTGATTTATCATCTCATATGAGTTTTACTAGAATTAAAAGATCTACGAACTATTATTAATTCAAATTATTTTTAACCGTCTCAATATATTTTGTATGCTTTATCGTAAGATGAATTATAGTGAGCCAGTCATTTCTCATGAAATTTAAAAAAAAAAGAAAAACTTGGTAAATTAGTGAAGTTTGAAGCCAATCATTTATGAACACATACTGTCACAAAAGTATGAATTTAGAAATTCTACTATTCGGTATTGAACTAGATAACGCTAGTGCAGATTAATCCATATTGAACGATGACTAAGTTTAAGTCTATCCTTGATTTTTTTAGATAGAAAGATAAAAGTCTAATCTACCAACTTTCATTTAATTGTCCTTTGCGAATTTATTTTCTCGCCGACCTGAAGGTTGGAAATGTTCCATCATGTTCAAAAACCTTGATATTCACTCCCTCTCCGTTCGATTCAATCTGATTCGGCTCTGAATCTTGATTCTAGACTCGACTTGAATCCACAATGTGCACTAATTAATTAATTAATTGATTGATTGATTGATTAATTGATTAGAGAAAATCACTAAATCAGCATACATGACACTAACATTAGACATCTGCCCTCCATATAGGATGTCGCAGATTTGAAACTCGGATAAAGAAATTCTTTATAGATATTAAATAGTTGAGTAGTTTGATTTTCTAATCTTTATTAAAAAAGAAGATACATTAGACATCTGCAATATATATAACAGGAGCATATTCAATCAAGTTTGATAATTGAATGATATTTATATGCATCACAAATTTCATTAGACTCGACCTGAAAGAGAAGCGCTATATATTTTCTGGAGTGAGGCTATGGTGCTATGCATAGCACACATGCTTAGTGTACTACGGCTCAATATGGTACTTTTTAAATTCCTAACGGTCGATCCGACCGTTCAATGTGATAATCATATGAATATGTACTTGCAAACTAAATTTTACATTTTTTTCGAATTTTTTTACTATTTTTTTAGATAGGTAGAAAAATCAGTGTTTTTTGAAAATTCTGGACCATCAAAATTCTACCTATCTAAAAAAATTCGAAAAAATGTAAAATTTAGTTTGCAAGTACATATTCATATAATTATCACATTGAACGGTCGGATCGACCGTTAGGATTTTAAAAAGTACCATATTGAGCCGTAGTACACTAGCCATCCGTGCTATGCATAGCACCATAGCCTCACTCTATTTTCTGAGCTTACTTTCAAATATTCAGCACACAATAAAACGAGTTCACACCTCACCCGACGTGCTCGTTACGTAGCCATCTGGAAATACAGACCAATTTGTGTTATGCGTATGCAGTACCATAGCCTCACTCATTTGGTTAGTGTAGTTTATAAAAAAAAAAAAAAAAAAAACTATTCCTATAGTTAGGCAACCATAAGAAAACTGGGAAATTTGAAGGAAAAAAAAAACAATCTTTTTCCGTTCATGCACCTATCTTTACACTTATTCTCAGTCGAGTGATTTGACGAGCATAGATTCTCATTCTCACTAGCATGATGCAGACTACTATTTGCACAAAAGAAAATGTTCAAAGACTAAGAATGAAATACTACTGTTTGTATACAAATGATAACATCATAATATATTGTTGAACGTATAATTTACTAATAAATAGACCCCTTGAGGACCATTTAAAAAATCCTCATAACCTGAAAAAACAAAGTAACAATTGGCATTAAAGGTTATATTGTGCATTCCTTTTAGTTACATGGATATAATTCCAGAGATTTTTTTGTGAAGTTCACTGTAAATTTAGGAATTAACACAGCAAGTTAACAATAAGGTTTTACCTAGGAGGTCTTTCCAGGGCTACCCATCCAAATTTTCCTTTTCTAAAATCACATAATACACGAAAAGCTGCATGATTAACATCTCCACCAAACACTTGTAATGCGATTTTATCAAGAAATCTGTGCAAGAATTTACTTTCAGTTAATATAATAAGAACAGATATAAATATGACCTTAATTTAATTTCATGTATTATAAAGACGCTTACGTTCTACCACAATCTCCATCTAGATCAAGCTTGTAACGTTTTGAAAGTGCTCCAGGACCTGTTCAAATCAAGAAATGTAATTTAATTGCTCTTTACATATTATGGAAATTATAATATTTCTTCAATCTTTTAGAGTGCTCAGGAATCTAATTAAATTCAATTTAGCTTTAACAAAATAAGTAAATAACCACGTAGATATTCACAGCAGAGTTATACCTAGAAATGAACAAACCTCTACAAGTTACTGAAAGCCCACATAACAAAGATAAAAGAGTGAGGCTATGGGACTATGCATAGCGCAGATTGGTGTGCACTACGGATTAATATTTTTGTTTCCAAAGTCCAAATAGTCGATCTGAACTGTTCAACGTGATCTACATATGAAAATGTACTTGCAGACTAAATTTTACATTTTTTAGAATTTTTTTACTATTTTTTTAGATAGGTAGAAAATCGCTTGATTTGAAAATTTTAAACCATCCAAAAGCAGTGATTTTCTACATATCTAAAAAAATAGTAAAAAATTAAAAATAATGTAAAGTTTGCTCTCCAAGTACATTTTCATATGGAGATCATGTTTAACGGTTCGGATCGATTGTTTTAACTTTAATAATAGAGATATGGATCCATAGCGCCGGTCAATTCGTAATACATATTACCATAGGCTCACTCAAGATAGAATATAGATCTACTCTAAGAGGTAATAGTTTGAGTTTTACAAGTACCTAAAAGCCTAATACAGAACTACCATCCAGTCTTAGTATATGAAAAATAGAAAAGAGTGGGGCTATGGTACTGTGCATGGCATGCATAGGTCCATACTATGGATTAATATCTCTATTTTCAAAGTCCCAACAATCAATCTGAATCGTTCAACATGATCTCCATATGAAAATGCACTCTATTGTTGATCAAATATTATAATTTTCAGAATTTTTCACTATTTTTTTTATAGTTAGAAAATCACTTGATCTAAAGATTCTAGACCTTTCAAAAATAGTGATTTTCTACCTATCTAAAAAATAATAAAAAATTCTAAAAAATGTAAAATTTAGTCTGCAAGTACATTTTGATATGGAAATCATGTTTAAACAGTTCAGATCGACTATTTAAACTTTGAAAAAGAATAATATTGATTCTTAGTACGGACCAATCCGCGCTATGCATAGTACCATAGCCTCACTCAAATAGAAATATTGGTAATCTTTATAAACCTACCAACTGTAGGCAACTTGATTAAAATTTGTACAAGGATGGCTGCAACGTCAACAACATCATATGATCTCTCACCAATATCATCACATATGGCAAGTTTAATAGCAGCAGTCTGGTCACTTATTCGCATGGGTAAAATTCCAGGTGAGTCTAGTAACTCTAGGTCCTTGCCGAAATGGACCCACCTGCTCCATTGTTATTCAAATCCAGTTAACATTTTTTCCATAATGCAATTTGAGCAGGAAAAAAAAGAAGTGCTTTTTGAAAATCACACATGGCTTTTAGTTGTACAGTTGAGACCATTAGGGTCCAAAATCAATCAACCCAAAAATATGACTAAATTTCCCCTGCCTTTCTCAGTTTAACCCCATGCAATAGATCAAAATCTAGAGACTAACATTTAAATATGCTTCTTATCCAGAAATAAAGGCATCTAAATCTACTTGGTTCTTAATTTTTCTAGAAAGTCCCTAGTTAAAAGAGTTTAATTCCATAGAAGGCAAAATCGGCCGTTCCGGAGTGGAATCGGCCGTTCCGAAGCGGGATCGGACGGTGCCGATCCGATTCCAGACTGATTTACGCGGACAGTGCAAATTTCGGTCAATTTCGGCCGTTTCGGCCATATTTCGGCCAGTTCCAGTCAAATTTCAAAACGTTCCGGCCCGTTCCAGTCAAATTCCTGCCGAAACGCAAATATAAACAAGTTGAAAATTTTTTGCGGCAGATGGGATTCGATCTCTAGATCATTGGAATGGAGTCCAAGCAAGTTACCACCACACCATCCAAGTGATTTTGATTTATACCATAACTCATTTGTATATATATAATACTTATATCACAGATTGATACAAATCAAAAGTCCGATTTTCTGATCCGATTCGGCCGATCCCGACCGATTTTTCCGATCCGGATCGGGATCGGTTGGGGCCGATCCCGATTCCGATTCCGATTTTTCCTTCTATGTTTAATTCTACATACACAAAGAATTAACATTCAATGCACTTGATTTGTTTTGATCTCAACTGAATTTGGGCGAATTTGGGCTTAGAAAAATAAAATACCTAAGTGGGAGGATTATCAACATCAAACAGACATGCCCTTTTCCACAATAATCTAACCAATGGGCGTTTATTTTCGAAATAAAATTGTTGGCTGTTAGTTACAAATGTAAGAAATGTTCAGTGCTGCTAGCAAAGGCAAAATCCATTAGTAATTTTTAACAAACCTAAAAGCAAAAAAAAAAAAAACAGTACTTGAGTTCTCTGGTGACACCAGGCCTTGGAGCAGCTGGACACATTCTTCGTTTAAGCAAGCGATTAATTAGAGATGATTTGCCCACATTTGGATAACCCACAATGCCAGCCCTAACCTATATAACAAGTTATTCACTTAAATAGTTAAATAGCATAAATTAAAATCTAACTAAGATAATCCCACCATAAATATTTGTTTGTTAAACAACAATTTGTTTATTAAACAAATGTAAATTGTAAAAGTAACTTGGAAAGCCTAACTTCTTCAAGTCCATGGCATACTGCGTAAATTACAAAAATGGTTTTTTACGGGTGGACCATTTCTCCCATTTCTAAAGTACCATTTGGGTCCCTAGGCATTCAGAATTTATACATGTGCCCCTATCATCAAAATACCAATCAGATATATAAACTAAGAAACCAAGATTTTATTGCTGACCAGGAATGAGTCTTAAGCCAGTTTTGAAGATTGAAGAATGATAGAAGGAACCAAAGGGACGCAAATTGAAATGTTTAGGGACCAAAATTGAAACTTCGGCACTTTACTGACTTTATATAGGAGATGCATGATTTTAGGGATTGTTTTCATAAATTGAATTGATTGTAACAGTATAAAGAAAGGGAAAAGGAGTACAGGTCGAGGAAGGAGGCCTTTAGCTCTTCTTTTGACGTTCACATCACTTGCTAGTGACTTGGCAAGCCTACTTAGCTTCATTGCACCCTAAAATTGCATCAGGCTAAAATTTCATATCAAATTTACACAAATATTAATTATTGAGATAGATGGAACAAGAGAAGGGTTCAAATGCCTCCATTTTTTAGATGTTAATAACTTAAATTTAAAACTCAAATATCAAAATAAAACCGTTAGATTTGATCTATATTCTTTTCTCTATGCATATATAAAAGATTGCGACATTCAACTTTATTTTGACAATATCAAGAATTTACAAAAATACATCGATATGGGATTATGGATAAATTCTGAACATTGAATTTTCAGCTTATTGATTCGTATAAAAAGAAAATCGAAAATTGATAAAAAAAAAAATTGTGCATGTAGAGAAAGTAATATAGATCACATCTACTGGTTTTATTTTGATATACAAGTTCTAAAAATTTTGTTATTAGAAAATTAAAAGGTTCGAGGCATGATGGAGGCACAAAAAATGGAGGCATTTGAACCCTCCTCATGGAACAATAGAATACAATGAAGTACTAAGGTCACTACCATTCCTAGCTTTCCATTTGCCAATATAACCTTCACCCCTTGCTTTGCAAAGTAAGAAGCCCATGCATTTCTGTCTGCTTTAGAAACCATGTCTTCTCTATTCAGAACCAGAATCTTTTTTCGGTTTCCAAGCCATTTATCCATCTACACATGTAATATAATTTCAGTATTTTGTTTTGCACTAATCACCTCAAACATAAAAGCACCATGAAATGACACATTATAGTTCCATGTACAAAGGATATAACGAAAATTAAGGTTACATGAGAATAATAGTTTTCTAAAAGCACATTTTATGAGAAAATTTGAGATCCTTGAAGGTTATATATGTAAAAATAATTAATATAGAGACAAAGAAGACTTGCCATAGGATGGCTTGTGGCCAAAGGTATCCTTGCATCTCTAACTTCAATAACTACATCCATAAGTTTTAACTGTTCTTTGAGCTCTCTCTCAGTTTTGCCTATATGGCCAGGGTACCACTACAAAGCAAAAGATTTTGATGAAATTTATAATTATACCCTATTTAGTAAGCTACTTAAGTTCAAAGAGGAATGTATTTCATGTATAAGCACACCTTATACCTGAACTGGTCGTAGAGGCCTTGCCCAATAATTTATATCCGACTCCAAATTATCCCAATTGAACTCTTCATTGTTTGGTACTCCATGTACATATATAGAGAAATCAGATTTCCCTTTAGAAGACCGATCTAATGATGTAGCAGCAGTCTGTCCGGTGAAAGCATATTTTTAATTGTACAATAAAAGAAAAAAATGGAAAAGATTATATTTTTCTTGCATTTTTGTACATGATAAACCAAATCAATTTCAGCAGTTAGATGTGTATATCAACAGTTGATGCCTTTTACAGTGTCATTCATATTTCAGCATCCTAAAAGTAAAATTTAGTACAAAATCAAGAGGTTATGAATCATATCAGTAGTCAAATTCCACTGTCAGCATCAAACCATCAACCTTAGGAGGTTACATACAAGAAATAATAAAAAGGAAACTACATAAATTAAGCACAAGTCTCAGTTGAAATCAGTAACCACCTGATCTTCTATTTGGCAAAAGAAACATCCACATTATTTCCGACCTAGTAATTTAAATACAAAAAAAAAACAGGAAGCACTGACCGCTCTAGGGACAGAGCATCTGTTTGGAGCAGCGATGACATATGTGGAGCTTCTAAAACGCTGAGATTGCGCTAAGGATGAGCTTGGTTGAGGTAGAGGCGCTAATGACAGCGCCATCGAATTGAAGAATCAGATGGAGTGAGTGGGGGAGGAGAGAAGTGGGTTATCGGGAAAAAAAAAAAAAAAAAAAGTCTGAAGAATTTAATTCAGTAAATTGAATTAAATTATCCGATAGAAAATTTTATCTAAGTTTTACTAAAAAGAATGGGCTTAACGGCCTGTATTCTTTCCCCAGAAAATTCCATTTCTTGTGTATTTTGGAGGCCCACCACAATTTCGACACCTTCTACTTATTATAGAAATAAAATGGAACACTATATGTATATCTATTTTTTTAGATTTCAAAATTTTCAAAATTGTTATCAAATCAAGTGTGATATAAATTTGTGGCAACTTGACGCTTGAGGCACCATTTTTAAAAACACCCAAAGTTAAATAAAGATTAATAAAAATGCCCACACCATCAAACTTTTATTAAAAATGCTCAAACCGGCCATTTAATGGCCGGTCCTGATTAAAAATCCCGACTGGCCATTTTTCCATTAAATGGCCGGTCCCGTGGTTTTTTTTGTTTTTCCTGTTTTACACATTCAGTTAAGAAAAATTTCATGGATAACTGGATACACAAGCAGGAATGTGATTGCAGAGGTCCCGTGATTTGAAGTACTTTCGTTTGATAATACAGGCGCGAGAAAGAATTCAGAGTCATAATTAAATTCGCAGACGTATCATTCAATTCAATATCATCCACAGAAAATGTGTTATTAAGAAATCCACACAAATTAGAATAAAAAAAGTTCACAACATATAAATAAAAAAGTGTGACAATAGAGATAAATCACTTCCTACTACTACTACTACGCCTAAAACTAAATCCCTGAAAGAAACCGCTTCCGGCAGATGGTCTACTAGATGGCTCTGCTTGGGTTCCAGACGGCCCTGCTTGGCTTCCAGACGCCCTTGTTGTACGCCTACTAGTTGACCTTCTCGGTTGGCTTCCAGATGGCTCCCTTTGCAGTCCAACCGCCTCACCTCCTAAAATAATTGTATCTCCCATTGCTTCTGCAAACATAACAGAAGCATCTAAATTGCTTGTAGCGGGGAACGCCGTGACCCTCCGGACACACTTGCCCTTGCCCTAGCTGGGTCATTCTCGTACTCATTGGCTGCAGTTCTTGCCTCTGCATTTGTATATGTTATTTAGTAAGTTGGTGCAAATTGAAAGTAATTATAATTTTTTTTAATGTTACGTATCTCTTCGTTGCCTATCGACAGTGGAACGTCGAGGTTGATGCCCCCCTTCACCTACCTTCCAGTTCATCCATTGGCATTACATGACGGATGTGTTTTCGCCGCCCATGTCTAATCCATCCTTGTGCAGGGAGAATTTTTGGTTCAGTATTATAAGGCCAATCTGCCATATTGCCAATAAGAACAAACACCCAACTCCAAGTACTCTCAAGGTAGTCCACATTGTACTAGTGTGCAACAAATTCGTCCTCACGCCAGTTTCGGTTTCGACAAACTGCTAACACACGAGCGCATGAAATAGAGATTAACTAGATACCTCTGCATTCACATTCCATTTGGTTGTTGGGACCGCGTTTTACAATGTACATACACTCCCTGTGTGTTATCTCCATAACTCCCAAGTCGTTGCGACTGCAAGGAATATACTCATTTGGAACTGAAACTTAGTACTGACTTTGGCCGTGCGTGTAACGCACCAAACGCATGTTGCAGCTTTCTCCCATTTTCTCCTCAACTTCTCCGAAACCCAAACGGAAAACTTCTGGCCATTGTCTTTTAATTCCATGGCTTGCTATCACCGGTCAACAAATCATTGGTTGCACTTGTAGAATGTATCCTCCTATGGCAGCAACGGTTAGTCTACGGCTATCCCGGAAGACGTTGTTGAGGCACTCAGAGCCGTTTGTTGTCATTATACCAAACCAGTATCCTCCATCACAGGTCTGGAAAATCTTCTCATAATTAGACGGCTCCGTCGGATCATTCGGACGAACTTTGCCAACCTTCCGTAAATATGCATTGCACCTTGGATTTAGCTGCACAAAACAAACATATGTTATTTCATTTTCAGAGTAGAGTTACAAAAAAATTAAACGAAATGTTATACATTACAAATACCTTAGCAAACTTTTTGAACATCTCTTTCAACTTTCTTGGCTTCTTCTTCTTGGCTCCTTTTTTGAACCTTTGTCCGTACCACCTTTCTTTTCCACAGTTCTGAACCAGGTTATCAGCAACATGCTGAATGCAAAACCTGTGCACAAAAAACTCTAGAGACCATTCGTATTCTACTGTCAGTGCAGCTTTCATCCCCTTGTGCTGGTCTGATATAACACAGACGAATTTGTTATATCCAAGCACTTCATTCCTCAACCATTGCAAGAAGAAACTCCAATTCTTGGTATTCTCCTTATGCACGATTGCAAATGCAAGAGGCAACAGTTGGTTCTCGGCATCATAATGCACAAGCTATCAAGAGCCTCCATTCGTACCGTCCTGATAAGAAGCATGCATCTATGCTGATCACCGGTCTCAAGAACTGAAACGCTGCAATGCATGGACCAAAAGCCTAGGCGATGGCCCTGAACTGAACTTTGCCTTCCTTTATTACTCCTGTGTCTTTGTCTTGTATCGGACTAGTCAGAAATTAGTACTTCAATCCGGAATTGTTGACAGAAATTGCCATCAATAGTGGTCTCAGCAAGCCGTACGAATCCTCCCAACTCCCAACTTCCAAATTCTCGGGCTATTGCAAGCTCACGACCCCTCCATAGTCGGTTGTATTTCGGGAATAACTTTGTCATACACAGTCATAACACAGTTTGTCACTGACTGGATGCTCATACAGGGTCAGTCTTAATGCTGTTTCTAATGAGATCAGAAATGATTAATGCCGTCAGACATTCATTGTCGACCCTTGTATACTCAGTCATGCATGTGTGAGGCTTGTCTTACTTCGTTATAACCCACGCATCTCCATATCCCGATGGTTTCCCCCTTAGTTCGTAACCACAACGCCGGTCTTTGCACACCACATGAATCTGGCTGCTGTCACTCTTCTTCATTCTTATCTCCTGATTCTTATGAGCATGGTGCTCTCTAATCTTCTTTATTAATTCATTTTTGCTTTTAAAAAATTGGTTTACGGTCAGCTCACCTGTGTACACGATCCGTTGCCCATAGGAACCAATATTTGCTTCTCTAAACTCAGATACATCATTGAAGGCCGGAAACGGGTGCGTACCACTCCGCCCGTTAAGCGGCGCTGAGCCAGAGCTGCTCCGAATGGGCTCTTCGGCTGTTTCAACTGGACCATCTCCACCACATCCCTCCAGGTGATTAGAGTCCCAGTCCTCTCCATCATACTCATCCCCACTTTGTAAACGTTCATCCGGAATTTCATTGATATTTTCAAAATCCGACCCAACTTCATCGTACATTTCATCACTGCCAGATGACTAACTTCATTTCGGTTTTATTATTTTTTAAAATAAAAAATGATGCTACGTAGTGATTTTAAAATATTATGAATAAAATAATCAGCTGGAAGAATTTAGGGGTCTGAGGTGGAAGATGCTTATCTAACAAAGGCACAAGAGACTTGTGCACTCATCCTTAATATCTTGATAATTTAAACATTTACACACTCATAACAGAAAACAACATACATACATCAACTCAGGCACAAAGAGAGAGAGAGAGAGAGAGAGAGAGAGAGAGAGAGAGTCAAAGAAGCATTTCAAGTATCTAAGACAACAGTATAGTAACATGCCCTCGCTCGGGAAGGTTATTGAGTTTAGCGTTTTCTTCCACCACCCATTTCTCCAAGTTTTCCAATTTCAAAAGTTCTAAGGATTGTAGACACGGAAATCCCTTTGTCGAGCAAATCATTTGCTTACCTGTGTCTGCTCCGTCTTGTAAGCTTAGAAATTTCAGGGTTTTAACCATCTCTAGTCGCAGCATGGGATCTTCCTTCAAACCGGACTTGTTTAGAGTGAGCTTGATAAGATTTGGTGGGAACTTGACATTATCTATGAAAAAGTTCCTGCAACTCCACTTTCCCTCTAACCGAACTGATCTCATAGTCTCAAGATTTGAAAATGCCCTTGCATCGACAAACTCCGATTGCACAGTCGCCTTTTATTGTCAATGATAGGAGATTAACCGATTGGACCCCAACAATTCCAACACTGATAAATCTAGCATTTCTAAATTTAATGCCAAAAAGGAATGGATATGATTAATATCAAGTTCTCCGTAATGACAGTTGTTATTACCGTGGATTGCTACACGAAACAGGGATTCAATCGTTCTATCATCTGGGTTAGCAACCAAAAACCCCTCCTTGTTAGATTGATCGATGGCAAATTTATGGACAGCAGGATTAACACAACAATATACTTGATTGAACCAAAAAAGGATCTCTTCGAAACATCAACCAACGACCTGTAAGTATGTTTAAAAAATAATTATTTTCCTGATGGATGGGTGAAGCAAGACTTGAAAATTCAATAGACATACTGAAATGTGTGATTTGATAAACAATTAAAAGTACCTTTTCACAAGTTGATCGAGGTCCGTTTTTTATTTTTCTGTAGCATAAACAAAAATTAAATGCGTGGAGGATGGAAATTGTTGAGTTGGTGTTTAAATTCTTTGATTCATGGATTACTGTTCAGATTATCATCTCTCATTGAGAAACGACTTGTGTTTATGTGCCGACATTTTTATTAATATCCAAAATTAATTATAAATTATTAAATATACCCAGCTTAGCTGGATCTTTTTTTAAATGTCCAAACCGGTCAAAAAATGGTCGGTTGGGATTTAAATTAGGACCGGCCATTTTTTGGCCAGTCAGAAGATTTTTTTTTTTGAAATATTTGTTAGATTACTTCTTTTGATGTATAATTAGTATAATTATACTAAAATACGCTAAATTACTTGAAATTATAATTACGCTAAATTACGCTAAGAGATGCGATATCTTCACTAGAAGGCGAAAAACGATGACTAAATTTCAAACGGTTATAAAATAGCGCTCGAGTGTCCGATTTCAACAAATGACCACTTTTCGGAAAGCTTACGAAAATATGCATGCGTCGGTGACCGCTTTGCTATTTTTTGAAATTCAAAATTGACAAAAAACAAAGGGAAGAGCCTCAAAACTTGAGTTGAAGTTTTCGATTAAGATTTTCATTTCTATTTTTCAATCTAAGTAGCTCAGTAAATTGGTTATATAATGAAAGATGGTACTAAATCGGCCTAATTTAGCGTAATTTAGCGTAAATCGGCCTTAATTTTTTGGAATTTAGCGTTTTTTTTAATTTTTTTACTATTTTTTATGATTTATGAAAGATGGCACTAAATCGGCTTAATTTAGCATAATTTAGCGTATTTCAGTATAATTAGCATAATTTAACATAATTTCAAGTAATTTATCATATTTTAGTATAATTATGCTAATTATATATCAAAAGAAGTAATCTAACAAATATTTCAAAAAAACAAAACCCTCCTGACCAGCCAAAAAATGGCCGGTTCTAATTTTTAATCCAACCGGCCATTTTTTAGCCAATTTGGACATTTAAAAAAAAAAAAAACCAGCTAAACTAGATATAATTAACTTTGGATATTAATAAAAAAATGTCAGGTTTATGTGCGCGTGTTGATGTATATACTAATTAATTTACTTTTAAATTTATAATGCTATTTGACTTTTTAAATATTTCTTTTAAAATTATTAAAATAACCTTTGTTTGTGAGTTACCCTCTTATTTTTTATTGATACAACAACCAAACATAGGCGTTATAGGTATATATCATTTGACCAAATTAATTTATTTTGCTCTTATTTGAAAATTCAAGTTCTTTGCTTGCCATGGATCTGTACACACTAATATTTTCCCATATGAATAAATATTTTTTTAAAACTGCCACTAATTCTACCAGTAAGTTAAACAACGAATAATTACAAAGTAAGAACATTACAATATTGCAACTCATGCTGTAAAAGCAAACTCCATGATCAAGAAAATAGTGTTTTAAAAATGGCAAAAAGAAAGAGAGAAAAAAAGAGAGCATTGTCAGATCAATAATAACCCGCTCCCAAATTATTTAACTTTCAAATAATCCCATTATGCCCCTGCATTTCCACCAAAGAGGTTCCAATCATTAACCTTGAAGCTTGTAACTGCCAGTCTGAAAATCTCTTGTACTGGTAAGCATCCCGATTGCTCAGCTGGCACCGCAATACCAGCTCCTACTGATCTTGCACTCTCACTCAGTGGGCTGAGACAACAGACACATATAAATAACAATAAACAGATAGTAAAATAAAATAAATACGCGTAAAAGAAATATAATAATAACAACCCCAAGAAATAGTTATATTACTTACCAGTAAACAACAAGACTCTAGGCATGTCATAAAAGATATTAAAAATTACAGGGAAGAAATTAACAGTAGGTAATGAGTTTATGTTATTGTCAAACTATACTACACTTAAGTATGCTTTGGTTCAGTTCAGCATAAATCATATTGTTAATGAGTTTTAAGTTTTAATTCTTTCACTTTGTTTTTATCAGAGGATTAATGAAAGCCTTATGTTAACAGAGCATTTTTGGATTAATGTAGCACATGGAATATAAAATCAAGACAGCACTGCATATGGTACGTGCGCTGCATGAAGCCAAAACAAATCTGTTAAAATCTTTACCCTTGTGTTGTCCTGATCTGTACCAGTTCATCTGGAATTTGGTACAAGGCTTAATTTTTAACCAAGCACAACTACTCACTTAATTAGCAAGGGTTCATATGCAGTGATGAGCACGTCAGTCAAAACATTCTTCAGACGAATATTTGCAAGATACGTCTGTAAAAAAATTTAATATCACAAGTTAATATCACAAGTTAATTCACAAGTTAATTCATAAATAGCTGTATCACATTCTGGATATTAAAAAAAAAAAAAAGGAAAATAGAATTAAATAGCTATAGCACTGATTTACCCGCACTATATTTTCTGCTCCTCTTCCTTGCCTCCCCTTTGAAATAGCCTAAAGAAAAAAAAAAGTAGGAATAGCAGTTAATTAGGTATATATATTTTAAGAGTGAGGCTATGGTACTTTGCAAAGCGCGGATCGATCTGTGCTATGGATCCATATCTTTATTTTTTTTTAAATTCAAATAGTCGATCTGAACCTATCAAAATGATCTCCATATAAAAATGTACCAAGTGACCAAATTTTATAATTTTCAGAATATTTTTACTATTTTTTTAAGTAAAAAATCACTATTTTTGGATGGTCCAGAATCTTTAGAACAAGTGATTTTTTACTTATCTAAAAAAATAGTTAAAAAAATAGAAAATTTGGTCTCCAAGTACATTTTCATATGGAGATCATGTTGAGCGGTTCAAATCGACTATTTGTACTTTGGAAACGAAGATATGAATCCACGCTTTGCAAAGTACCATAGCCTCACTCTATATGTAAGTATCAGTTTATTTCTCAAGCAAAGAACTTTCATTCTCAGATGCTGGTACCAGACCAGTCACTGTCGGTACCAAAACAAACCAGTAAGAGAGAAAGAGAGACAGAGTCGTACCAGTTGGCCCACTGCAGTCATAGCTGGTACCGGTGCATTTTCATATTGCAATCCAGTAAGCTCCATAGTACCAGAATGCTCAAGCACCTGCACAAGGGTAAAAAAGGTAACAAGCCAACCAAGGAACTTAAGAAAAAACTGAAACATAGGGTCTGATCGGAAGGAGTGAGACTCTTCAGAAATAAGAAATGGAATTCTTAATTTGGCAAATTCTCTGATCGAAACAAAAAAAAAAAACAAACGGAAAATTATTTTATTTGAGAGGATTTGAAAGGATAATTTGGACCCTATAATATCTTGAGACTTGTGGTCGGATTTGGCAAGAATTCAACATGCACCATTAAAATTACTTATTTGCCCCCACTGTGTTTGAGTTTTTACTCTGTTGCTTACACATCTATCGCATTTGATGCAGCTTTTGTAAATTTGATGAAAATTATGGATATTTTTTTCTTCTCAACAATGAATTCATCTAATTAATATAATGATTCCGATCAAACATTTTTCAAATTGAAATCATCTCTATTTATCTCTTTTCCAATAAATTGAACTCATTTCTTCTTTATCATTGTTTCGATCATAGCCATACTCTGTCAAGAAATGAATTACCAAAACAAGGAGCAAATAAATTTACTACAACAATTCAATCATATTTTCCTCGTATGTTTTCATTTAATGACATATGAAATTGTCCCTTATTTGCTGGCCATTGTTGGTTTATATTGCAATTAAATTCAGTCTTGGTAACACTAATGAGCAAAATTTGGAGCTGAATTGACCAAAATTAGGTTTAATTAATTCTACCTTTTAGAATAAAATGAGGCCTATAAAGTTGAGTGAGTAGCTTTCATATACAAAATCAGAAACAAATAAAAGAACAAAAAATATCTAGAAATTGAAAAATTAATATACCATGTTATCTGTTGCATCTTGTTCAACGGCAAGATCACGCAAAAACCAGGTGGCACTCTCGTGATCTGCCACCTCATTCTTTAAATCCAGCAGCTCAAATATGAGGCTCTCGTCCCTTAAGGGGTCCACAAACACCTCCTTTTTAAAATTTAAGCAATATGAAATCTAAGTCTTAGAAATAAGATACTTCGACTTTGTATAAACGTCATTACAAAGAGAGAACGGTCACATAAAACAAATTATGAAAAAAAGCAACAGTTTCAATATCAGTATCATTAAGAGGTATGGTATCAGTTGGTACGACCTTGTACCAGCCAAAATAGGAAATTTCACAAAAAATATACCTGATGATCTGGAACTTGACGAATGTTGCTCACATCCTGTATCAAGAGAAAAGCAATGCATGTCAAAATACATCAAAATTAGTGCACAAATTCAATCATTTTTAAACTCTTTTACAACAAAAAGCAACTTCTTTGATATCTGGATGATTAATTGCTTATAAAATATAAAGCAGGGTTTAATTTGAAAAATACATATACAGATTATAGATGTAAGTGAGAATAATTCTGAAGTACCTGAAATCTAGTAGGGAAAGAGCAAGAAATCGCACCCCCAAATAAAGGTCGCTCAATGCAAACATCATTGGTCATTTTTCTATGCTATCTTCTTCTGTAAATTTAAAAAATAACAAAAATATAAAGAAATAAAAGATGGATTATTTAAGAACAAAGCAAACGGGGTTTAGATAAACCCCCACAGAATTAAGCGTAGAATTGAGAAATAAGGAAAGGAAGAAGAATTGCAGATACCAACCACTTCAAGTTAAATGCAATTATCTCATTGCATTTGGGAATGAAATTATTTATGTATGACGAGATTGGAATTTTTATTCTAGAGATTGTAACTATAGCGTCAAAACAAAGCTATAGAAGTAGCTACCGTTTCAATACAGGTTCAAGATCCCCAAGGTAACCCAATTTTTGAGTTTAGATCAGGACCGTCCAATCAGAAGTTGGGCCAATCCGGTCCAGATGGAATGCAGGGTACTCTTTAATATTCGTGCAGGGAAGATCGAACGGTCCGGATCTAAACTCACAATTTGAGTTACTTTTGGGGAATCCAAATTCTTCAATATAAGCCCGACTAGAAATCTCTAGAAAGCTGAATTCGATCTGAACCGTCTGTTAATACAGGCAAAGCCGAGCCGAGAAGTCTGAGCTAAAAACAGTGGCTCGTGGTAGCTCGAATCCTGAACGTTGCGGGTTCTCGGGTTTGACTGTTCGGATGCCCGGAAACAGGAGATTAGGAGAAGGGGACGACGAAGAGTTGTGGTCACGGAGTAGAGTTGGGGAGAGAAATTGAGATGGGCTTTATTTGTTAAAAATAAGTTAATGGACCTTTACGGACTGGAGTTGGGCCGTCTAGAAAATTTTGATAGAACAATGCTTCAATTGGGACCTAGTGTTTGTAGAGTTCAATTAATTTAATGAGGAAAATTAAATATAGTTTATTTTCAATTGAATTTTTTAATTAGAAATAATAAGGAAAAATGTCTTAATTTTATTTTTCAGAAAAAAATTTCGAAACCACTATTTTTCAGAAAAAAAATATTTCAGAATTTTTATAGCATATTGCACCGAGATTTTTATTAATACCCTAAAAAATATATATATATATTAAAAATGCCCTCTGTTTTCAAAAAATTTTGAAAATGCCCTAACCGCCCAGTGAACAGGCGGTTCACTCTACCTACCCAACCGCCCCTTCACTGGGCGGTTCTCCTACTCTACCCAACCGCCCAGTGGTTGGGCGGTCCGCTATATTTTTTTTTTTCTGGCCTTAAGGCCGCTGGTTCCTTCTCCCTCCCTCAAACCCTACCCGCCCCACCCCCTGTTCCGCCTACCCGACCCGAGCAGCCCCCCAGCGCCCCCCCCCCCGACCACCCCCGCCCACCCCCGCCCACCCCCGGCCTCCCCTCTACCCGGCCACCCTACCCTCGGCCTCCCATTCCCCTCCCTCTTCCCGTTCTCTCCTCCTCTCTACCCGGCCACCCCTCCCCTCCCCCACCTCGCCACCACCCCCTCCCCCACCGGCCACCCCCTCTCCCTCTCTCGGCCCCCCTATCTCTCTCTCTCTCGGCCAACTTTCTCTCGATCGGATTTTTTCTGGTATGTTTACGTAAATTATTAATTTTTTTTGTAGAATTAAGCGGAAGTTTGTAAATTGAATTGCCGTATGCGGGTTGTTGATTTTCCCGACGCGATGAATTAAATTAGGGTTCTATAAATTAAATTAGAGTTTATAAATGAAATTAGGATTTATAAATTAAATTAGGGTTTATAAATTAGGGTTTATAAATTAAATTAGAGTTTAGGTTTTATAAATTAAATTATGGTTTATAAATTATGTTTTTAATTTAGAGTTAGGATTTATAAATTAAATTAGGATTTATAAATTAAATTAGGGTTTATAAATTAAATTAGGGTTTATAAATTAAATTAGGGTTTAGGTTTTATAAATTAAATTAGGGTTTATAAATTAAATTAGGGTTTAGGTTTTATAAATTAAATTAGGGTTTATAAATTAAATTAGAGTTTAGGTTTTATAAATTAAATTATGGTTTATAAATTATGGTTTATAATTTAGAGTTAGGATTTATAAATTAAATTAGGGTTTATAAATTAAATTAGGGTTTAGGTTTTATAAATTAAATTAGGGTTTATAAATTAGGGTTTATAAATTAAATTAGAGTTTAGGTTTTATAAATTAAATTATGGTTTATAAATTATGGTTTATAATTTAGAGTTAGGATTTATAAATTAAATTAGGGTTTATAAATTAAATTAGGGTTTAGGTTTTATAAATTAAATTAGGGTTTATAAATTAGGGTTTATAAATTAAATTAGGATTTATAAATTAAATTAGGATTTATAAATTAAATTAGGGTTTATAAATTAAATTAGGATTTATAAATTAAATTAGGATTTATAAATTAAATTAGGGTTTATAAATTGTGCACTGCAGATACTATGGAGAGGGGCGGTAGTTCGTCCAGTACAGAGGCTCCCAGTGCATCCGGTGCAGAGCCTCTCGGTGTAGACCACGCTACACATGCAGCTGATACATTCAGCCCTCTTCTGTGGATTCCACACATTCAGCACAGGGTCGCGCTCGCATCTACGGAGGTACGTTGTTTTTTAAGCAATTCAGTTCAAATTACAGATTTTTAATATGGCATATAGTAAGTCGCTCAGACTGAAATCATTGTTAAATACAGGACGAGACGATGTTGACCGTGAGACATCGCACCTCCGGGATACCGTACGTCGGTCATCCTCTGATGGAGCAGTGCATTATGCATCTCGGATTGTACCAGCTTGCTACCATGCCACAGGGTCAGATCGACCAGGCTCTGATGAGCGGGCTCGCGGAGAGATGGCGACCGGAGACTCATTCGTTCCACTTACCCTTTGGGGAGATGACCGTGACCTTAGCAGATGTGAGCGCTCTATGGGGTCTACGGATCGATGGTGAGCCTATCAGCGGTGTCTCCGACAGTCCACTCCACGTGGGGATGATACGGCGGCTTCTTGGGGTAGCGGATCCAAAGACGCTACAGAAGAAGAAGAAGAAGAAGGATGATGAGGAGTTTCGGTATTCGGGGTACTGCATTAGCCTAGCGGCGCTCCGTGATCACTTTTTTCTGCATCGGATCACAGCCGAGACCACTGATCTGGAGGCCGTCAGGAGGTAATAATTGAAAATCTTGAAATTAAAATATGTTACGAACTCATCCGTGAAAATCATTAAACTGATATTTACTATTTTATATTTTTAGGTATGTGAGGGCCTTTGTGCTGGATCTCTGTGGCAGCGTCATGTTCGTGGACTCCAGCGGTGACGCGGTTCCGATTATGTTTCTCTCTCTGCTGACAGAAATTGAGAAGCCATCGAACTGGAACTGGGGCGGAGCTGTGATCGCCCACTTATACCGTAGCCTGTGCCATGCTTGCTTGGTAAGTTTTCACAAATATTTCGGAATTTAAATTACAATAATTAGGGTTCAATAATCACCAACACATTCACCTCATGTCCAAAATATAGGTGAAGAACAAGCAGATCCACGGACCGCTTCTTCTACTCCAGCAATGGTCGTGGTCTCATTTGCCGGTATGTCGGCCAGTTCGTCCGTCTCTTGTCCCTTACTTGAGGAGACAGGATGCCGAGAGGTGTCCCGCGTACGGTGCCATATGGGGCGATCGACACACGTACGAGAACACGGGCAGGGGGAGAACTGTGGGGATTTCATATGTCCGGAGTCAGCTCCAGATGCTTCACGAGAGCAGCGTCGACTGGTTCCCCTACCGGGAGTTCTACGAAAGGAACGCATTTTGTCGACTGACATTGGAGCAGAGGCATCTCTGGTTCTATCGGGGGCCGTGTGTATGTTATTGGATTGTTGAGTACACGTATCCAGATCGCGTGACACGACAGTTTGGTCTGGACGCATTTGTCCCGCAGTTCCCAGAGCTTGGAGAGGCTGAGACCACCAAGTTGCACAAGTAAGTTACAATTACTTAATTGCTCTCCTACCGTTACTTGTTCAGTTCTGCACTTGATTAACATTCTTTTTTTAATTTAAATGTACTGCAGGACTAACACAATAAGCCCAACGTCGACTGGAGCACGCGTCACGCAGAGCATTACCTCCAGGCACAATCTCCACAGTTTCACATGTGGCAGCCTCCTACGGCCGATGATGTCACACCGGGCGCAGGGCCTGGAGGATTGAGGTACTTAGTCTGGTACCAGAGGTGGGGCATGCCCTCGGTATACCTCACGGGCCATTGGGGTGAGACCCTTCGACGGAGGCTTTCTCGTGCAGGGTCGAGTGCCTACCATGCCGCCTATCCCCCCACTGGTGGAGGATCCGTGGGCCGATGCGGATACAGCCGCACAGGAGGAGGAGGTTCACGTCAGGCGTGTACAGCCGCCTAGGGACCGTCATCCACCTCGTAGGTTGGATCTCTCTGGTCGTCGCCCTCGCCCTCGACGTTAGGTTTTTTTATGTTTTGTAGTTTGATAGGTTTCTACTATTATGTATTCGGTCTGGACTGTTTTGCATGAGTTGTGGACATTTATTTTACATAGTTTGGATTTTTTTTTTTTTACTTCCGATTTAGATTACATATTTTTCACTGTTTATCACGTTAGCCAAATCGACAATCAGTACAACAGCCGTATAACCGCATCAAAACTCAACTCACTTTTATTGAAAATTACAATAAAAAAAACTAAGCAATTTCCTTCATTTTTATATAAAATCTACAATAAAAAAATATATATCAATATATATTTCCTTACAATAATATATATCTTAGTAAACCAAAATATATCTTAAACAATATATACATCTTAAAAAAAAATATACCAATATGTATTTCCTTATAAATATATATATCTTAAAAAAATATATATATATCTTAAAAAAATATATATATATCTTAACATGAAGGAAAAATATATATCTTAACAATATATATATCTTAAAAAAGAAAAATATATCTAAACAATATATACATCTTAAAATATATATACATCAATATACATTTCCTTATAAAAATATATAAAATCTGAAAAAAAAAAAAAAACACTGAACCGCCCCATCTCTGGGCGGTTTTCTGGAGGAGGTGGACCGCCCAGAAATAGGGCGGTTTTCTGCCATAAGTGGACCGCCCCATTATGGGGCGGTTAGGGCATTTTTTAAATTTTTTGAAAACAGAGGGCATTTTTAATTTTTTTTTTTTTTAAGGGTATTAATAAAAATCTCGGCATATTGCAACACTTCTGAAAAATTCTAAAAAAATAGTAAAAAATTTCCAAAAACTGTAAAATTTGATCTCCAAATACATTTTAATATGGAGAACATATTTGAGCGCTTCAGATCGACTATTTGGACTTGAAAAATGTAAAATTGACTTATAAGCATATGCCCCTCGTATGCTTATATAAATAGAATAGCCAACCTCTATATATATATATATATATATATATATATATATATATAACCCTAGCTAACACAACAACACTGATGATTTTCTTTTCAATTAATATTTTAACACTGATGATATATATTTTCGTGGCAATATATCATTAGTATTTGATGAAAATTAAATCTAAAACACCAAACATAACACTCTAAAGCTAGCGCAACAAATATAAAGTGAAAAAAAGTTAAACAAAAGAGAGCACAAACTTATATAAAATTAGAGCATCTACATCCCCGATAATATTAGAGTTTCTAATCTGATATGGCAGTTTCAAATTCAGTTTCATATATGTGAGAGAGTTTCTTACTTAAAAACTATGCAGTATAATTTCTTATTAAGAAACTATTGTAAACTTCATGCTGATTAAATAATTGGCTCAAATTATTTCTCCTTTTTAATTTATTGCTAATGTGATCTAATAGAAACTATAAAATTAATATCAGAGATGTGAGAGTTAGAAACTTTAGAGACCTTAATTTCTAAAAAGTGATAACAGTTATTTAGAAACTCATTTGAGTTGCTGTGACGTAGATGCTATTAGATTGTATTAGTCACAATTTCAGAGCTAGTTGTATCTCCTACACAAGCAAAAAATATGTTCAATATAATTTTACAAATTTCTTAAAATTAATAACATATGTGCCCTAAAATAAATAATAGAGATTGTTACATGTATTACAATCAATCATTAAAGTCATACGATAGAAGTTTTTAAAGTAATAGGAGTATGTAATGAGACAGATCATGTCTAAAGCAAAATTCAGGAAATAAGAAACATATATGCCGAGCGGTATGACACCTTAACTAAGTCTGGTACCCAACAAACCGGTTCAGATTCTCAAGCCCTACTAAGTACTAACACAACAAAAGACGGTTCAATTTATGATCGGACTTATGGGTATTCTTCATTTCAAAAAAAAAAGGAAAGATTTTGCACTCGACCTCTGTTCTGCATCTCATATGATATGAGTGGGAACGAAAGTCAAACCTACATTGTTTATTACAGAGAAGGAACAGATAGATTTTGATATTATGGATTACTAGAAGCGGCATGAGAAATTTGGCCTATTCTATTCCTATTCTAGCCTCTGTAGATCTACCGTAGCTTCAAGCGATGTAATGGAGTTCTAACCATAGTAATATGGTTCGCGTTTATTCGTTAATTAAACGGATTTAAACCACTAACATATGAAACAGCGAATAAAATGGTAACTCGCTAATTATTCGCGAATTAAATGAATTTTACGTTTTACTCGCGTTCTTTTCGAAACAATTCGGCACAGAATATTGCGCGTGAGAACTGAGAAGAGCCTGCCAACTTCACCTTTTTTAAGTGAATCATGTGGGTTACCAACTGTGGGGCCTGTGGGGGTCACTTCACATTTGTAATACCAAGGCATGTGTGATCTTGTATTGTTACTAACTTTGTATCAATTAATGTGTGCATTGTAAAAGACACGGGCTCTATTAATAGATATACTTTTTTTTTTGAGAGGGGGCTTTGTTTTTTTTTTTTTTTTACTTCCTTGTTGTACCGAATTATTTCCGAATTATATCCGAATTATACCGAATTATACCGAATCACGAATTTTTGACTCTGTCGAACCGAACCCGAACTATTCATTTGTCACTATGGTTCTAACTAATGGTCGCAACCGTTTGGGAAACAACACCTTCAAAATGTACGAAAGTACCAAGTACGCCACATTAAATCCCAGATCTTCACGATGAGATCCGGACACCCAACTTCGCTATGAAGGCGATTTTATAGCTACAACGATTAAATCGAGCAAGAAAGTCAAATCTCGTTAGGCTTCGATATCAATAAAAGAAAAAAGTATGCATTTCTATTAAATTCATTATTACATTTCAATTTATATATATATATTTTTTAACTTTGCCTACGATTTTTTCCATAACCGGTCCCAAGCCCAAAAAAAATATGAAACTTGTCAAAAATATAAACTTAGATTTATTTATTGTTTATTTGTAACTTTTCAAGAATTTTTAAATGTTTTTAATTAATTTAAACATATTTTACTGAAGAAGAAAAACATGTCTAAGTTCGTTTCGCCATCCTTAAACACGACATCCCATACTGTGTTGCGCCAATACAAGTGTTGTGTCTGAAATCAGATCTATGCAGCACAACACAACACTTGTCCCGGACACGCATTGGCACGACACTCATAACACGGCACAACACTTTTATCATTCACTACATAAAATTAGTTTAATTTTTTTAAATTATTAAATCGACTTACAACGAATTTTACACCTTTTCTATATAAGAGAGCGTCAAGTGTAGGTCTAGATCCTTAACTTTGGGAATTCGTATCCTCTGCATTAACTTTAAAGAGAATCTTTTGAATTAATGCATCTCGACCATCCAATCTGTTTTAAAATTCGTGCAAATTAGACCTAGATTAATATTAAAGGGCCCTTATGTTTTAGACACGAGCCAGATTAGCTCCGTTTAAAATCAGACAGTTGAAATTCATTAACTCAAAAGATAAATCTTTTGAGTTAATGCAGAGGATACGGATCCTAACTTTGGTCTCAGGATAATCTTGTGAGCGAACAGAATTTTTGTTTTCCAGTAAAAATGAATGCAAGTGTTAAAGAATTGGGCTTTGATTTGCAATCTTTTGTAAATGCTTTGGGCTTTGGTAATTTTATGTTGCTTATAGGCCCAAAAGAAGATGCAATTTAAATAAATAAGACCAGCAACTTTTCTCCTAATTGTAAGAAGAAGAGGGATCCAATTACACCTTTTTTGGTGACACATCATGACACTGCTTTTTTTATAAGTCAATTTTGCGATTTCAAAATTCAAACAGTCAATCCGAACCGTTCAACATGATCACCATATTAAAATGTGCTTGGAGATCAAATTTTACATTTTTTTGAATTTTTTTACTATTTATTAAGACGGTTACAAAATCGCTGTTTTTCAATAGTCTGAAAACAAAGATTTTGTAACCATCTTAATAAATAGTAAAAAAATTCAAAAAAATATAAAATTTGATCCCCAAGCACATTTTAATATATCCATCATGTTGAACGGTTTGGATCGACTATTTTGACTTTGAAAATGGTAGATGTCAAAGTGTGTCACCAAAAAAGGTGTAATTTGATCCCTCCTCTTGTAAGAAAGTCGATTACAAGGATTTTCCTATAATTGCACTCGAGTTCATACACAAGGCACAGGTCCTAAGAAGAACGATTGCAACTCTTAAGAAACGAACATAGAGATCCAACATGCCCCAAATAAAGAGACCGATTCATTATTTTAAATGCACCAGCAGCGAGCCAACTCATTTTTCACATACTGTTCAAGTCAACAAGTTATCAAACCCAACAATAACATACACCAAATAAAGAGACAAATTCATCTAAATTAAGAAACTAACATTAGAGATCCTTGCATTCCGTACATTACCGTACATTTTAAAAGAAACAACCATTTACAAGAAAATACCTTACTCAAGCTACTGCTGTTATAACTAACTTACCATACCCCATTTAAAAACACACAGTAAGCAGCTGACTCCTGAAAACTCAACAAAGAAGCCATATACTAAAAAAAGGCTATAATCTAAACCCTAACCCCGCAAAGAAGCCATACCTCTTCTGATTTCAAGTTCAGAACTGGGAAAACCACTTGGGGGGACCCACAAGCCAGTGCTGTGCGGCAGCACAATCTGTTGTTCAGTTTTTGCTTTAGGATCAGTGCTGCCGGGTTGAGCATCTGAAGTTACCCTTTTTCTCTTAACAAACTCGAAAAATTCAGCAACTTGCTGTGCATACCTGGATGAAAAATATTCAATCTCAGGGTTCAATAAGCACAACAAACAATCAAAATCATATACAGAAAAAAAGATATTAAATAATATCGGGTCACTTACTTTTGTTTGGCATCAATATCACGGTTGAAATCAATGTCCGAATCACAATCCAGTATTAAAGCAGGTACCTACATACATAACACCAAAACCAAATTATTCACAAACCTCCTAGTGATGAATAGTCAGCATGACATTTCCGTTATAATCATTTTGGTGATGATCTGCATTTTGCAGGAAGACAGCTCTTTAAAACACTATTCAAATATATTTAACTGCAATTGAATGGAAATTACCTTTTGGAGGCTAGAATGCATGTGATTCCCCTCAAGATAAAACACACTGTTACTTATATTAGGGGGCAGAGAGCTCTCCAAGTGACCTGGCAAACCACTAACCGACAAGATTTCACCCGACGCACTTTGAGAGGGAAATAGCCAGCTCTCATGCTTCTCGTGCAATCCTCTCAAATAATCAATAGTAACCCTACCTTCCTCATCCCTCTTGCGGTGTTGCATCCTGCGGAGACAGGACTCAGGGGTGGCCCGCAAGTATATGAATCCATCTGGTACCAGACCCGGCAAGGAGGATACAACTGGGTCAAACCATGAGTCATAGATGGTGATCTCCGCTTCACTCATCCACTTTGCCTCATGCACCGCCCTGACAAACACCTGACATGAATCAAGAGGGGTGTTACTTTAGACTACAGAGTGATATAAGAACAATAATTTTTTTTCCAGGTCATTTCCTGCAAAAAAAAAGGTTTATTGCATGCACATGTCTGAGAGTTGCTAATACAATCAGCAATTTTCTAAATCCCATTCTGCCAGACTTTAAAAGAAAAATTTAACAAAGTGCAATGGACACACTTTAACAATCATTCAACCATAGTTCATAGCACATATTAATCTATGAGAAATAATAAAAACTTGAAAGTTCTGTATTTAAAATAACTTCTCTGAAATAGTTTAAAATCCCAGGTCAGTATTGCTTATTCCTCCTTTAGTCATTATTAGCACAACAGGGCTCTAATGGTAAACAAGGACTCTCATAAATCGAACATTTTCGGAATCACAAAAATATCTTCAAATCACACACGCAAGAAAAACAAAACACTTACCATGCGATCACTAAAAACGCTTCTTTCCATCAATCTAAGAGGCTTGATACCACCAGCCGATTCTCTCTCTTGCATGAGCCGTGTAGCAAAAACATAATTCTGAAATGTATATGCATATCTCTCTGGCTCAGCATAGAATGCACCGAGAATGTTGAAGTGGTCGGGCCCCACATCCTGCCACTTGGATACCGGCTCTGGCACTATCTCCACCAAATCACGCAATTCTAGGGTTTCATTTGCAATTCTTTGGAGGAAAGTGGATTTCCCCACACTTATGTTTCCTTCCACACAGAAGGTGAGCCGGTTCTTTTTTGCCAATTTTGGACCTGATTCGGCACTCTCATCTTTAATTTCTTCATCTACTGATTCTTTTATGAAGGTAGTGATGCTTTCTGCGTGGTTTTTATGGATTATGCCAACTGAGCTTTGAAGAAACTCGACCATTTTCTCACTAGACTTGCCAAAGAACTGCAAATTTTGAAGAGGGAAAAATCCATATAAAGCAAATAAAATTGTACAGCTTTCATCTAATAAGTTTTACTGATATGTTGCTAGATTCCTATCACCATATAACCACAAAGCCCAATCTACAATTTTAATTAGTTAGTCTTAATTAAAAATAAGATCACATAATGCACCACAAACAAACACATCTATGTAAAGCTAAGATAACATTAGATATTATAAAGAACATTGTACGAAAACCTTTAACAGTCTTCTAAATATCTGATGCAACCTATTGGAGGGCCTTTTGCCAACTTAAAGACTCTCAGAAAATAAACCATCTGTTAAAATAACCAACATAACATTATTCTGCATTTCAACATAACAGGAATAAAATATTCCTCTTTTAAAATCTGATAACCCCATTTCAGCTCTTCACTCCACCTGGGCAAAAGGCTAAAATGGTAAACTCAACCGTTCAATTAAAACCTTTATAGAGTGTAATAGTGCATTGAGAGTTGTACTAAAACTTTTGTACCAATTAATTTCAGAACATTTTATAGTACAAAGAAAGAAATGTAAAAAACAGAAAAACTCAAAGCTAACAGTACAAAGATAAAAAAAACCTATCAACTAAACATGCTTAAAAAATAAGTCATTACCTTATCCTTGTATAGTTGCTTGAGTTGTGCTACCCCCTGAAAACCCTTATCCGCCAATTTTCTCAAATTTCTCGGCCCAATACCTGGTATGGAAAGTAGCTCCACTTTTGCCTTCTTCTCCATTTCATCCCCATCTACTTCCTCACAGTTTTCATATTTCTTCGAAGCTTCCACAGACAAACACCTTCGTCGCCCACCACCGCAACTCAACCCGGGGGAACCACGGTGAGGGTTAGAGTTTGCTCCGGCAAAGAAGGCACGGCGGATACCGACGCTTTGGCTTGGATTAGGGCTTCGTTGGAGGGAGCGGAAAGAAGATGGGAGACGAACAGAAGGCATCGACGAACAAAGAGATGCCTGGCGCTCAATCAAAAAGGCAGTCGGAAGGAGGGCGTTACCGGGGAAGCAGGTGCCTCTGAAGAATTTTTGCATCGTTAACAGTGGAGGTCATTAATGGCGTTCAAGGAATAAGGAATAGAGTTAAATTTGGAGGGAAGTAATAGAGGAAATGGATTAGGGTTTTGAATTGGGGGCTAGGGTTTTTGGTTTTTGGTGGAGGGAAGACCGAGTAGAAAAGTTACTACTCTAGTACTTAATATTACAACGGGTCTATAAACTAATTTCTCGCTAAGAAGCCAAACGGCGCGAAAAACAAAGGAGCTTTTGGTCTATATTTGTTAACGTAGACCACCATACCACCATGTTTAAAAGTAATAACCACAGTGCCACACAAGCGTCCTTGACTCGTCTTTAATCGTGATGACTCGAAGATTTGTGCCCCGAGTTACCTACGGTAACAGAATATTTATGTTTAGATCAAAACCGTCCAATTAGAAAGCACACGAATATTGAAGGATATCCGTGCATTCCATCTCGGGGCGGATTGGCTCGAATCCTGATCGTACGGCCTGGATTTAAACAGAAATATTATGTTACCTCAGAGGACATGGACTCGGGGACTACGAGTTAAAGAAGGTTCTGGAATAACTGCTACGTGGGACTCTCTATAAGGAAATGATGGTGTATATCGAATTTTGGATCATGCCTTGCCAAGAAATTAGCTCACTAAGCCACTTCAGAAATAGATAAACAAGGACAAGGTACAGTTATTCAGTTGTAGATTCTAAATCATAAATTAGACTCTATTTTTTTTTATATATATATAAGAGAGAATGTAACCCGGCCACTCCTGAAGAACGAAGAAAGAGATTAATTAACGAACACTTATATTTAAAAATTAAATAAATTATTCACACTTCTGAGATTTATTTGTACCTATGAAATCAAACATATTGAGAATGAAGGAATATTGAAGTATTGTTTATCTTTTCTTATTTTGAAAGAAAGGTCATGCACTTGTGAAAATAACATGCGGATCATGAAAATGCTTATTAAAAAAATGAACACAGGTTTTTCCTTAAATGAAAATATAGGGTATGAAAAAATATAAGTGTTTTTATGACAGTAACTAAAAGAGAGAATAAAACTGGATGAATGAGAGTGCTTATGACTAAGCATATGTCAAAGAAATAATTTTAGTTTCTTATTTATCTCTTAATATTTAAATTTATTCTATTTATCTCTCAACTCTAACAACTTGTTCTAATTTACCTCTTAACTCTTACACTCTTTTCTATTTCCCCGTGTAATTAGTTTCATGCTAAATCTGATTAAATTATTAAATAATCCTAATTTAACTCTTACTAAGAATTACACATCAAAATTATCCTTCACTCTCAACTCAGCTGTCATTGGTTCATTGGTTCCTTAAGTTTAGTTCGATGGATTTAATCATCGTCTATTTTCTTTAAGATTCGTGCAAAACACTTTAAACTTTGTGCACATCTGTTTTAATTTTCGTGCGTACAAATCTTAAGTTAGATCGGACGGTCATCATACTCGTTGAACCTAAAAGTAGGTCCGATGGGCACCGGACCTACTCCATTCTCCAACAAAAGATATATGTGTCAACACAAATCTCCATCTTGCAAAAAAAAAAAAAAACCCAACTCTCTCTTTTGCATGACTACTTACCTTCTCACATGTTGCTGCCAAACCTCTCTCTTCTCCACTCATGGCAGCATGAGCAATGGTCGCGAGCGGTGGGTAGCGCCAGGGGCGGATCCATTAAGGCCTAGGGGTAGGCAAGTGTCTACCTCTGAATTAAATTTTTTTTTTGGGGCCCATCACTAATTATTTGTAGTGCCTACCCTTGATAAGATTTAGTGTCTATTCTTGGCCCAAAATGTTTTGAAAAGCACGGTCCAACCGCTTGAGCTGTTGTACCAGCATGGATAGAAAGTAAGAAATATATTTTTCATACAAGAATCGAAACCGAGCAAGTATGGTTGGGCGACATTCCTTTTTACCACTACACCAACTCATATTTGTTGTTATAATAGAGTAGGTTTGATATTTAATATAGAGTGAGGCTATGGTGCTATGCATAGCACCAATGGCTAGTGTACTACGGCTCAATATGGTACTTTTTAAAATCCTAACGGTCGATCCGACCGTTCAATGTGATATTCATATGAATATGTACTTGCAAACTAAATTTTATATTTTTTCGAATTTTTTTACTATTTTTTCATATAGGTAGTAAAATCAGTGTTTTTTGAAAATTCTGGACCATCAAAATTCTACCTATCTGAAAAAATAGTAAAAAAATTCGAAAAAATATAAAATTTAGTTTGCAAGTACATATTCATATGGTTATCACATTGAACGGTCGGATCGACCGTTAGGATTTTAAAAAGTACCATATTGAGCCGTAGTACACTAGCCATCCGTGCTATGCATAGCACCATAGCCTCACTCTTTAATATATACTTTTTTTTAAGGGATGCATACAAATTAAAGTTGCGTTACAAACTTACAACAAATATAAAAGCAAAACTCAAAACATATTAGAACTTGTTTTTGGTCTAGTGACAAAGGCACATGACTCCTATGTGAGAGATCATGGGTTCAAAATCCATAAAGTGGGGAAATCCTCTATATTAATACACAGGAGTTTGAATTGTGTTGGGTGACTTGACCCCCAACCCATATTTAAAAAAAAAACTCAAAACATATTGACAATCTAACCACATTATGATTCCTCGGCCTCTGTACCATGCGTTTTCCGTGAGTTCTCATTTGGATATTTTTGAACTAAATCTTATTTTCAGAAAATGGAGGTATGCTATTTGCTTCGTGTTTTTAATTGTATCATTAGGTTGCATAGGAACTTTTTAAGTAATTCTAATTTTTTTTATCTATGAATTGCTATGTTAAATATTAATAATACATGAATTGTGGATTGAAATTGAAGTATGCAGAATTATGAGTTGAATTATATTTTATCCAGTACTTGATTAGTTAAAGGATTTAAATCTGATTAGTTATTTGAATTCAATTAGTGCCATATCCTGATAGAAATTCTGAATTTGTCCTTAGGTAGCGCAGCGTGAGCAACGGCTCTATATTAAGCAGTGTTTTAAAATGCAGTTTTCATGCGGTATGCGGAAGGCTACCGCATACCGCATATACGGTGCCGCATATGCGGATTTTCATGCGGACTTATATATGCAGTTTTATCATGATGTAATTAAATAAAATAGTGATAAAATAATGGAAAAACTTTGGTAAAAATATCAAAGAACACAAATTCTGAACAAATATGAGCATCCTAAATCTCTAAATTTCACCTTAATTCCGTTGGCCCAAGTACCATGCTCAACATTTCTTATATAAAGGCCCAACATTTGTTGAATCTTTGATAATGAAATGATAAATCTTTTGGCCCAGGCCCAACATAATTTAGGAATGGTAGCATGATGGCATGGGATAATGGTCCAGTGAAAAACAGAAAAGAAAAGCGGTGCCCCGGAAAGAACTTTTAATTTTTTAGTCCCCCAACACCTGAACAAAAGAAAAGCAGTGCTCCCTACTCTATAAAAGAAGCTGTGAACTACTTACCCAACTGCTCATTTGGACTCTGCCCGGGTTCGAATTTGGATTGGATTTCGGTTATTACTGGATATCCGATTCGCTTCATTAATAATATTATTTGGATTCAAACGAATTTGAATTTTTTTAATAAATAAAATATTTAATATGCGGTCCGCATAGACTAATTTCATGCGGTATTGAACTGCATACGCATATGCGGCCGCATGAACCGTATTTTATTACACTGATATTAAGTTAACTTACCATAATTACAACAATTATGTTTTTTTTTTCAAACTTTCACGCCCGTAGGCTTTCCGTTATCACTGAAAAATTTGGTGTTACAAACTCATCACAGAGACATAATGTTTTATGAGTAGAACTAGGGTGCTCCTAAGCTCACCAAGCTTTTCCGTGAGCGCGACTCGAAAACCAATCGAATTGACTTCAAACGACATTTTCAAACCGTTAGATGTTCAATCTATATTGAAATGTGCTTGGAGACCAAATTTTACATTTTTTGGAATTTTTTTACTATTTATTAAGATGGTTTGAAAAACGCTGTTTTTAAAATGTGCTTGGAGACCAAATAGTAAAAAAATTCCAAAAAATGTAAAATTTGGTCTCCAAGCACATTTTAATATAGATTGAAAATCTAACGGTTTAGAAATGTCATTTGAAGTCAATTCGATTGATTTTCGAGTCGCGCTCAGGGAAAGACTTGGTGAGCTTAGGAGCACCCTAGTTCTACTCATGTTTTATAATACTCTACTCCAACAACAGAACCTATACATGCTAAGGTTTAAACAAAGGAAAATAGTATCCTGTATAGCTTCCCCCCCCCCCCAACGAGTTTGAATATATCTCATCCGACAGACTTCCGTATAAAATTCACAAGTACAACATATATATCACGTCTAGGGATGCTAAGCCACCTCATGATTTTAACATTTTTAATCACATATGTTGAAAGAGGAGGGATCGGATTACACTATTTTTTAGTGATATCAAATGACATCGTCCATTCTCAAAGTCCAAACAGTCGATCCAAACCGTTCAATATGATGGATATATTAATATGTGCTTGCAGATCAAATTTTACATTTTTTTGAATTTTTTTACTATTTATTAAGATGGGTACAATAATTCAATGGTCTGAAAATAACGATTTTGTAAAGTACTTAATAAATAGTAAAAAAAATTCAAAAAAATGTAAAATTTGATCTGCAAGCACATTTTAATATATCCATCATATTGAACGGTTTGGATCGACTGTTTAAACTTTGAAACTTTAAAAATGGACGATGTAATTCGATGTCACCAAAAACGGTGTAATCCAATCCCTCTTCATGTTGAAATTTAATTGATTTTTTATTTTTTTGAATTTTTATATAGTTCAGCGCCCTCATAAAATGATAG
Organism: Carex kokanica; assembly: GCA_025461125.1. NCBI lineage: Eukaryota > Viridiplantae > Streptophyta > Magnoliopsida > Poales > Cyperaceae > Carex > Carex kokanica. Next base: position 388,257 of record JAJGRX010000210.1, read on the forward strand.
ATGTGTGTTTGTAGTCTAGTAGTGAAGACTTTATTTTATTTCTGAGAGATCTTAGGCTCAAATACCACTAACTACAAATTAATAATCACTACTACAAAAATGGTAATTTTACACTGCACATTGTACACGGTTTTCCCTATCTTATATAAAAACCGTGTACCAAATATGAATTTTTGAAAGCCCAAAAAATCTGCGAGAATTATACACGGACATTTAGTTAAGAATCAGTGTAGAATTGTTTGAGAGAGCTACACGGTTTATTAGGGATCAAAAATCCGTGTGCAAAGAAGACCGTGTGGAAAAAATTGAGAGAGCTACACGGATTTTTGTTAAATATCCGTGTAGGAATATATACACGGATTTTTGATAATATATCCGTGTAGAAATGGTAGAAATGTACACGGATTTTATTATAAATAGCCGTGTATGATTATTTGGAGAGCTACACGGATTAATAAGTATAAATCCGTGTATAAAAGGCTGTGTAGGGTTTTAATTAGTATAAAAGGCCTTCTCCTTCCAGCGCCGTTTTGATCAAGTTTTTTATACTGTCTCTCTCTTGCTCTCTCTGTATTGAATGTTGATCTGATTTCTGCAAAGGCTAGCAACTGGGATCAGAGATCTTTGAAGTTTTTATTTTCTCCTCTCTATATTTCTAAGATTAGTATATATATATAGAGAGTGGCTAATATCAAAACGTTTGTTCCGGGGTATGGAGCAATCAAGTTTTAAACCGTCCGATCTGCTTTCAGATTCGTGCATATCAGATTGATCTTATTTGAAAACTTTCGCTGAAACTTGAAATACGGTATATCCAGTAACTGGACCCGTCCAGTTTGTTTAACTACCCCCTCTCTCTCTCACGCCAAAGCCCTTTCTCTCAGCCAAACCTAAACTCTCTCTCAGGCGATTTCTCTCGGCTCCGCCTCAGACTCTCGGCACCAACTTCTCCAGCGACAAACGCTAGATCGCGTAAACCCAGATCGCTAAACCCCGACCCCCCCTCTCTCTCTCGCAGCTCAGACCCCGACCCGGACCCCCGCTCTCTCTCTCACGCGATCGCTCCCGCCGGAACCTGCGATGGAAGCTCTCGGCCATTGTGAGAACTATTGCAAACAGTAAGTACTTTATTTCTAATCAAATGAGTTCTCGGCCATTGTTAGACATACTTGTCGTATCATATGTCTATCCTATTCTCATCTTTGCTAATATGCCGGTTCTTTTCGAACTACTGTCTTGGAAATTTGCAAGAATTTGGGTATGGGGTACGCCTATAGAGTTAACAATTGATGGTACAAAAGTCTCAGTATTGTACCTAGATAAAGAGGGATTTGAAAGTGTCGGCAAGTCAAATGTATATGATGATAGGTATGCACTGAAGATGCTATATAGTAACAGTACAGAATAATCTGGAGAATTTCACTTGTTCACTTAATCACTTGGGTGTCCAAAAAAATTTTAAACAGAAAAAGTTTTGAATACATTTTCGATAGAAACTAAAATAAATTTCTGAACTAGTTCATAAAGAATTGTCATTTCCAATTTTTATTGTAGGATCTTTGCACTGGCTACTGTTTTGAGCTCTGTGTTTATCTACAAATGAAATTCTCCAGTTGTTGAACAAAACGATTTTTATTGTAGGATCTTTGCACTTGCAACTAATTATGGCTAAGTAATGCATAAATTGATTAGGAGTAATTTTTCTGGTGAAAATTTTCAAATATAGTTTTATTTTTTGCAATTTGTTGAAGATTATAATGACTTTTGAATAGCTACCAAATTGTAAAAAGGTTAATTATTAGGACTTAATAGCTACCAATTTGTCGAAGTTTGTAATGACTCTTGAGTGTAATTATTAGGACTGAATTTTATTGCTTGCTTGTAAAATTTTATTGCCATCTCCACAAAAGCATCATTTAATTATTTAATGATCTCCTTTTCTTTTTGTTGATGCTGATTTTCTTCTTCTTCTCGGTTCATTTTGTGTAGGTGCTCCATTTGAAAGGTGAAAGACAGGATTTTGAATTTGTGTAAGTGCTTCATGTGCTCAATCTTCAACAATTAAAAGGACAAGTTTGCCCTTCAAACAATTAACTGTCTCTCTATCTCCCCCCTCGTTTCAGATTTTTCTTTTTTTTATTACTGCTTTTCGTTGGATAATTTATGGCTGATAATTTTTTCCACTTTGTAGATAAATGGATAATGTAGGCGTAGATGAAATAGAAGACATGGTAATAGATGGAAAATGAGAGATGCCAAGAAAATGCGTACTTGTAGTTACTGTCATAAAAAAGAGGGTCATAACATGAGAAAGTGTCCAAAGGTAATTATTATTTAATTGTTGGTGATTATTTGTGATCAGTTTACTATTTAATTGTATGTGATTGTTTAAATGATAATTAGTACCTTATTTTTTGCTTGTAGAAAGAAGAGGATGACAAGGCAAGGAAAGGAGGAGAGACAATTTCCGTACAAAATGACAAGCGTAAAAGAAAAGAACCAATTTCTATAGAAGATGCGAGTGAAGACGAATCTGAATTTATGAGTGAAGATGATAAAGACGATGAAGATGGCGGAGATCAAAGTGCATATGAATCTGATGCAGTTTATGGAGATGAAGAAGATCTCTTTTGAGGGCATAGCATGTGATTTAAAAAAAAATAGGGTTGCTTTTGTAAAATGTGCAATATATGTGATGTTTTTGTGCAGTTTTTGTACAGTTTTTGTGTAAATCCAAAGCTATATCGAAAGCTATATTCAAAGCAGTTTATATAAGCTGTTTTTGTAAATTCAACTTAGTTTCAATGTGAATGACAACTTAGTTTATATAAGCTATCTCCCCCTCTGTCACCCTGCCAGAAGAAGCTGAAGACAGAAGGGTACCACTGGTATCCTTGTTGTTGACTGGATATATAACTTGAGAATTTACAAATTATGCTGGACAATTTTGCAATTTTGAATCCCAGTTATTATGTAATAAGATGTGACTAAAGATGCTGGAGTCCTCTACTTGGGTACCAGATGTTGCATGTTTTGCTGAAGTGGGTAATTTTTTCTTTGAACAAAAGATGTAGATGTTGCATGTTTTGTTGGTGGTTGCTGAGAGCCTGAGACTTACGGTGTGATTGTACTTTTAATTTTCACTTTTTTCAGCCTGTTGCAAATTTCTTTCTTGGTAGCCTACTTACGGAGCAGATTTTTTTTGCATTTCTTTCTTGGCAGTCCGCATAGATAAATGCAATCATGGTGTACGAAATGTGCCTCAATTGAGGACCAGATATAGGTATCAAATGCACAGCGTAAAACCCAACTCATAAAAACACTACAAGCTCAATGACCAACAAGAAGAAAGACAAAATAATTTCAATAAAACACAATATTGATTTGGAATTCACCTGATAAAAACAACAGGGCACCGGTGCAATTTTACACCTATATATCAATTTAGCTCAAATAAACAGACGGCCATGTCAATGGACCTCATCAAGCTCAGCTTATATAAATATTTTTATATATATTCCTTTTTCTTTAGCTATAAATTAGAGCATCAAAATTAGTATCATGCTAGCTAGATATATATAACATTAGTACTTTACATATACACATCAAGGCATTTTTCTTTCCTCCATCTCTTTTTCAGGGTTAGTTTCTTCTTTATGCTTGGCTTCTTTTTCAGGGTACGGTTCAGATGGCTGGGGCCCACTCTGGCTGTCTTAAGCATCCACATAAGTGCACCTACAATGGCACCCTGAGACCTTTCCCCTTCGTAATTGTGTGTCCTGTTTATATGAAGGAGCAAAACTTGATGATAAAAGACATTCAGCACTATCATGGTTTCATACCAACTAAAACAGGTTTGATACAAGTTAAAATTGTTCTTTTTGGTAGCAAGAGCAATAGTTTCAGGCTGTTTTAGTTTGATACCAGGTCAATATACATCTGGATTGGTGCCAACCAGAATAGAGCCTGAACAGCTTGGTGTAGATACTGGAGATCTGTTCTTAAAAAAGACATTGATACCAACTGGTACAGTGCATTTCTGTTATAACATAGAGCTATTTGTACCTATCACAAATAACATATGGTGGTAATATTGAACCTAGTAGACTAAAATGAATGTCTGATTGTTTGTAAATTGAAGATTTTTATTTCAAACAAGTACAATGTTTTGAGTAGTGCAAACGATATTGGCCACAACTACAGAGCAATTCCTCTAAAGAGCTAGAAAAATAAAGAGCTAGAAAAATATATTTAAAATTGATGCCACGAGAACTCATTTGATTAGAAATAAAGAGCTAGAAAAATGCTTTAATGAATATGCAAATCATTGAATCACAAAAATGAAGTTCCTCAAATATACATCAATGGAATATTATAAAATCCATTTGACAAAAAATTTCAAGACCAGTGCTATGGCCTATGGGTTTAAAATAACTATGATATGCAATAGTGGTACCTAAAGAATATATATGGAAAGCACAAAAGAAAAAAAATGATAAATGGAGAGCCTTAACCAGTACTCAACTGGTATTGTACCAGTACAAGCTAGTGCATGACCTAGTGCATGACCGTACAAGTAATAGATCAAACTGTTTAAGTACCAGTTACGAAATTTGGTCATGACATACCAAAATAGCTGCAATCGGGGTTTTGATGCCATGAGAACTCATTTGATTAGAAATAAAGTACTTACTGTTTGCAATAGTTCTCACAATGGCCGAGAGCTTCCATCGCAGGTTCCGGCGGGAGCGATCGCGTGAGAGAGAGAGCGGGGGTCCGGGTCGGGGTCTGAGCTGCGAGAGAGAGAGGGGGGGGTCGGGGTTTAGCGATCTGGGTTTACGCGATCTAGCGTTTGTCGCTGGAGAAGTTGGTGCCGAGAGTCTGAGGCGGAGCCGAGAGAAATCGCCTGAGAGAGAGTTTAGGTTTGGCTGAGAGAAAGGGCTTTGGCGTGAGAGAGAGAGGGGGTAGTTAAACAAACTGGACGGGTCCAGTTACTGGATATACCGTATTTCAAGTTTCAGCGAAAGTTTTCAAATAAGATCAATCTGATATGCACGAATCTGAAAGCAGATCGGACGGTTTAAAACTTGATTGCTCCATACCCCAGGAACAAACGTTTTGATATTAGCCACTCTCTATATATATATATATATATATTTCTTTTCTCCTCTCTATATTTCTAAGGTTAGTTTTTATTTTCTCCTCTTTATATTTCTGCCACGTTTGAAAAAAAATTGAATTTAAAGGAGAATTTTTATTCTCTATTATGCATGCATGCACATATATGTTGATAAAAATGTATTTTTTATTGGAGATGCAATATGTTGGAGACCTTTAACAAAGAGGCATCATGTCATGGATCACATGTGCTTTCTTCTTTTTGATATGTTGGATCTAATACGCCTTAGTTTGTATGAAATTCTTGTCCAAACTAGATCATAACCAAGCGTTTTGGCAACATGAGCCCAACTTGGCGAAATTGGGCCAAACCTCCATCACATGGTTACTAGGTGGTAAGGACATAACTTGATCTACAAGCATTGTATTGGATCTTGAGGAATATATGTTATATGTGGATCACATGGGATTGTATATGTACAAAAAGCAATGTCTATATGTGTTGATGCTTTTATGCTTTCATTTGTTATATATGTTGATGCTTTCATGCTTTATGTTTTTTTGTTATATATGTTGATATTAGAATTTTATACTTTTATGGTTTCGGTTAGAATTTTGTAATGATAAATATGGATTTGTGTAATTTTGTATAATTTTGTAATGCTAAATATGAATTTGTATAATTTTGTATAATTTTGTATAATTTCATGTACATGAATTTTAAATTGCTATCTGAAAAATTTAAATACTGGCTAGCAAAACAGGAGGCTAGCCAAAAAAAAAAAAACAAAACAAAAATTATAAGACAATCCTACACGGATATTTAACAAAAATCCGTGTAAGAAGAGTAATTTCAAAAATAATCGCGCGCGAATACAAAAAAAAATTTAGTTAATTCTACACGGATATTTAACTAAAGTCCGTGTATGATAGTTCAAAGAGCTACACGGATATTTAGTTAAAAATCCGTGTAGAAAGAGGAGAGCTACACGGATATTTAGTTAAATGTCCGTGTAGAAAGAGGAGAGCTACACGGATATTTAGTTAAATGTCCGTGTATAAAAAGAATTGTACACGGTTATTTAGGTAATATCCGTGTAGCTCGGTAACATGGAGAGCGACACAGGCAGGTCTTTGTACACGGCTGTTTATAAAGTAATCCGTGTAGAAATCGTTATAATTGCACACGGGCAAATGTCCGTGTGTAGTTATTGACCTATTCGTACACCCTCGATTTAAACACGGTAGGAAATCCGTGTAGCTCTTCCATTTATGTCCGTGTGCAATCTCTTTTTTTGTAGTAGTGAATTATGTATTTTTAAGTTTCAGCTTCCTCTAACTAAAGTTTCTAGTTCCGCTCCTGATCACGTCTTCCTCCCTTGAAATTCTTGCGTTAAAAAAATTTTTGGTTGACGAATTTAAATAGTTCTTGGAGTATGAATGATGTAATATTGTAAATTTTTAATTGCTGTGAATTCAAATTTTTTCCATGTATACGAATAAAGATAAAAATAACACTAAAGTTCTTTTGAAATGTCAAATGTATATTTGTACCATGTTTTCTAGTATGATTTTGCTCTAAATTCGTGCTAGCACGATTTTTAATGCACAAAAAAGGATGCATATACTTGAAGTGTTAATTTTGCACGGAATTTAAAACAAAAAAGTGAATCCTGTTTTAGACGAGAGAAGCAATTTTTATAATGATAGTTAACACACTTTTATTTTCTTGTCCGTTTTTATTATGCTGTCAAACTTGTGACGAGAGAGATCGTTGAAATAAAGGGAAAGATTATATGGAAAACCTTTTATAATATTGTGAATAAAATTTTGCTATTGAATGAATTTGAATTTTGTATCAAATTACTACGAGGGGTGTTACGGGTGTTGAATTTTGTATCAAATTCCAAGGACAAATGCAATATTTTTGATGATATAATCCAAAATTGAAAACATTTTGTGAATGTCATGGCATGGGTCTACATTCAAATGAGAAGAATGCAACGCACGTTGTACTGAACGCTGTTGCTCCGTATCCTCCCAGGTACCTGACTCAGGCAAAAGAACGATATTTTGTGCTTTGAGATTCGTGCCAAGTTAAAAGAACTTGGAAGTCACAGCCATTCAGGTATTCCACTTATACAAAATTATCCATTCCATAGACTTACCATAACACAAGTATTAGAATTATTTCAGGTCTATAATATTCAGTTAGGTCGTAACAAAGATGAGGCAACTCATATTATTCCATTATTACAAAATATGGATAGACCATCCTTTGAGGCTATTGTGCATTCTTTAGTAGATAAGACCAAACAAATTACTGATTCCTCTCTTTTAATTCTTGATTCTGAGACTCTTACCTCCATGTCTGCCGATGGGCAAAATTCCAACACAATTCAGGATATAGTAGTTCCTCAAACTACTAATCATACAATTCAGCTCGTTGAGATAATCAATGATGCCACACACATTTCTTTAGGGGGAGATCCACTTGCAATATGAATTTCTTAAATTGGAATATTAGAGGAATTAATTCCTCCAAAAAACGTCAAATTTTACATGATATATTAGTAGATAATAAAATAGATATTGTTGCGATTCAAGAAACCAAAAAAGAAAATTTTACAGCAAGGACTCTTAAATCAATTTCTACTCATTTCGATATTTGGAAATGGGTCCCATCTGTGGGGCGATCAGGAGGAATTCTGATAGGATGTGATAGCTCTCATTTCCGATACCTTTCTCATTCTTTACATAAATTCTGTTTGAATATCCATTTGGAAAATAAAGTAGATGGCCAACCATGGCAGATCACTGTGGTGTATGGCCCCGTTGATAGAACAAAGAAAAAGGATCTTTGGACAGAACTTGATTCCATTAGACATAATATTTCTGATTGCTGGATTCTTTGTGGCGACTTCAATGTCATACGACATAGATCCGAGAAATCTGGTGTCCGATTCGATTTAACTACTAGTTCTTACTTCAATTCGTTTATTAATAAACATCAATTGATCGAACACAAATTGACTTCTCGTAAATATACTTGGACAAATGGGGGGAGGTTTGCTTTATTAGATAGATTTTTTACTTGCTTGAATTGGAATACCTTCTATCCTGCTAGTCACGTTTCTGATTTAGGTAGATACGGTTCTGATCACTGCCCCATTATCTTACATATTTCGTCTAAGATTGACCACCCACATAACCTCTTTAGATTTGATCCTATTTGGCTTGACCAACATGATTTTGCACCATTGATACATAAATGGTGGGGACAATTTCCCTTAGACAATCTTAATATCACCCAAAGTTGGACTGCCAAATTGAAATATATGAGGCAAAAAATCAGAGGGTGGACTCGTAATTTTTACAGCCAACAAAAAAAACTGAAACAAAAGTTGTTAAATCGATTACACGAGTTAGAACTCATTCATGAAAGTAGAACATACACTTCTGCTGAAAATGAGGAATAGATTCAATGTAAACACCAACTAGATGACATTTATCTTACTGAAGAGAGATATTGGCAGCATCGATCTAAACAAAAATGGTTAGAGGAAGGGGATTATAATACTAACTACTTTCATACCATTGCTACACACCGATCTAAGAAAAATAAAATTCTCTCTTTAGAAATAGAGGGGCAACATACAACTACTAAACCAGCTATCAAAAAACATATTCTTGACTTTTATAAAAACCTGCTAGGTGATCCTGGTGTTCAGTGTGCCACAATGGATTCCTCTTTTTGGGACATACAGGATAAAATTAATATCCAGGAACAGCAGGCCTTGGAGGTTCCATTTACAATAGAAGAAATTAAACATGCAGTCTTTGCATGTGAGCCTAATGGAGCCCCCGGGCCTGATGGGTTTACCTTCAAATTCTATCAATTTTTTTGGGACCTTATTAAACATGATCTTTTCCTAGTTTGCTCTTCATTCTTTCATCATCACACTAACCTGACTAGCTTGAATAAATCTATCATATGCCTCATTCCTAAAGAAAAAGATGCTTCCCTTATCACAAAATTCAGACCTATTAGTTTGGTCAATTGTAGCTTCAAAATAATTTCGAAAATATTAACCTTTAGACTTGAATCCATTATGCATAGGATTATAGATAATAGTCAAGCGGCTTTTATAAAAAATAGACATATTCTCGATAATGTCATATTGAGCCAGGAGATAATCCATCATTGTCACCACTTGAATAACCAAGGATTGGTTATCAAAGTTGACTTTGAAAAGGCCTATGACAAAATCAATTGGAAATATTTGATTGATATACTGATTAGTAGGGGTTTTGGCAAGAAATGGATCCTATGGATTAAGGAATGGCTTGATAGCTCCCAATCCTGTATTAATATAAACGGGGAACTCACCAATTATTTCTTTTGCAAACGAGGGGTCCGACAAGGTGATCCCTTGTCTCCCTACCTATATATCCTTGCTGCTGATACATTGAGCAAAATTTTTCAAAAAGGTAAATTTTCTAATTGTATTCAAGGGATAGGACCTAATGCTATTGATAATCACCCACACACCAATTGTCACTATGCAGACGACACCATTATATTTTTGAAAGCTGATGAAGCTAATGTCCAAAATACATGGTGGGCTTTGATTGCTTTTGAAGCATTATCTGGAATTAAGGTTAATTACTCTAAGACTGCCATGTATCCAATTAATATCACTGATACCGCAAAGTTTGCCACACATTTTAGATGTGGAGTAGCTTCTTTCCCATTACAATATCTTGGCCTTCCTATTCATACACATAAATTGACTAAAGTTGAATGGTCATTTCTGCTGGACAAAATCGAAAAAAAATTGCAAAATTGGAAAGGCAGTCTCCTCTCTATAGGTGGTAGAATTACCCTTTTAAACTCTGTATTATCAGCAGTACCCCTATACTCCCTCTCCATATACAAAATTCCTACTTTTGTGATAAAGAAAATTGATCAAATAAGATGTAGGTTTCTTTGGCAAGGCACATCTAGTCGAAAGAAATATTCACTTATTAGTTGGCAGGTTGCTTGTTTTTCTAAAGAATTTGGAGGTCTTGGTATACTTGACCTTAAACAAATGAACATTGCCTTGTTAATGAAGTGGTGGTGGAAATTCAAAGATCCCACCTACCATAGCTCTTGGAAATCCATGATAATCACCAAATATTACACTAACTCCAACATTCCATATTCTGAATTTTGGCACAACATATCTGCATTACAACACTTGGGAGAACTTAGTGTGTCCTATGAACCTGGTATGCATACACCGATTTCTTTTTGGAATGACATTTGGTTTCAAAATTGTGCTATGTCTTCTAAATTTTCTTTTCTATATGCCATATGCTGTAACCCTAATATCCCTTTACAAACTGTTATTAATTCACAAGGATCTGCCTTAAAGTTTAGAAGATCTCTTCATGGGGTACTATACTTAGAATGGATAGAATTACTTGACCTATTAAGTCGTATCTCCTTTACTCACTTAGAAGATAAACTGAGTTGGAGATGGGAACCATCCGGTAAATTTTCAGTCAAATCACTATACAAATTACTTAATTTTAGAGGAATTAAACCTCACCATGCCATGCTTTGGTGGACTGTACCTATTCCACTGAAAATCCGAGTATTCATGTGGTTGCTTGCAAAAAATAGGATCTTAACTAAAAACAACTTGAGGAAACGAGGCTGGTTGGGCAATCCAACATGTCACTTTTGTCATTCCACCGAAACTGTCAATCACTTATTTGTTAAATGTAAATTCACTCAACAACTATGGTTTTGGATGGGATCTTGTCAGGATATTAGTCGACAATGGCATTCTTTTTCTGATATTCTCAATTTTGCTAACCAATTACCTCTTGTTCACAGGAATGCACTGCTCTTAGTATGTAGTGCTCTATGTTGGACCCTTTGGAAGCATCGGAATGATCTCTGTTTTAATCAAGGTATACCTAAAACTCCTCGACAAATCATATTATTGACTATCTCTCTTGTGCATTATTGGTCAGGGGCAGTGAAAGAGAACGTGAACACCTGCACGGCGCTTTGGTTACCTCCTGTACTGGACGAGATTCCTCTAGCTAGTTGGCACCCTGATGAGGATGTGGAACAGATGGCGATAGCAGCTCTTGCAGGGGATACCCACCAAGCTCCATGAGGACAGCCAAGTATATCAAGACCTTGAAGGAAGTTTATTTTTTGTTTCATATTAGCTACCTCAGCCCCATGTGTGTGGCTTATTTTGGTGCCAAATGTTTTTCTATTTTTCATTGGTATTTCAGTTCTGTTATTGGTTGGTTTATGTTGTTTTTACAGTAACAAACTTATATCAGCTTAGGGATGTAACTTAACTGTTTCAATGAAACGGGCTTCGGCCTTTTTATCAAAAAAAAAAAGAACGATCGTGGACCGTCCGTTTCAATTGTCCTCAGTCAGGTAACCTGAGGCCAAGGGGATGTGAATTCGTTGTCTCCTCAGTCTCATCCCACCATCGTCTCCTCCAAACGCCACCATCTCAGTCGCTGCTCCTCCAGTATTCTCTCTCTTCCCTCGGTACTGATTCTTCATTTACTAACCTCTCCTTGCTCTCTTAAATCGTATCACCCAAAGTAACAGAATATTTCTGTTTAGATCTGGACCGTCCAATCAGAATCCGCACGACTATTAAAGTGAACCCGTGCCTTCTACCTCGGGCCGGATTGGCCTAGATTCCGATCGGACGGCTGCGATCCAAACAGAAATATTCTGTTACCTCAGAGGATATGGATATGCTCTCTTGGAGCAGGCCGAGGAACTAGAGAGCGACAGTGGCCCACTAGTCAGCGACATACAACAGAAAATTCGCAAGAGAAGATCCTGTACCGACTATTTTTTCCGAAATTAACCGACAAAGCGCGAACTCTGTTTTATGGGTCGAGAAAAAATAATTAAAGATCCGCAACGAAATCAATCCGTTAAAGAAAAACAGAGCAGAGCTACTGACAACTGAGTCGAGGAAGGAATTTAAGTATGAAAGAGAAGCGCCGTTGTTTTCTATTAGCATTCGACACTTCTCAAATTAGTCTCTTCCATTTTAAAAGATGGAAAAGAATATAAATTGGGAGCCGTTGGGATTGAGAGCACTAGTTCGATTTGGTATTGGTTGGCTGTGGCTAGATTTGAAATGGGAAATTGCGTCCAAGATCACGAGTTTCTGTCAAGAGAAAGATCGAAACCGATTGGATTGGGGAAAAGATTGAGGTTTGATGATCAAAGAGGTCTTGATCGCGTGAGGAAACACAGAAAAGAGGCATCCGAGTGTAACGAGAAGTCGATTTGTTCTAGCAACGGAGGAGGTTTGCTCAAGAAGAAGCAACGTGCGTGTTTTAGCGATGAGTCTGAATCTCATTCGGTGAGTAAAGTGCTATCATCTTTTTAATTTGACAAATTTAGACTGATTCATAACTTCTTGGTGAAGAAATTTTATTATTTTTGTGTTTATTCTTCATTTCCGATATTTGGGTTACATCTTGCATTTCTTTTAGTCATCAGATCATCTATTTTTCCATTTGGGATAATTATTTAGTCATTCCAGACAGATTTTCTTACTGTACTAGCATTTAACATTACTCAAGAAAGAACAATTCTTGAGTATATACGGTGATATCTGGTTTAATTGACTTTGGGTCTGGTCAATTTGGGTTTGTGATTGCTCCGGTTTCAGGTTTTTTTTTTTTTCAAATAAGACCCTGGTTTCTTCGGCTACTGTTGGGTTACCTTGGGTTTCTGATTGTGTTGTTTCTGTTCAGCGTGCTTGTCAATTTTGGTTACCTTGGGTTATTTTTCCCTTTCTTTTTCAGGGATTAATTGGTTTGGTCTGTTTAGATGTCAGTCTTATTGATTTCAGGTTTAGTTGTGTCTACTTCATTGGGATCTGATGTAGTTATCCTTTGTCACTAAATTTTCAAAAACTTCAGGTCAGTTTTGTCTTTTGTTGGGCTGCCTTTTCTGGTCAGATCAGATTATAAAAAAAATGTTTCGTAAGAGTTTAGGCTCCTCTGATTCTTCTGCATTTTGCATCAATAAGATTGATGAGTGTAATTAAGGAAATAGACAGTTTGATAGGTTGTGTTAAGAGGTACTTTTGGTGGACTCTTTATCTTTGCACTGTTTGCTAAAAACGATGCTTGACATTTTGTTCTCAACTATTCAATTTCTCATCAACATAAAATATTCAGTCAAGAGTAATTTTCAAAGTGTTGAGAAATAAGAAAATAGCCTCAGAAGATCATCATAGGCTATCTAGGAAAGAAATAAACAGCATCATAATATAGCTGTCAATAGCTAATTAGGTTCCTTGTTTAATTCTTCCATTAGGCAACAAATCAACTGTTTAGGAAAGCCAACAACGGCTATATCAATTTGGGTTATAAGTTCTCATGTAATCCCCTTGTATCATATTAGAAAACATCAAATAAGATTATTTTCATCATTTTCAATTTTTATCATGGTATCAGAGCAGGAATTATTCCTGTAAATCAAACAAAAACAGAGAGAGGGTCTAGAGCCAACTGAGCCAACTGAGCCAAAGAACCCCCCTGTCCAAAACCTCATCTCCTACAAACTATTGAGCAATATCATAAACCATGTCACAGCAGACTGACAACACCAAACTCACAACCATATTGCTCAATGGAAACAAAAATTACATTCCCTGGTCCCGATCTGTCACACTTGCTCTCAGTGGCAGAGGCAAACTGAATTTTGTCACTGGTATGAAAAAAAAACCAGTACCCACTAAACCTGACGAGCCAACTGCGACAGAGACAGAAAAGATAGAAGAATGGCAAACGATGGACCACATGATAATGACATGGCTACTAAGCACTATGGAGCCTCAAATTGCAAACTCGTTCATGTACTACAACTCATCAAAAGAAGTGTGGGACAAAGCAAAAACCAGGTTTGGCCAGCAAAAAAAACTTCGCCCACATATACAGCCTCAAGCAAGAAATCGCAAAAATCAAACAAGTCAATCAAAGCAATACCCAGCTCGTAACAGAAATCACATCTAAATGGGAGGAGCTCAATGTTTACCTGCCACCAACCACAGATCTTACCGAAATCCAAAAAAGAGCTCAACAAGATCTAATTTTCACTTATCTGGGGGCACTCGATTCAAGCTACGAGGCTATCCGATCACAGATTTTGCTCTCATCCGAAATGCCGAGCTTTGATGACGTGGTGGCCACAATCGAACAAGAAGAGTCAAGGAGAGCCTTCATGAACCCTTCGAATCACGACACCTCCGAAGCCAAAGCTTACGTTGCCCGAACTAACCCTAATTTCAAAGAGGCAAAACCGAGGGGAGCTCCGAGCAGCGTCGACAAGTGCGACCACTGCAAGAAACAAGGCCACACCCGCGACGGCTGCTAGTTCCTTCACCCTCATCTCCGACCCAACCGAGAAAGAGGAGAGAAGGGGGGCGGCGCGGGCGGAAAAAAGGGTGAGAAGGGGCGATTCGGAGGAATGAGTTAGAGTTCGGATGGAGAGGCGAATGGAGAGGTGCAGCAGTTGATTGAACCAGATAACATCTCAAACTCAAAAGCAAGCAGCTCGGCAGGATCTTCTGTGGCACAACTGGCGCATCTTGTGGGACAACTAAGTGCACTGTTACAGCAACAGGCACCAGGTTTTATTGAACCCTCTTCTAATTATAAATTAATTAAACAATTACAGAATATTGTACCCAAAATTGCTAGTTTCTGTCATTTTATATTAATTAAAAAATTACAGAATATTGTGCCTAAAATTGCTAGTTTTTGTCAAAATCAAACAAATTGGATTATTGACTCGGGTGCTACTGACCATATGACTTGTGACCCAAACAAATTACAAAGTCTTAACAAATTAAAGGAACCCCAACATGTAACTGTTGCTAATGGTCATCAAGCTGAAATTTTTGGTTCCTGTACCGCCAATTTATTTACTAAAAATATTAAGAATATTTTATATCTACCGGATTTTAATTCAAATTTATTATCTGTAAGCAAAATAACTCAAGACCTAGATTGCAATGTTATTTTCTCATCAAATAAAGTCCAATTTCAGGATCGAGTGACAGGGATGAAGATTGGTGAGGGAAAACTAAAAAATGGACTATATTACCTAAATGATGGGCCCAATATGTGTTTTGTTTCATCGAGTCCGGTTACTAATGACACGTTGCTGCATTGGAGATTTGGACATCCATCTGATCAAGTTCTAAAAAAATTATTTTCTTGCAATTTAAATTCTAGCAAATGTGATGTTTGTAAACTTTCTAAGCAAACTAGATTACCTTTTTCATTATCATCAAATATATAAAAAAATTGTTTTGATTTAATTCACTCTGATGTCTGGGGTCCAGCACCGGTTAATTCTTATAATAATTTCAGATATTTTGTCACATTTATTGATGATCATTCACGTACTACTTGGCTTTATTTATTAAAATCAAAAAATGAAGTTTTTTCATGTTTTCAAGAATTTTTTAATTTTATAGAAAACCAATACAATGCAAAAATTAAAGTTTTTAGATCCGATAATGGTACCGAATATGTAAATAAAATTTTTTTGGAATTTTTTAAACAAAAAGGGATTTTACATCAAACTACTTGTATTAACACACCTGAACAAAATGGGATTTCAGAAAGAAAAAATCGTCATCTTCTTGAAGTTACTAGATCACTTCTTTTTCAAAACAACGTTCCAAAAATTTATTGGTCAGATGCAGTATTAACAGCAACATACCTTATAAATAGATTACCAAGTGCACGATTAAAAAATAAAAGTCCTTTGGTAATCCTCAAAGAAAAAAAAATAAACCTTGATCACATTCGAGTCTTTGGTTGTACATGTTTCGTACATATAAAACGACATGACAAGTTAGATAAAAATTCGGTTAAAACCATTTTCTTAGGATACTCCTCCGGAAAAAAAAGATACAAATGTTATGATCCAAAAACTCATAAATTGTATATCTCAAGAGATGTGTCCTTTATGGAAAATAATCCATATTACCAAACCAAGGATCAAGAAAACAATCATTCAAATACAAAAGACCAACCACTACCATTATTTCCAAATAGTTTTATTTTTCCTGAAGAAGTCAATCAAGAACAGGTTGAGCTTTTGGAAGAAAATGACATTGGAGAATCAAGTGCAATCTCTTCAGGGGGAGAAAATGAGGAAAATGAGGCAAGTGAAGAACCAGTTCAAGAAGAAATTGCCGTGAGAAGGTCAGAAAGACAAACTCAGCCCCCTATCAGGTTAAGGGATTATGTATCTCATTAGGTAATGTATCCAATTCAAGACTTTATTTCTTACAAAAAGGTAACTCCAAAATACCGAACCTATTTGTCTCACATAACCAATCAGACCGAACCAGTTAATTTTCATGAAGCCAACAATGACCCAATTTGGTGTAAGGCTATGAAAGAGGAACTTCAAGCCTTAGAAAAAAATAATACATGGGATATTGTCTATTTACCAAAAAACAAAAAGCCGGTAGGTTGCAAATGGGTATACAAAATAAAATACAACGTGACGGTACGATTGAAAGGTATAAGGCTAGATTAGTGGCTAAAGGATTCACCCAAACCTATGGCATTGACTACCTAGAGACATTTGCACCAGTAGAAAAAATGAATACAGTTAGGATTTTGCTATCAGTTGCGACAAATTTAGGGTGGAATTTGTTTCAAATGGACGTAAAAAATGCATTCCTACAAGGAACCTTGGAAGAAGAGGTCTGCATGACTCTTCCACTAGGACATAAGGAAGCATCAAATCCAACACGTGTATGTAAGTTAAAAAAGGCAATATATGGCCTAAAACAATCTCCAAGAGCTTGGTATGCAAAGTTGAGCTTATCTCTGTTACAAATTAATTTTTCTAAAAGCACAGCAGATTCTTCCATGTTTGTTAAACACTCACAAACATGCACCATTATTGTACTTGTGTATGTTGATGACATTATCATTACAGGAAATAATGATGAAGAAATCCAAAAAGTTAAAATTTACTTGAAAAATGAATTTGACATCAAAGACCTTGGAAAACTCAAATATTTTCTTGGGATAGAAATAGCACACTCAAACAAAGGCTTGTTTCTATCTCAAAGAAAATATGTCCTTGACATGTTAAAAGAGACTGGTAAATTAGGAGCTAAACCGGCTGGTACACTAATGGAAACCAACATTAAATTGGGACCGGAAGAAGGTGACCCACTACCTGACATAGGGCAATACCAAAGATTGGTCGGTAAGTTAATTTACTTAACAGTTACTAGACCAGACCTTGCATTTGCAGTTAGTGTTGTAAGCCAGTTTATGCATGCTTCACGAAGGCACTCGACAAAACAAGCTTTCAAAAACTACTCAGCAAGTTGGGTTCAATTAACTTATTCGAATCCAACTTGAGGGGGAGTGTTGAGAAATAAGAAAATAGCCTCAGAAGATCATCATAGGCTATCTAGGAAAGAAATAAACAGCATCATAATATAGCTGTCAATAGCTAATTAGGTTCCTTGTTTAATTCTTCCATTAGGCAACAAATCAACTGTTTAGGAAAGCCAACAACGGCTATATCAATTTGGGTTATAAGTTCTCATGTAATCCCCTTGTATCATATCAGAAAACATCAAATAAGATTATTTTCATCATTTTCAATTCTTATCACAAAGCAACTTGAATAAATTTCTGTCATAGCTTAGTTGTGTTGTGCCCTAGTGCTGCTAGGTTCTCACCAGAGATGGTGCTAAACAATGTATTTGGAATGCTCCAGCGGCACCTCCTAAATCTCTTGCAAGTAATAAAATAGTCTCAAAGTAGTTTATTACCCCATAGCATTGTATCAAGGTAAACAATTTTCCTAAAAGAAATGAAGCACATTATAGTAGTATTCTATTGCAACACCAGAGTTAGAAAATAAAGTCCACATCATTTTTTCAGTTGCAGGAAACTTGTTGGCGGCTCTCAGTATACTTGACAAATTTACCCAAATCTGGTTGTTACTAACCGGGTAAAGTATGGTCTGACCTGGCAAATTTTTAGTTGTTCTGTGCTTTTTTGTACCAGCACTCCAGCAGTCCCTTGAATTCACTTGTGGGATAGTACTATAATCATTTTGGTTTTGCAGTATAGATTCAGACGATATATTTACACGTCTCCTGAGTTAACTAACTAATTTGGCTTTTTAGTTTTTGCAGACTATTATTTGTAAGGATGATAAGTTTGAGCAAGTTGACTATGCTAGATGCATGTTGCACCATTTGCTACCTCACCTGAGAAATATCTGTAAGGAAGAATATGATGAGAAGGTCATTGAAGCGTACAATAAAGGTAACTTCACATTAATTTACTTAAGCAAGGTTATCTCTCATTTGCTTTTTGCAATATAATCATTCCCCTTATTTTCATGTTTATCCCTTTGCATGTGTATAGGAGTATTTCTGCACAAGGTCGACATAGAAAAAGCAGAGTGCAATGAAGAGAGAATGTACTGGTACTATTTGATATTAAATACTTCCCAGTTATTTCCACATGTTTGGTTCATTTTTTCTAAAAATTGTGACGATAACTAATATTTGCTCTTTTTTTTGTCTTTGGATCAGTGACAACTGCAGCACCTCAATTTTTGACTTTCATAGAAGCTGCAAAAATTGTGGCTATGAGCTCTGCCTCACCTGTTGTTGGGAATTAAGAAATGGCAATCTTAAAGGCAATTGTGCTGAAACTTCTTACCACTACCCATATAGAGGGGATGAATATGCACATGGTGAGACCTGGGACCCATCAAAAGAGATTGACCATGAAGCCACCTCATGTGCCTTTGACTACCAGGCCCCACTCGCTAGCTGGTGTGCAGACTCGAAAAATCATGTCATCTCCTGTCCTCCTACAGAACTTGGTGGGTGTGGCGTAGGTCATCTTGAATTGAAATCCTTAATTCCATACCAATGGTTGGTTACTTTATGGAACAATGCAAAAAAACTAGCTGAAGAGTGGCCATATGTGGATGAAGAGTATTGTTGCAACTGCGGGACTGGTGACATGTCAAGAAAGGCATCTGATAGGGAGCACTCTGACGATAATTACATATACTGTCCAAGTGCTGATAATGCTGAGCTGAGGCATTTTAGAGAGCACTGGTTAAGAGGAGAACCTGTGGTAGTGAGAAATATGCTTAGGTATTCAGGATTGAGCTGGAAGCCCGATGACATGTGGGCTGCTGTTAAAGGTATCTGCACTGATCGTGAGTTAGCGCAAGTCCGGGCTATTGATTGTCTCTCCTGTTGCCAGGTTGGTGTTGTAGACTTCTTCTGTATTTATTTACTGGTAATATAGTCTATTAGTAAGATATGATTTTCATTTTGGCCCTCGAGTGATGATATATGTCATAATATAACAAGAAAAATCTTTTATACAGCAAGTACATGAAAACCGGCTGACTATATGTTTTTAGCCACGAATCTATCTATATTTATATTGAAACCCCACGCAAGTCGTATACTCTTCTGTAGAACTTAAAATGGAAAAAAGGTAAGTTAAACCTAATGAGAATATTCAAATTAGGTTTCTGGTATTTGAAGCTTATTTCTATGAATTATGTTATGACAGGTTGACATACAGCCTAAGGTTTTCTTTGAGGGATACCAGTACGGCAGATTGCACCCTAATCTGTGGCCAGCCATGCTCAAGTTAAAAGACTGGCCCACTTACAACAATTTTGAAGACGTCTTACCATGGCATTGTTCTGAGTATATACACTCTTTACCATTCCAACCGTACACTAACCCTAAATCTGGCCCATTAAATCTTGCCACCTTTCTCCCTGGTGATGCACCGAAAGCTGATCTGGGACCAAAATCTTACATTGCTTATGGGTTTAGGGAAGAGCTTGGCCGGGGTGACTCTGTGACAAAGCTCCACTGTGATGTTGCTGATGCCGTAAGTTTCATTTTTTTT
Organism: Carex kokanica; assembly: GCA_025461125.1. NCBI lineage: Eukaryota > Viridiplantae > Streptophyta > Magnoliopsida > Poales > Cyperaceae > Carex > Carex kokanica. Next base: position 408,381 of record JAJGRX010000210.1, read on the forward strand.
ATTTTTTTATTCATTCTCTTACTTTTTGTGCGTACCCACCCTTGAAATGTCAAAAGATCTTGTATACCCCTACTGACATTGAAATGCGTGCGACCCTGTATGAAATATGGAAGTATCACATATAGCCTAGCAGGACATGAAATTGTAATCTGAGATGCTCAAATTACCCTTTCTTCCACTTTTTAATTATTATCATCCCCACAAAAACAAGGAGGAATATAGCGGTACTTCTATATCTTAAGAATAACAGATGAGGGAGGGTGCACTGTTTAGATGATATTTTCATGATTTAGAGGGGGTATACCGTATATTTTTTCTGTTTACAGGGAAGAAATTATAGCTGATGCAATGTAAGGGGGCATGAAATAATTTCAAAAATAATTTGCTTATTTTTATTTTCTGAACTGGTACTGATTTTCTTATGATTTATCTGTGAAAAGAATTTTGGTCTTATATTTCTTTAAATGGTACTTATGTTCTTTACCAGGTAAACATTCTGATGCATATCTCAGCAGTGGAGCCATCCTTTGAGCAAGAATCAGCAATTAAACACTTGAAGAGAAAGCACAGAGAGCAAGATAAGATGGAATTATCCCAAAATCAAGGGTATACTACCAGAGTAGAGCAGGTTGAGAAAACTAAGAAGGCGAATGATCGAGCTGAAACAGCTGGGGCATTATGGGAAATCTTTAGAAGGGAAGATGTGCCTCTGCTAAAAGAATACCTTAAGAAATACTTTCGTGAATTTCGACATATTCATTGTAATCGCGTAAATCAGGTATGATATACACTTCAGCACTTGTGACCCAGGATTTATGCGCTAGACTGTACTGTTGAGAACTGGCTGATAGATGTACGTAGGAATTGTCTTGCAGTATACTCATTTCTGCATATGACAACAATTTATTAGTTTCCTTAACCAACATACAAGCAAAAAATAATCTGATAGTAAAAGTACCTTTTGAGTGGCATAAATGCAAATACACCTTCATTTACTGCATGCTTTCTCATACAGTGTTTCTTTTGTTTTCATCTTTTTAGGTCATTAATCCAGTTCACGATGAGACGTTCTATCTGACAGCTGAACATCAGAGACGGCTCAAGAAGGAATTTGGTTAGTTATGCAAACATTCTTGAGTAAAAAAAATAAGGTAATGATTATTTTTTTTTTTTCAAGAATGATAATATTGACTTAATATCCTTGTACTTGCAGGGATTGAGCCATGGTCTTTGGTGCAACATGTTGGAGAGGCCCTATTTATACCTGCTGGCTGCCCCCATCAAGTGCGTAACCTCAAGGTATGTTTTAAAACCATTTTTATTAGGTATACAATATTTAAATGACAAATTGTAAACATGCAGTTTACAATAACTAGTAGAAGTTCTATATTCCTGCTTGCTTGTTGCAATATTTTTAGTTACAATTCCATTTATGAACTGGTGGGTACATTTGACCCGTATATTAGTTACAATTTTGACTGGAAACCAGCCACTTTGAAAATCTGATATCAGATCAGCATTATTATAGTTTCTAACACAAAGTACGATTTACAGAGCTGTACAAAAATAGCAATGGATTTCGTTTCGCCAGAGAGCATTGGCCAGTGCATTAACCTCACCAATGAGTTCAGACAATTGCCTAAGAACCACCGTGCCAAAGAGGATAAGTTGGAGGTAAATACTTGCCTGAAATAACCAGCTTTATAGGAAAAGTTTTTACACATGCCCCTGCAAAATATTAACCCATCATGAGTAATTTTTTAAAACCTAGAAATATCCGTATGGTTATGCCTCTTTTAGAAGCTGGAAACGACCAATTATATCTCTCTTGTGAGTCCTTTTGAAATGTGAAAATCACCCTACACAATTTTATATAAAGATAGTGTGAGAGCGCAGGGTTTGTTTTGGCATGTTTTCAAACATGAAATAATAAGAAAGAAAATGATGCTCCAGGGTAGACAATGGATACAAAGGACAAGTATTTTAAAAGATGATAGAAAGTACTATTTATTTTCTATTTGCAGAGTATATGTGATATTTATAAATGAGGATATTTGGAATTGGTTTTGCCTTTTATTTTTGTAACATGTGTTTCAATCTGCACTATGAAAAATATTTGATCTTTGAAAATCTTAACTGTGCAGATAAAAAAAATGATTATCCATGCCGCGCACCAGGCAGTGGAAGTACTGCTTGGTGCAGGAGCGAGAGCGAGAACGAGAGCGTGAGCGTGACCAGATCACAGACAGAGCAACTGTCAACCATGTCAGCAGAGTAGCACCTCACCATAGCACACCTTGGCAAACTGGGCAAGACAAACTTGGGGAACTTTCAATGGGATGCCGGGAGATAATTTCAGAAGGGAAAGACAATTACAGCTCACAATCAAACAAGAAATATTTGAGCTCATGTGTTATAATCAAAGGAACAGATCGAGATTTCAGTCAGAAAGTTAGTTTAGTTCTTTTTACCTAGTAGCCCTCCTAAAGGGCTCTATTTGCTTTTACTAGCTATTTCAGTCTGTTTGTTAGTTCTTTAAGATATTAGTTTTGGCAGTTTATGTTAAAGAAAGCTCCTAAAGTTAGGAATCTGCAGGTTACGCAGCGAGATTGAAACGGAGAATTTAGATCTCATTCTATACGGTAAGGTATTGCACTGGATCTAAATTCTAGCCAGTAGCCCATTGGTTCAAGGCAGGCCACAATTCTCTGGCTCCTAACATACTTTTTGACAAAATGAAAGTATGGACCCATTTCCTACTCAAAAAGCATTCGAAAGATTTTTCCATTGGTAGCCTAATAAATTATTTCCTCGCTAGAGGCCCAAGATTATCTACATGGGTTTGGATTTTGGGCCTCGTGTAGTTTGGGCCTCGGTTTGATTATTTCATAATCTGTAGGAAATCGTTATTATTAGAAGTTTATAAAGCAAGTCAAACAATGATGAATATAATACATGGGGAAAAAAATGTTTACAAAGGTAGTGATGGAGGATCACTACCATCGCACATCACATCATATTATATGGTAAACGCCTTTATTATTTCACTCTGTCATGCTTTCATTTTTAAATATTTTTATAAGAAACTTTTTAAAATTTACATGTCAAAATAAAATTATTAGATGTGATCAATATTAATTTCTTTACATGCACATAAAAAAAATATTACTTTTCAATTTTGGTTTTATACGAATCAATAAATAAATTAAAAAATCAACGTTCATAATTTATCTACATCGGTGTATTTTGACAAACTCTTGATGTTAATAAAAACAAAATCAAAATATCATAATCTTGTACGTACGTGTGCATAGAGAAAATAATATAGATAATATCTTATAATTTTAATTTAAGTTATTTTAGTTTTAAAAATGAAGACATAATAAAAACAAAAAAAATGAATACACAATTGAACTCTCATCAAATTATACATTAAGATAAACTATCAATTGCTATTCCCATGGCATGAAATGTGCTATTTGTTTTATAGTTTGCGTTACTCACCAAACAATTTTAACGGTTGAGAAGAGCAACCTACAAGGCTACAAATACTTTAATCATATACACCGCATTTCTTTGATGAGCCCTTTAAAAGAGGAGGATTAAAATGCTTTCATTTGATGTGTCTCTGTCGTGTTTTTATTTTTAAAAACTTTAATAACTCAAAATTTAAAATTTAAAAGTCAAAATAAAACCGTTAGATATGATCTACATAATTTTATTTATGCATGTGTAAAAAATTACCATATTTTAACTTTGTTTTGGTTGTCATCAAGAGCTTGTAAAAACGTACATTGATTCACATAAAAACCAAACCAGAATGTGATAGTTTTTTATGAGCACATAGAGAAAATAATATAGATCACATCTAACGGTTTTATTTTGACATTTATGATTTAAATTTTAAGTTATTAACGTTTTAAAAATAGAGACACGGTGAAGGTACAAAAAAATGAAGGCATTTTAACCCTCCTCTTAAAAGAGATGCGGAATTAGTAACTTTCAGGCGGCGCTATAAAATGCTTCAAACTTTGCTCCAGTCAGTAAAGTTGTATTTGATCAATATAAATAGTTAAATCATATACACCGCGAGCCTTTGATGAATGATGAGGAATTGGCAATATTCAGCAGGCTTTATAAAAATGCTTAAAATTTTGTGTTCCCGGTTCAACAATGACAAACATTAAAAAAATAAAACCAACTGCCTTGACCTCTTTTGAGGTAACTTCTTCTTTTTTTTCCCTCAAATTGCCAAGAACATGATCATCAATTAAAAAAAGAAGAAGGGAAAGTTGCATCCAAATAAGTCAACCAATCCTATCTCTCGTGACTCCACATAAACAGGGGCGGACCCAGTGATACATATGATGCTTAATTTTTATGTTAGTTTATATAGGTGGTGGTAATATAGTAACAATAATGATGGATGCTTTTAGTGATTATGAAAATAAATAGTGATTAAGTAGGTGAGGGTGGTTGAACCTCTAAAACTAATACTAGCTAGATTAATTATTGATAACTTGGAATGATAGTGTATACCAAGCAATGCAAAACTATCTAAAATACTGTAATTTTTTTTTTTCTCAAAAGAAAGCCTCTCAACGACAAATAATTATAAAGGGATATAATAATGCAAATTTTAGTTTTAACAAATTATAAACCACAGATTTTCCAACAGAAGTTTTCCTTCTTCTACCAGTCAATGAAGTTCTTTTTTTTGCGAAGAATAATTTATAAATCCTTAAACCCATCGATTTTAGGATAAAAATGATTTTATTATTAAGGCATGTTCGGCTCTGTTACTGTGCGCGTGGAGAAAAAAAAATTCAGTTCAACTTTGTGTTTTTTGTCCCACGCGCACAGTAAATGTCAGTTCAAATTGGAGTCCAATCCATTCCAGTTCCCGTTTCTGCCTGTAGGCCGAACAGACCCTTATGGTATCATGATCAGTATCCTGAAAACTAAAGGAGAAGTTTTTTTACAAGTTAGACGGCTGAAATTTAAAATATAATGGAGCATTTTAACCCTATTCTATTTTTGTGCACTTTCTAATAAATTGGAACTATTTTTTGTTAAAATAATAAAAGAATATGTAAAGTCACTTCTTTTTCAAGATATCAAATAAATAGTGAAATGTGAAAACCTTTGCAATTATGATGGAACCAAGCTCAAAATAGGGTTCAAATGCACCCACATTTTTGTGCTCCCAATGCACCCACATCATTTATCTCTGTTTTTAAAGTCCGAACAGTCGATCCGAGCCGCTCAACATAATCTTCATAATAAAATATGCTTGGAGACCAAATTTTATATTTTTAGAATTTATTTACTATTTTTTTAGATAGATATAAAATCACTTTATCGGATGGTCCAGAATCTCCTTAAAACAGTGATTTTGTATCTATCCAAAAAAATAGTAAATAAATTCTAAAAAATATAAAATTTGGTCTCCAAGCATATTTTATTATGAAGATTATGTTGAGCGGCTCGGATTGACTGTTCGGAATTTAAAAATGAAGATATATATATATATATATTATTTGGATGCATTGGGAGCATAGAAATTTGGGTGCATTTGAACCCTCCTCTTAAATACCACAGCTCTCTAACATATACTGACAAATAGGTACAGTATCACTGTCAGCCAGCAAATTAAATTGGATTAAGTTACTACAAACTTAACTGTATTGCAAATTTGCAAACCTGTACAACATTGTCTATATGCTTTCCCTAAATAGGCCAGGTCGGAATGTTTGTTAGGAACGAGGTCACTTATCAGAGTACAATTATTCTGGTAAGTTGTTATAATCGAAACTCCATAATTAAAACTGATTAATGATTTTTCTTTTGGAGCCCAAAGCAATAGTTATATATCATTAAAGAACGGGAACGGGAATGGATTGGACTCCAATTTGAACTGACATTTACTGTGCGCGTGGGACAGAAAACACAAAGTTGAACTGAATTTTTTTTTTTCCCACGCGCACAGTAACAGAGCCGAACAGGCTCTAATAATAAAATCATCTTTATCCTGAAATCGCTGGGTTTAAGGATTTATAAGTTATTCTTCGCAAAAAAAGAACTTCATTGACTGGTAGAAGAAGGTAAACTTCTGTAATTGCTGTTGTTGTTTCGCCAGTATTTTTACTTGGAAAATCTGTGGTTTATAATTTGTTAAAACTAAAATTTGCATTATTATATCCCTTTATAATTATTTGTCGTTGAGAAAAAAGAATTACAGTATTTTAGATAGTTTTGCATTGCTTGGTACCAAGGATTAGGATTTTATGAATATTTTTATGATATACATTAAAGAACGCATTATTAAAATAGATAGTTATATATCATTTGTATGATTGCATCAACTAATTTGGTCTCTGTAATTATATGGCAACTTGTAGTATTGAGTTTGAATTCTTGTTTGAATTTCTTGTCCCAACAGGATAAAACCCACCAAGACATAACAGAGCATCTAGGCTGGTTTCAGGTTAGTTGGATGCATTTTTGTTATGAGAAAAATCATACAATCTTTGAAGTATGTTACAAATAGAATATTTTTTATGTTTAACATCATTTTAGGGTGATAATTTGTCTTAGAATTAATTTAGAAAGAGACTAACTAAAAGTACATTTTTCTTCTTTGGAAATTGTGCTATTTACTAAAAGTACATCAATGTTTTAGCCAAAAAAATTCTTGTAATTTTTAGCAAAACCCAGTACTGAAATATTATTGATCAACTAAAGAGATTATCAAGTTAGAGCCCCTTCAGCTCCCTTGTTATATTTCTCCAGTACATGAAATCTTAATATTTTCTAGGTAATCTTTTGCCAATTCTCTACAATTAATAGTTCATATCAACAGCAAATACTGAATGGGATTGCATAAAGAGACTACAAAATATAAGAGATTCAAGCAATGATTTTCTAAAACTACTTTTTTAAAACTTAATTTGAAGTGAAAACCACACATGATCATTCTGAGTGTCTTATCAAAGACATGCCAGATAGAGATATATATGAAAATTCTTGACCAGAAACAAACTACCAATTAACAACCGAAATTTTTTTTTCTACCGTAACCAAAAAAAAAAAAAAAACCAAAACACTCTGTTTTTGGAAAAATTCGAAATTTAACCAAACCGCTCAGGCATTCTGCGGCCCCAAAGACTGGGGTCCGCACAATGCCGCTACGGCCCCAGTCAGGGGGCCACTCAATGCAAGAGCGCCCCGTTTTTTTTTTTTTTGTAAGTGCTTTGGAATTTGTGCATTTGCTTGTCAGTAATTTCTCTTTAGAGCAATTGTTTAAATAATTGTGCATAGTTATACCTTATCCGCTCAATTGCTTTGGAATTTGTGCTTTCGGCAAATTGTTTAAATAATGGAGCTGCAGAGCTTTGGAATTGCTAAATTTATGTTAAATAAATTTCTGTTAAATTTTTGTGCAAAAAAAAAAAAAAATGAGGGCCGCAGGGGCATTGAGCGGACCCCAGTCTTTGGGGCTGTAGAATGCTTGAGCTGCCTGGGTAAATTTCAAATTTCCCAAAAAACAAAGTGTTTGGTTAATTTATTTTTTGGTTATGGTAGAAATAAAAATTTCGGAATTAACACTAAAAAAATGAGTACCCACACTGAGCAACTGTTTCCTGGTCCCACTGTCCAAGGTGTCTGGTTTATGTCTTTCTTTAAAGTTGAAATCAGTTTGCTCATTTTCAGAGACAATATTTGATGATCCATAGATTTATCTGATGCTTTGCTTTCAATAGAAATACTACTATTTCTATTGGCAATAGAAAAAATAGGACCGTACCGGTACCTCCAAATTAAAGAGAAGGAGCGACATTTATTCATCTAACAACCACTCTCTCTTATTAGTGAGTTAGTTCACAGTAAGGAGTAGTACAAATAGTAATGGGGCATTATTTGGATGAATCTTTGATGGAGCACAGAGTCGGCAGGCACAAATCGGTTCTGATCTCTACCCTACACAGCAAACAGCATCATGGCTGACATGTGACACTGTGATTGGCCAAGAGAATGGAGCCTTGTTCTCTAGGACCCACAACGTGCAAACACGGGAATGTTTCTGGTAAAGGCATTTCATTTGAGTACAACTAATCATAAATGCACTTATAGAAGTTGGTCATGACGAGTTCAACATTTTGTCTCTGTTCATTTCTGTTAGGTTAGGTTCAACTCTCTTGTGAGATTTATTAGGGGGTTGGAATGGAGGCAATGGATTGACTTGGTACCAACCAAGGTTTTTGGAAGGGTATTAAATGATAGGCACAGAGCTACCAACCTGTACTTGACTTATTACAGGTGTTTCCTCTTGGGGTCATTTATCATTCCTCACTGTAAAACCATGCAGCAAATATTACCAGACTGGAATCTCATTTGAAGCTCATATTTTGAATGATTAACTATAATTGTAATTGGTACATGTTCAGTACAAAACATATTTGATTCCTTATCAGAGTTGGCATTCCATTCTATAAAATATTCAACAGATACTCTAATAGAATGTATAGTTAATGAGTAGAACTAGGGTGTTTCTAAGTTCACCAAGCTCCTTTGTGAACTCAACTCTAAAACATATCGGATTGGTTTCAAACGACGAATCCAAACCGTTGAAATCCTTCTACCTTACGAGTGATGCGTCTACATGTGAAAAAATTTAGTTAACACCCTAATATTTCAAAATTTTCAACTTACCACCCAGTTTTCGAACTTTCAATTCTTACCGCCCACACAAGCTGAGCTTTTTGTGCACCAACTCTTTTTTTTTTAAGTTATGTTTTGTTGTGTTTAGAATTATATGTTCTTATCAAATTAGACAGACAAAGTTGTAGAAAATAAAATGCACATGTTTAACAAATAAAAGTTTGTACTAAGTTTGAACTAAAAATTATACGCACAATCTGATCAGCGTTTTGTACTAAGTAAGCCGGTGTGCAAATTACTACAAATTATACGCACAACATAACAAAACTAAAAAAAATTGATGCCCTAGCTGGGCTTGCGCACCCAAATTGGTGCGCATACCAGGCTGACGCAACAGTTCAATTTGGTGTGCAAGTCTAGCTTGCGTGGTGGTAAGAAGTGAAATTTTAAAAATTTGGTGATAGATGAGAATTTTGAAATCTTAAGGTGGCAACTAAAAAAATTTCGGTATATCATTAGCCTTTTTGGAATGTAATTGTTGGACTGAAACTAAGGGATCCAAATATGCTGAAATCCGAGATCATCAACAGTAATTCTGAAATTTCTGAAATTTCGAATCCAGTCATTAAATTGTTTCGAGATGCGTAGACAGAAAAACTAACTATTTCGAGATACGTGCACAGAAAAAGTTGGACGGCTGGATCTCATATTTTAAGAATTTCAGAATTACTGTTCATGGATCTCGGATTTCAGCTGATTTGAATCCGAAACTAAGACCCATATCTCATGTACTTGCTGACTTTGTTGATTATTGATGGTTGATAAGGGATGACTTTTACTTTTGATAAACAATTGGAGTTAGACAATTAAATGTTTGGAATCCCAATAATTATTAATTGTATGATAACATTGTTAATTTTTGTTAGTTGGGAGTTTGTTCAAGCAAATCATGCAGTCATCTCTATAAAGAAATAGATGACATGTTTGCATATTATACGAGGGAAAAAAACAAGAAGCTTGAAACTCTTTGACTTGAATTAATAAATTTTAACTCAGAAATTTTGACTTGGCGTCCCCTCGTAATAGGGAATGGACTGTTCTGCTTTTATACGAGAAAAGAAGAGTTCTGTTTTTCCGATCTCAATTATTCAAATTTGTTGAAATTTGTACATAAAAAAGTTTCTTTATCGAGATACATGAATAAATTTTTTTGAATAGTTGAGATCAGAAAAGCAGCAAAGTCAGATCCTTGTAATTTATGTAGGCATTTTTATGAGTGAGGCTATGCTATCATGCATAATTAACATGTCATGTATAACTTATATTAGTTTGTATTATTGATTAGTATTTGCATTTTTAAAGTTTCACAATCGATCTGAACTATTGAACATGATGTTCATATGGAGATCAAATTTATATATTTTTTTTTACTATTTTTTAAATATGTAGAAAATCACACAATCTAAAAAATATAAACCATTTAAAATTAATGATTTTCTAACTATCTAAAAACGTAAAATATTCTAAAAAATATAAATTTAGTCTACAAGTATATTTTAATATAAAAATCATGTATACTATTCAGATCGACTATTTAAATTTTGAAACCGAAAATATTAATACGTAGTACAGATCAATTTGCAATATGCATAGTACACAACCTCACTCTTTATTTAAAAAGTGATAATGAGTGTAATACTTTTACCGTTCAAATTACAATTTACCAACTGTACAGCTTTTTTGAAGTATAAGATGCGAATCAAAATTAAGAACTCATTTTTAGAGCCTGTTCGGCTGCTACTGTGTCAGAGTGAATTTTTTTTTTCACGCACACAGTATTTTAGCTATTCAAATTAGACTCGAATCTAAATCCATTCTCGTTCCCACCTGGCAGCCGAACAGGTCCTTAATGTGAATACTGAATTTGAATTTTGTGACTTTCAATACGAAGTACAATATTTCACAAAAAGTGATACATATATAGAGTAGAACTAGGGTGTTCCTAAGCTCACCAAGGCCTCTCGTGAGCTCACCTCTAAAACCTATCGAATTGACTTCAAACGACATTTCTAAACCGTTAGATGTTCAATCTATATTAAAATGTGTTTGGAGACCAAATTTTACATTTTTTTGAATTTTTTTACTATTTATTAAGCCGGTTTGAAAACCGTTGTTTTCTAATAGTGCAGAATTTTAATAAAAACAGCGGTTTTCAAACCGGCTTAATAAATAGTAAAAAAATTTCAAAAAATATAAAATTTGGTTTCTAAGCACATTTTAATATAGATTGAACATCTAACGGTTTGAAAATGTCGTTTGAAGTCAATTCGATAAGTTTTAGAGTTGAGCTCACGAGAAGCTTGGTGAGCTTAGGAACACCTTAGTTCTACTCTACATATATATATATATATATATATATATATATAGGGACTCGTGCACGTTACGATCAAAGAGCAAGGCCTCACGTATATATGCTTTAGTATGAGATGTGCAATTGACATATAACAATAATTTGACTTTGAGAGTATTTAAATCAATTAAATACCAATTGCCGCACCTAATTAATAATTAAGACTCTTTTTCTTTAAGTTAAAAACGAAACGAATCTACTTTCAACATCAGTATAATCTGATTTCTGACAACCAATTATGTGCAATACCTAACTAATTAAGATCATGATCATTAACATGCAAATACCTAACTAAACCCACCAATTAATAAAATCTTACCTGTTTTTTTTCTATCTCATGGTTTGGTCAAACTCAAACCACTGAGTTTGATGCTTAGTTGCCAATTTGAACCTTTTCAATACTTTGCTTTTTGTTAAACAAAAGCGTGTCACTTCATTTGTTATTTTCCTGGTAAGAAGGAAACAATCATGTGCTATAAAGTATTAAATTTATCTTCTTAATTTTTCCCCCTTTTTTTTTCTCTTTTTGGGCCACTTACTAGACTTTTTTTGGGAAATTTTTTATTGGTAGAAATTAACAGAAAAGAAGAGAGGAAAATAGAAAGAGTACATCAGTTCTTATATTGGTAGAAAGATCGGTAAAATTCTTACTGATTCAAAAAATCAAAAAGTTTGGATCGGTAGGAATTTTACCGATCCAAACTTAGTTTTTTTTAAAAAAAATCTGATGTATAGATGGAGGGAATTCTTATATTAGATTTCTAGTAAAATATGAAAAGTTTTTCAAAAAATAGATAGAATGTTTATATTATATCTAAATTTTAAGATACTCTATCTATTTTGTAAAACAAAATTATATTTTACTAGAAAAAATGAAAAAAAAAAAACAAACTGGTTTTTGGATTGGCGAGAATTTTACCGATCTTTCTATCAATATAAAAACTGATGTACTCTTTCTATTTCTCTCTCTTCTTTTCTATTAATTTCTACCAATAATTAACCCTTTTTTTTGTAGGTGTCAAATTGTCAATGCACTTGTGTGGAATCCATTTTATATCATCAAAGAATCATAAGCTTAATTAAATGAAAAATGTCAAAGGTGAAAACAAGGACTGAAATTAAAAAAAAGGTTAAATTAACCCTGTCAAACAGGGCATGAATAGTAAAAGAATCTGTGGTGTTGGGTTGTTCTAGAGCAAGTGCAAAGGTAGGTCTCCTAACAGTCACTTTCTCTATCACCACCTTACCTAATTACCAACTTTTTTAATTTTTTAACTGTCAGTGAGTACATGACACCAATAACATGCAAATGTAAGGTCTTCTAGAAACTTTTTTTTTTTTTTTTTTTTTGGCAATGGAACCTTTTAGTTTGCCACGTTGTAAACTTGTTTTGATATTAAGTCCATATCATAATAGATTCTGCCAACAAAACTAGGTTAAATTTCATATCAGTGACCCAGACACATATGGAAAGTATGCTGATTGTTGTAATAATGATGTTTTGTTTGATTGAGTTGATTATTTTTCTATATTTAAAAAATTCAATAACTATGTTACCTACAAGCTATTACAGCCCTAAATAAGATAATTTAAATAATTTAATATTTTGAAGTACCAAAATACAGCACTGAGAGGCAGATTGAGCCATAAATAAGGTAAATTGTTCAATATTTTTTTTAATTTACTGTATTTTAGTATAATTTAACATAATTTAGTGTAGTTTAGTGTAATTCAGCATAATAATCTACCGATTTCATTGAAACTAAAATATTGTTATTAGATATTAAACTTTTGATATCTAATGAAGTTCTTACAACTATTTACTATTACATAACCAAAAACAACTATCAGAAAGTAAAATAACAAAAATACAAATATGTTCCCAGGCACATCAAATAGCCATCATAAAACATAATCTTGTGGGCATTGCTTTTCACCCAAATATTTGAACTGATTTCACTGCTATCGCCTTTGCACCAACAATTTTTTTAACACCATACGGCGATAATAAAGTCAACTTAAAAAGTGAATCATCTCCTTTATTTTTACACACACCCTTGCAAACATAAAATATAAGGAGTAGGGTTAAAATGCATTATTGGTTTTGTGCTCCAATCATGCTCTACGTCTTTTTCTCTATTTTTAAAGTTCGAACAATTGATTCAAACTGCTTAGTATGATCTTCATATTAAAATGTGCTTGGAGACAAAATTTTATATTTTTTGAAATTTTTTTACTATATTTTTAGATAGATACAAAATCACTGTTTTGGATGGTCTAGAATCTTCTGAAAACAGTGATTTTGTATCTATCTAAAAAATTAGTAAAAAAAAATTTCAAAAAATATAAAATTTCATTTCCAAGCACATTTTAATACAAATATCATGGTGAACGGTTCGGATCGACTGTTCGAACTTTGAAAATGAAAATAAAAATGTGGAGCATAATTGAAGCACAAAACAAATGGTGCATTTTAACTCTACTCAATATTAAGTTCTTGCCAAATCGTTCAAATTACTACTCCTGTAATTAACTCAATAAGTAATTATTTTTCAAAAGTTATCATAAGTAACAAAAAGATAGAGATTATATTAAAAGTAGCAATTTATCACCATATTACTTGTGTAACATAATAAGTAACAAAAAGATAATTAATTGATTCAATAAGACCAGAGAAATGACAAAATGAATATCCTTGCCATCCTCTTTATAGAAAAAAAATTAAAATTTTCAATTACTAAAACCTAAAATAAATGAAATTCAAAAACTGCAACTACAAACCCGGAGCCAACTAAACCACAGCGACTAAACAATCTAACAAGAAACTAGTGGCAGCTAATTAGTTGGAGGACCGAATTAAATTAGTTTAGATTAAAATATTTAAAACATAAAATATAAAATCCCTCCCTATTTTTTGCAACCGCTACCCACTCGTACCAACTCGGTCAATTTGAATTCACATCACCTCAGGTTACCTGACTGAATACAATTACGATCCGACGGTTCTATTCTCATAGCACGAATCTCAAAAGACCCCTACAGTCTCCATTGGCCAAAAAGATTAATCTGGGCCGTCCATTTCAATTTGCTTGAGTCAGGTACCTGGGAGGATACGGATCCGCTAAAGTGGATCGAGTCAACAATATCTCTCTCTCTCTCTCTAACTCTCGCTCTCTCAATAAATAAAGTAAAAAATAAATAAATTCATTAATTAATTAAATTAAAAGAAAAGGAAAAAAAAATAGAAAATCTCTTCTCTCCGCCTTCTCTTTCTCTCTCAACCCCCACGTATATATGTCCTGTTAACTCCCCTCAAGCCATTTAATCACAAGCCTCTCTCTCTCCCTCCTCCTCTCTCTTCTCTCTATTTCTCTCTCACTGCAGCCATGGGGAGGTCGCCTTGTTGCGAGAAAGCGCACACAAACAAAGGTGCATGGACAAAGGAAGAGGATCAGCGACTCATAGCTTATATCAAGGCCCATGGCGAGGGCTGCTGGCGCTCGCTACCTAAGGCCGCAGGTAAAAGAATCTCCACAATTGGATTTGAGCAACTGAAATTCAATTTTCAGTTGTCGCAGTTGAACTTGAACATTTGGATTTCACATTAGAATTTGATGTGAAATTCGGATCATCATTTGTTGGAATTGGGACTGATGTTACCTTTTGCTTTTCTATTTTGTTGAATCAATTAGGGCTTCTGAGGTGTGGAAAGAGTTGTAGGCTGAGGTGGATGAACTATCTTCGACCTGATTTAAAGCGTGGCAATTTCACCGAGGAAGAGGATGAACTTATAATCAAGCTTCATAGCTTGCTTGGCAACAAGTATGTACCCACCCCCCCTTTTCCAACACACACAGCACCTTGCATTTGTATAATTGTATGGAACTAGTAGAATTATTCATTTCAAAGTTGAATCATGAGCAATTGGGCATATAGTTACAAAAAAAGTTTTTTTTGGAATTGTACTTTTTGGACCTATTTTAAAAACATCCATGTAGTGTTTCTTTCCTGTAACTTAACATCATAAGTTACAAGTCAATTTCCAATAAGGATGGGTTCTTTTTGTATGTATTACAATATTAGTGCATTAACCATCAGATTTATAAATCAACTGATGGACCATTAGCCCATTTGTGTAATCTGACAAAGCACTTAACTATGTTTTGCTCTTTGCATCCTTAAAATTATCAAATTTCTAATTTTTTATTTTAATTTTGACAGATGGTCTCTAATTGCGGGTCAGCTACCTGGCCGAACTGACAATGAAATTAAAAATCACTGGAACACTCACATCAAAAGAAAACTAGTAAGTCGCGGCATGGATCCACAAACTCACCGGCCAATCAACGGGAGCCAATTCAGCACGCCTAAAAATCCTGATCAAGAGACAATTTATAAGGCGCCACCTGTGCTGAGCCAAGCCGAGGACCAGCACAGCAGCAGCGGGACCACATCTGACGAACCTTGGCTGCCTGATCTAAATTTAGACCTCTCGATATGCCCTCCAAATCCCTCTTCAAAGACATCGGGTTCTTCATCAGAGGTCGTGACACCGCTTATCGGGTCGGAGGCTATTACGCCGACTTCAAATTCAAACCACACCAGAGTGATTTGCCTTTGTTATCATCTAGGATTTCGCAGCGGCGAAAAATGTAGCTGCCAAGCGAATCCGGAGCTCCAAGGCCTTAGATATTACAGACCCTTAGAAGAAGGGCAATACTTGTAGATTGTAACTTAATTCATCATTTTATTTATATATCAAGAGAAATTTTCAGAGGAGTAATTGTTAAATCTTTCTGTAAGTTTCAAATTTAAGTTGTCGGTATTTTGGTCCGAAACAGGATTAATTAGTTAGCTTATGGTCCCCCTCTTTGGGTTGAGCTGTTCCTGGGATTACTGAAAACACTGCCAGAATTTGTAAGTACGAGTATCATTAGGTTGTTGAGCAAAAAAAACAAGAAAGGAAGGTGCTATGTCAAGTTCTTTTGTCGCACTAAGTTTTCTCTTACTTTGTTTTTTTTTTTTGCTGCTTCAATTTTGTTTATGAACAGTAAGAGCCAGTATCTTATGATCCTGAATTCAGAGTAACAACAAATATGGATTCGCTTTCAATTTTGGGTCTTTTGTTTTTGTTGTACCACAAATTTGGCTGGTTCGGCGTTTGGTACCGTCGGTGCTTTTTTTCTTTTTCTTTTTGGAACATAAACTTTGCATTTTTATGCTTCTACTGTTCTACACAGTTCATCCACAGGACCTCATCGATTAATAATTGATGTTTTTTTACAATTTTTAGTGGTCTTTTGTTCTTCTTTTTAATCTTCTATGGAAGAACTACCAGTACCATATTTAAAGAAATTGGTGGGATTTTAAGTTCAATTATTAGTAAATTTATTTCATGAGGTTGGAAGTTGGAAGAAAATTCCAGCCACCATCTCATCCATCTCAATCATTCACAAAGTAAATAGTGGGGAAAAAACATTCGCTTCAACCATATTATTATTTTCCCATGCATGCATGTTGTTGACTCTCTCAAAATTCATGAAATTGTACATTAATTTTTTAATCTAATTTAACTTAAATATCTTAATTTGCAATTTAATTCATAGTGACGCCTTGTTAAATACTGTGATATAACCAGATTTTTTTTAATATAGTAACAATAATTTTAAAATAAAAGTATCATAAAATGAAATAAAAATAGACAACTTTTTATATAAATTTATACCTTATGTAAAATAAAATGTACTCGAAAAATACACATCTGAATCTAATATACTGTCTTAGTCTATTTGCCAATAATTAAGTATATGTTGTTTAAATAAAAATATTATAGTATATGTTATTTAATCCCAAATTATATCTGAGTATATGTCATTTTTATTTTAAAATTAGAAAATTAGGATCATTGAGTATATGTATTAAAAAAGTCCTCTATAATAGTAATTAGGACAATATAAGCATCACATTTCATAAAAATAAAAAAATTCACAATTATTACCGCAATATAGGTAAACAATCATTCTTCCACGTTTCCATAATAATTTCCCTGCAATTTCATGAGTGTGAAATACTATAAACAATTCCTCAAAAAAAAAAAAATCCTATAAACAAATTTGTGAAATTTCATATTCATAAAGATCTCATCCCTTATAAATATATGTAATATGTAGCTATCTAGCTGAGGAGCTTACATGTCTGGCATCTGACAGTGGTTGGGCAACTGCAAGTGCAATAACATGATTTGATTTGGGTCCATGATACCTTTTTGGCATGTGAGAGATGGGTTTTTTTGGATGACAGCATGTGGGGTGTTTGGGGTAATTAATCTATAATGGGTAACAATCATTTGATTAAATATAAAGTTGAAAATTGGAGATAGAGAGATTGGTTTGTGACTTGTGAGGCCAAGGTTGTTGGAGTTCCTTTGCTCTTCAAAGACTGGGGGCCGCCAATTGGCCCTGCAGCTTCATTTTAAGAGCCTCCAAATGCCCCTGCGGCCTCAATATATGAGAGTATCTGTAAGGATAAAAAATGATTATTGTCGAAGGTAAGCCGATAAAAATTATTATTTCTGAAGACATCACTATTATCGACGAAAATATCCGTGAAGATACCGAGCTGTTAAATACTTTTACGCTCACATATACTCACAAATTCTTGTAAATTAATTTATCTAAAATCCTTATGTGCATATATATTGACCCTTATTAAATAAAACTGTTATATATACATTTACTAAAGATTCTTAATGTGTATAATGGTTCCCATAAATTAAAATTCTACCTCCCTCTTTATGACCAACATATATATATCATGAGGAGGGATCCAATTACACCTTTTTTTTTTGACACATCTTGACATTTTTATAGGTCAATTTTGCAATTTCAAAATCCAAATAGTCGATCCGAACCGTTCAACATGATCACCATATTAAAATGTGCTTGGAGATCAAATTTTACATTTTTTTTGAATTTTTTTACTATTTATTAAGATGGTTACAAAATTGCTGTTTTTTTCAATGGCCTGAAAACAACGATTTTGTAACCATCTTAATAAATAGTAAAAAAATTCAAAAAAAATGTAAAATTTGATCTCCAAGCACATTTTAATATGGTGATCATGTTGAACGGTTCGGATCGACTGTTTGGATTTTGAAAATGATAGGTGTCAAAGTGTGTCAAAAAAAAGGGTGTAATCCGATCCCTCCTCATGTAGAGTCCGAATCTGCTGCGATCCTGGATGGGATCGCAGGATCCTAAATTCCGAATCAACGGTTCAAATTTTTCTGTGCGCGGATCTCGAAAACACTTTGAAAAAGTAAATTTTCATGCACGCATCACGAAAAAAACCAACAGCTGAGATTCGGGATCGCAGGGTCCTGAGATTCGGGATCGCAGGGTCCTGCGATTCCCGAGAATCACAGCAGATTTATTTTCCCTCATGTATTATTAGGTTAGAGAGACGAGCAGGAGAATTGCATCCAGTACTATAATTGTGATGACAACAAATCGGACTGTTAGATCTTACCGAACAACTGTTGTAAGTAATATACCTTGCCAACACTAACACTATCCAAACTTGTGATTAATTATCTGATTTAGACACATTCTAATATAATATCATACAAGTATGGAGTGGAGTAGCCTAACTTAAAAAGTGAGTGTGTTGTTTGTTATAATGTATTAATGTTATGTGTGGGTAGTGGGGTCCTCTCCAGTTGGTCAGAGTACAAGACCATACCGGAGATCTCCAATTCGCCATGCACCATGCTTGAATCTCCAAATCTATGTCAACTCTATTTCTTTTTTTAAATAGAGGGAGACCTAATTAAACTACAAATTAATGCCTATTACTACATATGTTGAATTTATTCCCCGTTTGACACGGCATGATTAATTGATTAATTGATTAATTGAATATTGACAAACAGTTGTACAAGCGGCACTCCGCTTTAATTGGAAAAAGGAACCATATGGTACAGAATTTAAGTGAAGGTAGGCAACAATGGAGAGTACTATACACACGCTTTGGTAGGTTTTATGGGTTTATAGGTACTTAGCTTTTTTATTAGGCGTCACCTTCCTAGTTCCTAGCTAGATATTAATAAGGGAAGCATGAGGGACCAAAGAATGTAGTTAGGTTTACCTATATAGTGAATCTATTTGTTAGGTTTATCTTCTTCTCTCTTTTCTTTTTTTCTCAAACAATTTTATTCACGTTGTATTGCTAATCTGAGCCAAAGATCCTATTTTTTTTTAAATAGTGATTTTGTACCTATCTAAAAAAATAGTTATTTTTTAAAAATATATAAAATTTGATCTCCAGGAACATTTTAATATGGAGATCATGTCGAGCGTTTGGATCGACTGTTTGGACTTTTAAAACAGAAATAAAGATGTGAAACACGATTGAGACATAAAATACACGAGGCATTTGAACCTAATCTTTAAATTATATATAAAATTATAATGAAGGTTTCCTCTACAATTAGACTTAATCTCTAGAAGTGCAGGGGCGGAACTAGAAAATTTGAATAGGGGAGCTAAACTATAAAATACACAATATGTGAAAAGCAGTGTTCTAAATAGCGCGCTATAGCGTTTTTGGACCCCAAACGCTACGCTACGACATCAAAATGCGCTATTTGCGCTACGGCCGCTATAGCGGCCGCTACAGCGCTATAGCGGTCCGCTACGGCGCTATTTGCGCTATACAATATGGGTTTTTTTTTATTTTTTATTTTTAAGCAATTTATATGGGTTTTAAATAAAGATAAAAAAAATCTCAAACCGAAATTGAATTTGTTGCTACTTGCTACAAATAAATCAATTTGAAATTGGGAATAAAAATTGAAATTTGAATAGAAAAAAAGTCCAAACCGGAATTAAAATTTGAATAGAAAAAAAAAATAGATTATGTCATGAATCATGATACTTAAGATATTTTTAATAGGAAAAATCGATAGTTTATGATATTACTATGGATATTTTGAACCGCAATTTGGACTTTGTACGGGTTCAATATGAATATTATAATTTCTTAATTACTTTGGTGTTATTTATTGTTCTATGAGACCTTAGATAATGTTGATATTTAGTACAAATATTGAATATATGAAATGTAAAAAAAAAAACGCTATTTGGAATAGCTTCCGCTATAGCGACGCTATTCGCTATAGCTTTTTTTTTAGCCTTCCCGCTACGACGCTATAAACGCTATTTAGAACCTTGGTGAAAAGACAAAAAAATTGTGACCACTGGAAATTGAACCCAAGATCTCACAAACATCAAATATAACTCTTACCACTAGGCTACAATAACACATTTGTCATTTTATGAGGAGGGCTAAACTACCGAATTTTTTATTTATATCCAAAAAATAAATGAAATTTCAAAAAATACCCAGGGTTAACATGAAATTCAAAAAATACCCATTCCGGAAAAAAAAATTTCGGATTGAGCCTCTAAATCCGGAAAAAAAAATTCCGGTAATAGAAATCGGAATCCGGAAAAATTTATTCCGGACTTAGAGGCTAACTATGGAAAAATTTATTCCGGAATGGGGGGGCTAATTACGGAAAAAAAAATTCCGGTTTCGGGGCCTATATAACCCCCGCTGTCGCTCTCTCTCTTCGTCTCCTCTCTCCCAGCAAGCAGCAGCTCACGGCCAGGTAATTTTTTTTATTTTTATTTTTAATATTTAATTATTTATTTTTAAATAGTTTAGAATTTGTAGAATGGTCCAGAATAGTTTAGAATTTGTAGAATGGTCCAGAATAATTTAGAATTTATAGAATGGTCCAGAACAGTTTAGAAAATACCAGAATGGTCCAGAGTAATTTAGAAAATACCAGAATGGTCCAGTATTATTTAGAAAATAGCAGAATGGTCCAGAATAATTTAGAAAATACCAGAATGGTCCAGAATAATCTAAAATGATTTAGAATTTTTTTAGGAACCTCTTTTTTGTTAGTGTTGTGATCTAGAAGCCAATCATAGGATGATTGTTTTCTAAGTTTTGTTTATGTAATTGAATGATTTGTTTATCATTTTGTTCCTTGAGTATTTCATTACTTATAGATCATTCAAGTTGAGGACTTGGAATTGTGGAACTCTATAAAGGAGTTAATAAATACTCTAAAAGTGTCCCTAGTCTTGGTAATTAACAAGGAACATTAAATTACCGGTATAAGATTAGCATTTGGATTAGATGATGATTATGTTCTGCAGATCATATGACAAGGGGTTGTCAATCTAATCAAATGGATACCTGATGGAGATCAGGGATTGGACGTGACCAAAATAAAACATTTAATATGGATTGTGTTTGTGTCATTAATGTTTTATTAGTGTCTGGAATTCTAAGGTATGAGATAATTGTTTCTCTCACATGAGAATACATATTCGTGGGTATTATCCAACACTGACAGTCATACAGATTCTATCTCAGTATGTGTCTCTCATGTGGAGAGATAGTAATTATCAAGAATACCAATGTCCCTCATGTAAATGAGTGATGATATCACTGGGCCCCTTGATGAAATAATACAAGTATGTGCACATATGATTAAGGAGTTAATCATAATTACTGAATTATTTCGGAATCAAGAAACGAGTAGATTTGCAAGGATGACACGTTCCTACCTTGGATCTATTCATGATATCATGAGACATGGAATTGACACGAGGCAATTGTTGCTCAGGGATCGTGATACAGTATGGTACTTATCATTTGTGTCATTTGGGTAACTACAATGCATATTGCTAGGTGCCGCTTGTAGTTTATGGAATCGAAAGGAGTTTCAGATTCCATTGCCATGTGACATAGATCCCACAGGGTCACACCAATAAGAAATGAATTAGAAATGCTCCTTAATTTATTTGACATGTATGACATGACAAATAAATTGGTTTCTCCATCAAACCATGAGAAATATAATTATTTGAGATAATTATATATGATACTACAATTAATTAGATTAATTGTATTTGATTATTGCAAACAAGAAAAAATAGAACTTGGCCCAATAAACAAAGCCTAATGGCTATTGTTAATTATGGCCCATGTTTATTTTATGAATTGTTTCCTTAATTAAAAAGTTCACCCAAAATAGTTTACCACGTTTTCTGATAACTGCTGCGCAGCATTTCTTATTTTGATCATATCTCTTTCATAATAAATCCGTTTTTAACATTCTGTATATTTCTGGAAAGGTAAAAGAAATATCTAGAACTTTGCCTCTCTGGAGGAAAGTCAAATTAGAAACAGATCATGGTCAAAAACGCAATAGAACGTGGTGGTTAATTTGAACCGCCATATTCTGTGATTGCTGCGCATGTTTCGTATTTGGACCATAACTCTCTCATACGATGTCCGTTTTGGGCGTATAATATATGGATGGAAAGGTAAAAGAAAGATCTTTAACTTCTCCTTCTGTGACAGAATCTAATTCGAATTAGATCGTGGTCAAAAACGTGGTAGAACGTGGGGTTAACTTTGGGAACATAATTCACATTCCTTGTTTTGCTATATATATTCTCCCTCTCATTCCTTTTGAGAAGAATTCGTTTTTGAGAGTTGAAGTTCTGCCAAAACTCTCTCTCTCTTGTTTTTCTCTCATGTGTTGAGAACTCACAAACCCTAAAAGTTCAAGATCTAGTTCTCTTGGAGGATAGGAATTAAGGAGCAACCAAGTTAGTACTCTCTAGCAAGAGGAAACTTTGGTTTCTAATTAATTTCTTGGTGGATACCGTGGAGGACTTCTACTTTGGAGTCTCATCTTGGTGCAAGGCGTTCTAAGTCACGCACACATCAACCACCAAGGCGCTGCAAGGCATCAACCACCATTAGCATCAACAAGGAGGTGGAGGCTACAACCCTACATCTCAAGGACCTTCCTTTCTTGTTAGAGACAAGAAACTAAAGGTATGATGCTTATTGATTTGGAAATAGATTTTGGTTTGATTTCAATCACACATGATGATCTCTTTTGGTACTTTTCTTGTCAAAATTTTGAAATTCCGCTGCCTTAAGTACCATAAGAACCCAACATTTTTTTCTCGGATCCCTTTCGGAGCTCTGACTGTCTGATCACTCGGCTCTTCGATTGAGGTTTTTTTAACTTTTTTAATTTTAATTTTAATTTATAATATAATTAATTAGTTTATTTTAAATGATTTAGAATATTGTCAGAATAATTTAGAATTTGTTAGAAAATACCAGAATAGTCCAGAATAATTTAGAAAATACCAGAACCGGGCGGACGAGGTATATTGTAATAAAGTCGCATACTTTTTTCTATTTATGTCATCATACTTTTTTCTATTGTAATAAAGTCGCATACTTTTTTCTAATTAAAGTCGCATACTTTTTTCTACATAAGTCGCATACTTTTTTCTACATAAGTCGCATACTGGTAGAGGTGCTATCGGGTCGGGTCGGGTCCGGATACTATTATATTTGGACCCGTACTCTAAAAGTGTTCGGGTCCAAATTTCGATCCATACACTTATTTGTTTCAAATCGGGTCGGGTCCGGATCCGGATACCTATCTACCCGTGGATATTTCGGGTCCAGTCTTTCGGTTCCGGGTAGATAGATACCCATAACTTGTTTGTGAATTATCGGGTCCGGTTCGGATATGGGGCGGTTCCGGATCCAGAGCGGGAGCGAGTATATGTCACAACTCCCATACTATAGATGTTTTTCTTTTTTTCTCATTAAGTGCCTTCAATAATATTTTGTGAAACTTGGGTAGTATTTTCAGAATTTGATTGTTGATTGTCTGGAGTACTCATGGTGTAACAAAAAGTATTCGAAAGTTTTTTATTTTTTGTTAATAGCTTTCGAATTCACGAGGCTTGAGATAAATAACTTTTGAAAATCAAAATATTGAAGAATAGATATAATTTTTAGAAAGTAAAATATTGGAGATGGTGATTTCCTTTTCTATGATTCAAAAAATCCATGAATGAAATATTAATACTAATTTGTTTGAATAAATAATTAAATTTATGACAAATATTTGATTTTAATGAGATTTATTGCGAATGGCATATCAATGAGAGCAATAAATTTTCATGATAATGAGGAGGATATATAAGGCAGATATTGAAGGATATATTCAAAGCAATAAATTTTATTCAAAAAATTAATATGCAAAATGTGATTACTAGCGTGACATTTGTTGTTTTTTAGTATATGTAAAATTGTATTTTCATAGTTATTCATATATGTTTTGTCAGGTATTTATATGGGTATCGGGTCGGGTTCGGTTATGAGTCGGATAACTAAATCAAACCCATATCCTATCCATTACAATATCGGTTCCGGTTCGGATCCGGATCGGATATTAAATTATTAATTTTTTAACCGTACCCATAATTTAATCGGTTATATTTTTTAAACCATACCCTACCCAAATTAACCGGATCCGGGTCGGTTCTGGGTCGGATCCGGTTCGGTTCCAGATCAGATCCGGGTAATCGGATAAAAGTAGCACCTCTACATACTGGTACTGGGTAGAGGTCTAACTGGTAGATCCACAGAGTTGCTACCGATACTGAGTCGGGGTCTCTGTACATCCATAGAGTGCCGACCGGTACTAAGTCGGGATCTAACTGGAATTGGGTCGGGATCCACATGATTCTGACTGGTACTGGGTCGGGATCGAGGTTCAAGAATCTGACTGGTATAGTTCGGTTCCAATTCTACATACAACTCCAGAACCGGTAACCTTTGTGCAAAAGACGACATAATTTCTAAAACCATTTCGAACGATTGTTGGTTCATTACCGGTACTAATTGATGGTCACGTCCCCCATCGGTAGACATATTAAACCTGGCTTGGATTTCCAGATTTGCTTGACTAGCATTATACCCAACAAATTTATAAATCTCATTCCGAAGATAATCAAAGCTGTGGTTCACGGTTAGCGGTAATGAGTATTTAGCTCGGGTACTGTAAAAGACCCCGTCATTATTGTATTTGATTTCTCCTCCAATAAAAATTTTCACATAAATAGTTGTCATTTTCAGTTTCAATTGGTCTGGTAATTTAAAAAATAACAACATATAAGTAATTAAAAATTGTCCGGACCTCTACAAATTATTCTATAACCATTTATAATTTTCTAAATTATTCAAGACCATTTCCGATATTCCTAAATTATTCTACATCATTTTGTAATTTTTTAAATTAATAGGGCAATATTCTAAACTATTTTGGAATTTTATAAATTATTCTAAACCATTTTGGAATATTCTAAAAAATTCTAAATTATTTGGACAATTTTCTAAAAAATAAAAACTTATTTGGAATGAACTAATTAATTATAATATAAATTAAAATTAAAATAAAAAAATAACCTGAATCGAAGATCGGATCAATCAGACAGTCAGAGCTCCGGAAGGGATCCAAAAATGAAAGAGGTTCCTAAAACAATTCTAAATCATTTTAAAATTTTCTAAATTTTCTAGACCATTTTGATAATTTCTAAATTATTCTACACCATTTTGAAATTTTTTAAATTAATTTAGCAATATTCTAAACAATTTTGGAATTTTATAAATTATTCTGAACCATTTTGGAATATTCTAAAAAATTCTAAATTATTTGGACAATATTCTAAAAAATAAAAAATTATTTGGAATGAACTAATTAATTATAATACAAATTAAAATTAAAATAAAAAAATAACCTGAATCGAAGATCGGATCAATCAGACAGTCAGAGCTCCGAAAGAGATCCAAAAATGAAAGAGGTTCCTAAAACAATTCGAAATCATTTTAAAATTTTCTAAATTTTTCTATACCATTTTGATAATTTCTAAATTATTCTACACCATTTTGAAATTTTCTAAATTAATTTAAATAATTAACAAAAAAATAATTTAAAATTTAAATAATTTAAAATAATTTAAATAACTTACTGTGAAAGAGCGAGAGACTGAAGCAGAAGTACTGCGAGTGAAAGCGAGAGCTCCGCAGTTTTTATAAACGAATTGTGTGCGATCTCAGAAAAAAAATTTCCGGAAATTTAATCTAAAACCGGAAAAAAAAATTCCAGAAATAGAGTGCGGAAAAAAAATTTCCGTAGTTTTGACTGTGTACGGAAAAAAAATTTCCGGATTCAGTGTTCGTATAAAATTTTTCCGCAATTTTAGTTGAATTTCCGGAAAAAAATTTTCCGGAATTAGAGGTTAAATCCGGAAAAAAAATTTCCGGTTTAGGTATATTTCGAATTTCCAAGACAACATGGTTATTTTTTGAAATTTCATTTATTTTTTGGATATAAATAAAAAATTCGGGCTAAACTATATACAAACTTTTTAAGCTCATCAAGTTTTTTTGGTGAGCTTAACAATTAATTTTAAAAATTATCAAAATGACTTTAGACTGTGAATTAAACCGTTGATACCAATTCACTTTACAAATGATGTGTTTAAATGTCAAATTTATAAATGTCCGACTTAATTTAGTACAAATTCAAGCGGTAAAAAAAAATTCATAAGTTAATTTTAATGTGTTCATTTTTCAATATTTTTTGACCGCTTGACTTTATATTAAATTAATTTGAAATTATATAAATTTGACATGTATACACATCGCTTGTGAAGTAGATCGGTTTTAATGATTTGAATTCATCGTTTGAAGTCAACCCGATAGGTTTTGAAGTTAAACTCACAAAAGACTTGGTGAGTGCAAGAACACCCTAAGAGCTTGGTGACCATTAGAACACGAGGCATGTGGTGAGGCTATGATACTATGCATAGCGCAGATTGGTCCTAACTATGGATCAATATTTTTATTTTCAAAGTCCAAATAGTTTATCTAAACCGTTTAACATGATTTTCATTTGAAAATGTGCTTGCAAACTATATTTTACAATTTTATTTTGTTAGATAGGTAGAAACTCACTCCTTTGAATGGTCTAAAATCTTTAGATCAAGTGATTTTCAACCTCTCTAAAAAATAGTAAAACAATTATAAAAAATGTAAATTTCTTCTACAAGTACATTTTGAAAATAAAAACATTGACTCATAGTTTTGTATTTTAAAAATGAAAATTTCACCGTAATTTTAATTTTGTATTTTACACAAGATCTTTAAAAGTATCAAACATTTTAGTTCGGTGAAATATATCTAAAATTACACAAGATTTTATTTTTTATGTACATCACCTCTTACCATATATCATATGGCCAAAATTTTATATTGAAAAATGTAAACCTTAATTTTATTAATAAAATAATATTTTAGTGAGTTTATTTCTCGTAGATGGAAAGGAATAAATTGCATTAAAAGTTTGTGATATATTTTCCTATATAAAAGATAATCACTTTTATCTACTATTGTAATTACATTAAAACTTGAATGTGTGCTAGAATTGGCCTCAGAAAAT
Source organism: Carex kokanica (assembly GCA_025461125.1). Taxonomy (NCBI): domain Eukaryota; kingdom Viridiplantae; phylum Streptophyta; class Magnoliopsida; order Poales; family Cyperaceae; genus Carex; species Carex kokanica. Next base: position 435,854 of record JAJGRX010000210.1, read on the forward strand.
TAATTAACATAAAATATTAATATTTAGAAGAAAATGTATGGACGGTGGATGTCATTTTCCAATGAACTATTACTTGATGGATGAACCACTAATGATCAAAAGAAGCACGATCAGCAATTCTGTTGTTGTACCTTCCAATAACCTTATCCAATTCAATGCTATATCCTTTCTAAAACGACTAATTAACTTGTCTTGTTCCTTTGTGACCTTCGACTATGTGCTCCATTCTGTAGCGACTCACTGCATCGCTGATATTTTATGAATACTACAAGTTTTTTTTTTTATTATTTCAGCTTCATCTCGAGGAAAAATTATTGAATAAAAATTGTGAAATTTAAATTGAGAAAAAATTTCTATCAAAAATGTATATTAAAAAATTTGGACATAATTTTTTTTTTAATTCTAAAGATATATAATGAGAACAATACGATCAACTGTGCAGTAATTCTTACAAAGGAACATAAAAAGAATAGTATAGTTTTAAGAGTTATAGTTCATCTTAGATGCACCATACACATATCATTTTTAAATGAGATAATTGAAACTTTTGGAAGTCATTCGATATATTAATAATGAATTAAAGAAGCAAAATTGGACTGATGAATATCAACGACAAAAATGTTTGATTTTTTTTTTCTTAAAAAATAGACATTGTTGTATGCTTTACTTTATAATTTTAATAAATTGATATACAATTGTTCCAAATGTATTTAGTGTGGTTTTTAATTTGTTAATCTTAGTTGTGGGTTAAAGTTACGATGGTACAAGTTGTTTATTTCAAGTTATGACGGTAAAAGATATTTTTATTTAGTTGTGGTTAATATTAAGTCATGGATTAAATTTTAATAGGTGGGTTAATTTAAGAGGAGAGGCGCGGCATAAATTATGCAACCTAAATAGGTGGGTTAATTTATGACGGTATAAGTAATTTCTTATGCTATACTATTTCAACATACTTTATCCATGTTTGACAGCATAAATGCAGAATAAGATACTTATTTCATAACTTATGCCACAACCAAACATGATCATAAAGCATAGAATATTATTATTGCCATATCACTTATCATTATTATCATTATCATCATTTCACCTCTTGTCATTATCATTTTTCTACTGCATCACCAACAATGTGCATATATATTTGTGTATATAATTTTCTTCTTCTTTGATGATGTTGCGGTTAGAGGCAGATGCAAGATTTTGATCAGAATAGAGTATGAAATTATCGAATCAGATGTAAATAGCTAATCGAATCGGGTTCAAACCCATTAGATTGAAACTAACCCTCAAACTTTCTAATCAAATCAAGATTAGCAATCGAATCCATTTTAAATGGCTAATCAAATCACAATTGAGTTGGAGTAGAACTAGGGTGTTCTTAAGCTCACCAAGCCTCTTTGTAAGCTTAACTCAAAAATCCATCAAATTAGTTTCAAGCGACGCATCCAAACCGTTGAAACCGATCTACTTCACGAGTGATGAGTTTACATGTCAAGTTTTTTAAAATTTTCGAACTAATTTAATATAAAGTCAAGCGGTCAAAAAATGATGAAAAATGAACACATTAAAATTAACTTATAAACCATATTTTTTTTTACCGCTTGACTTTATTTTAATAAAAAATAAATAAAGTAGAGGTCAACATCTATTAATAAAAAAAAGCAATTACAGCAGTTTGCAACATTCTAAGAATTAAAATTGCAACAATTATTTATTTTGTGAATTTGACTTTTGTTTTCTATAAACCTCATTTGAATTTGACTTTTGAATTTATGTCTTTCACACAAAAAAAATATATTTTAATGTAATGGTCATGATTCTCTATATATCTTCAACAATAATTAAATAGTTTTAAATTGTTAACAAAAAAAAAAAACAAGAAACAATTACAAGCAGTCAAGCACAATAAGCACATGCTAGCTTGAATTAGCATATGCATGAAATAGAACAATAAATATTCCATTTGCTGATAATTGAAGTATATCATTGCCTTGTATACATGTCATCAAAATATAAACTTTATAGGAATTGACTTCTTAATTGGGGAAAAATAATTTTCAAAATTTTCTTGGGGACTTGGGGTTTTTATTTCTTTGCAGCTTAACATTATTCATAAAAGATAGTTGCATTACTAAGTTCTAAAAGAGATGTAATCAGGAGTGGAGCCAGACTTATAGATTATGTGGATCAAACGTAAATAAAGATTAATCATATGAAATTTTCATGTTTTGAATGAGAATCAATTTTATTGTATTCATAATATTTTACTCTAAACTATAAAAAAAATGATATATAGATACAAAATTTTGAAAATACATAGGATCAATTGATCTCCATTAATTCTTTGAACTTCCCTCCGTCCCTGTACATGATAACAGTCTCTCAGATCAATTTCCGAGAAATGTTGGCTTGAGAAGTTAAACAGAAGATTGAGGGTTGAGAGATTAAAAAATTTCTCTTTAAAAATAAACAAGGTGAAAAGTTATATATATAGAGTTTGGCTAAATTGTTTCCGGAAGCACTTCGACCGAAGTACTTACGGGGTCAAATTTTAATATTTGATGTTTGAAATATCGATCTAAGTAGCTCAATAAATTAGTTATATAATAAAAATGTAGAATACCGATTTATTAATATATTAACCGGACTCTATATATATATATATATATATAGAGTCCGGCTAGCGTCCAAACGTTTGGACAGAAGCCTATATCCAAACGGTTCATTTTTGAGATTTCAAAGTCCCAAAAGTCGATCTGAAGCGCTCAACATATTTGGAATATTAAAATGTGCTTGGAAACTAAATTTTACATTTTTTGGAATTTTTTTGCTATTTATTTAGAATTTTTGAAAATCGTTGTTTTGATATGGAAAAAAATAATAAAAAATTCTAAAAAAATAGCAAAAAAATTTCAAAAAATGTAAAATTTAGTTTCCAAGCACATTTTAATATTTCAAACATGTTGAGCCCTTCAGATCGACTTTTGGGACTTTGAAATCGCAAAAATAAACCGTTTGAATATAGGCCTCTATTCAAACGTTTGAACGCTAGCCGGACTCTATATATATATATAGAGAGAGAGAGATTGACTATGGTGAGTTGTGAAGTAAAACGTCGTTTTACTTCACGCTCATACTCCATTTTGAAAATCTAAACAACCGATCCGAACCGCTCAACATGTTCTCCATATTGAAATGTGCTTGGAGACCAAATTTTACATTTTTTGGAATTTTTTTATTATTTATTAAGCCACTTTGAAAATCTCAGATCCGGGTGAACAGTAAAAAACAGTAAAAAATTCTGGACCATTTGATCAGCGATTTTCAAAGTGGCATAATAAATAGTAAAACAATTCCAAAAAATAAAAAATTTGGTCTCCAAGCACATTTCAATATGGAGAACATGTTGAGCGGTTCGGATCGGTTGTTTAGATTTTCAAAATAAAAATATGAGCGTGAAGTAAAAATGACATCTTACTTCGCAACTCACCATAGCCCAGCTCTATATATATATATATGAGGAGGGATCCAATTACATCTTTTTTGGTGACACATCATGACACCGTTTTTTATATAGGTTAATTTTGCGATTTCAAAATTCAAACAGTCGATCCGAACCGTTCAACATGATCACCATATTAAAATGTACTTGGAGATCAAATTTTACATTTTTTTTGAATTTTTTTACTATTTATTAAGATGGTTACAAAATCGCTGTTTTTCAATGGTCTGAAAACAACGATTTTTGTAACCATCTTAATAAATAGCAAAAAAAATAAAAAAAATATAAAATTTGATCTCCAAGCACATTTTAATATATCCATAATGTTGAACGGTTTGAATCGACTATTTGGACTTTGAAAATAGTAGGTGTCAAAATGTGTCACCAAAAAAGGTGTAATCGGATCCCTCCTCTATATATATATATATAGAGTAGAACTAGGGTGCTCCTAAGCTCACCAAGCCCTTCCGTGAGCGCGACTCGAAAACCTATCGAATTGACTTCAAACGACATTTTCAAACCGTTAGATGTTCAATCTATATTAAAATGTGATTGGAGACCAAATTTTACATTTTTTGAAATTTTTTTACTATTTATTAAAATGGTTTGAAAATTGCTGTTTTTATTAAAATTCTGCACCATTGAAAAACAACGATTTTCAAACCATCTTAATAAATAGTAAAAAAATTTCAAAAAATGTAAAATTTGGTCTCCAAGCACATTTTAATATAGATTGAACATCTAACGGTTTGAAAATGTCGTTTGAAGTCAATTCGATAGGTTTTAGAGTCGCGCTCACGAAGAGCTTGGTGAGCTTAGGAGCACCCTAGTTCTACTCATATATATATATATATATATCACGCCAGTTCCGTGTTTAATTAGGCAGAGAGTGGCATGCCTAACTTTTGATATTTCCATTTGGAAGTGCTTGGTTGGTTGATGTTAAATAACTTTTAAGAGAACATGACATTTTCAGTTGGGCCAGAATCAGTTAAGAGGTAGGTCATGACAACTTTTACATTTCCAACCGATTTTTCGTTGCTTTCCATGGAAACGTGGTTTCATCTCTTGCCTGAGTTTTGGCTTCTTATTCATCTTTGTACTTTAGCAGGATAGATATAGTTTATCGGTGTCACGAGTCACCATCAATTAGGACTCTCCATTTATATATTTCTCGAGTTTTTTTTTAAGAGAAAAGGTTTTGGTATCCGACCTTCTTTACTCAGTTTGTATCCAAGGTGATCCGATCAGCTTTAAAACCACTTTTAAACTACATTTTGACGGTATCTAATCTAATCATAACTTTCTAAATCAATCTGCTCTCTCTCTCTCTCTCTCTCTCTCCCATTTAAATATTAAATAAAAAAAGAATTTTCTATATCTACTCTCTCTCCCTTCTAGTCCGCACTCATGGCGGATCTGAGAATCGACTCTCACCATCTCTGGTCGGAGGTCCTCTCTTGCCACACTCAACTCTTCTCGCTCCTCTTCCTTCGTCAAGTTTTTTTTTAATATATTGTATGTTTACAAAGTCCAAACAATCGATCCGAACCAGAGGCGGAGCTAGACCTTCAAACTATGAGAATCAAACGTGAATGAAGATCAATTATATACAATTTTTATATTATGAATGAGAGTTAATTATACAAATTTATAGTATTTTATTCTAAACTATATAGAAAATGACATATTAATATAAACATTTAGAAATAAAATAAGGATCAATTGATCCTCATTTGTTTTTAATGCATCCGCCTTTGATCCCAACCATTCATCATGATCTCCGTATTAAAATGTGCTTGGAGTCTAAAGTTTATATTTCTTTTAAAAGAATTATACTATTTTTTTAGATCGATACAAAATTACTTTTTTTGGATGGTCTAGAATCTTATGAAAAATGCTGATTTTGTACCTATTTAAAAAATAAAAAAAATCCAAATAATATAAAAGTTGGTCTCCAAATACATTTTAATATGAAGATCATGTTGAGCAATTTGAATAATTATTTAAACTTTGAAAACAAAGATAAAAATATAAAACATGATTAAAGCATAAAAGACATGAGACATTTGAACTCTCCTCTATAAATAATTATATCCGCAATTCGGTTGTTAACTAATAAAAAATTGAGATAAATAAAATTGACATTTTTTTAGTGGCGAAACCACGTATTAACGAGGGGGCACTTGCTATCTAACGGGAAATATTTAGAAAATTATGCTTTTATGATTATACTTGTAATTAATTAAAAATAATTGTATAAACTATTATTGTGAGTCAACAAGAGTTAGAGCATCTCCTACCCAGCAATCCGTAAAAAATAAAAAACAGTTGTAAAGCACTGTTTAAAAATTAAGTTCCTTTTAATTTCTTAATCCCTCCATTCTAGAAATCGGATCAGAGCCAATAGGATAGAGAGAGAGTACCAGCATGTCCAAAAGAAATCGTTTGCTTTATAAGCAAATTTAGTTTTTTAGAAATCGGCCTACCACTCAACAATTATATTAGCAATTAACACATCAAATTAGCAATTTAAAAGAAATTCCCAATGTAGATGCTTTTAGGAAATACTCCATCCTACGTTCTAGCTCTGTATTTATACTTTTTGTTGACATGTCATGTTTTAAAATAATGCTTCCAACAACAAAAAATTATATTATTAAATTGAGACGTTATCTTGTCATTATTCATTGCAGAGTGTAATCGTATTACCAGAAAGTCACTCGATTATAATCAAATAATGCAGGAATTATTTTCTTTCTTTCTTTTTTGTGAAGATGCTTTTTGCGAAATTGAATATGCATGCATGTTTTTAAAGAAATGTGAGGCATATTATTGGATTTTTTTAATTTAGAAATAAAATATTATATACTGGAAAGGAAAAGAATTATAGTGTAATATTGAGGATACTACTTACACCGAAACATTTCTACGATGTAAGCAATTTTCTGATTTTCTTCTTACACCGGTTTTTTTTTTTTGCACTGGATTTTTCCTTGCACCGGATTTTTTCTACGGTGTAAGCAATATGTACATGTTTATAGTGTAACAATTTTCTGGTGTTACTTATTTTTCGAAAACCTACCCGACTCCTCTCTCCAACAGAAATAATATTTTTCTCAAAACTGATTTAAAATTCCCATATTACCATCTGTGTTAGAATTTTTTTTATAAACCATAATTAAAAAAAATATTTTTACGAAACCAACATGATTACTTTTTTTTTTACAAAAACTATAAGAACCAAAATGCCGTTTCGGTCCGAAATTTTTTTTTTATTCTGGACCGAAATGACATTTCGGTCTGGTCCCTTTTTAGATTTTCTGCGGCGGCTCATATGAAAACTTGTGAAAAAATACCACAGAAAATCCAAAAAGGAGACCGGACCGAAATGGCGCCAGAATAAAAAAAAAATTTCAGACCGAAATGGCATTTCAGTTCTTATGGTTTTTGTAAAAAAAAAAAATAGTAATCACGTTGGTTTCGTAAAAACCAAAATTTTAATTATGGTTTATAAAAAAAATTCTCTGTGTTATGCATATGTTTCTCAAAATTGATTTAAAATTCAGTTTCACTAATTGATTTAATAATGGTGTCCAGTGCAATCACATAACAAGAACAGCTAAGACGGATATAACGCAAACAAATGGTGGGGGAGACTGGAGACAAAATCCAAAATGTGCTACTTTTAGGTAAGGTGACCTATTCTCTTCCCCAAATCAATCAATAATCAATCAATGAGGGGTCCATTTCCAAATTCCAAGCGCCAACCTTCATACCTTCTGTGGTACTGGTGCTGGTGCCCCACTTGTGCTCAAAATAATGCCATTAGTTTGGATTGGGAAACATTTGGAAAGGCACATGAGATGAGAATTGAGAGAAGGTAGTTGGAGGTTGGTAGCTTGATGGCATCAAACAACTAACCTAATCGTCTTTCCCTTTTGGTGCTCTTTGTATATATCTTCTGTCACTTCTCCATGTAGTCATCTGCGTAGCAGTACAAACTACAGCAGTACTTAACCAAACTTACTTATTTTATATAAGATCCATTAAATAAAGCTTTGCTTGCTTTTCATTGAAGTTGATGGTGTAGATGAAAATTTTAATTTGCAAGACCACTACAACTCCAACGTTCATAACCTCCTTTTTATTTCTCTGAAGGAAACAAGGATTTTCTAATAGATTCCAAATGAAAAAAAAAAAAAAACTTAATTTAAAGACCTAATGTTCATATGTATTTCAGTATTCTCTACATTATACCAACATTACTCTCGTATATTAGTTGCAGGGGCGGAGGCAGAATGTTGAATAATGGAGGTCAAAAATGCTGTAAGTCTCCAAGTTGTACACATTTTAATAGTCTTTTTTTCTTGAAAAATAAATAGGGGTCAACTATATAAAATTTTCAGAAAATCTATAGAGGTCATTTTTTAGGTACCCTTAACATTTAACTATAAAATATACAAAAGTAGCATATATAATAATTAGTTTTTGAAAATGAATGGGGTCAATTGACCCCATTTGATGTATGTAAATTCTCCCCTGATTAGTTGGATGTGTTTTCAAGAATTCTCACTCCAAAAAATAGTTTTTCAATTGTGGGACATAGAACACTAAATATAATTATTTCTTTTATCATGATTATTTGTAAGCTTATCAAGAAGTGGGGATGCCAATCATTATTCCAAATAATAGCTTAGTGGGTCAGGTTGGGGTTACTTATCCTATTTTTATCTGAGGTCATTATCTGTTTAATTCGATATATCCAACATGTTTGATTTTTTTTTTTCTTAGGAATTTCTTATTTTATAAATGGTCCGAAATTGAGTGGGTAACCCGGTGATTTGGAATTTTGCAACTTAAAAATAAAGCACGGGAGACTTCAACTTGAGAATAAAACTCAGTTTGCTAATTGAGGAATAATTTGCATACTGGGTTTTATTCTCTCTCTCTTTTTTTTCTTTTAGATATTTGATTGGACTATTCTTTAAAAGGAGGGTTCAAATGTCTTTATTTTTTTTTCCTCCACTATGCTTTCATTTTTAAAACTTTAATAACTCAAAATTTAAAACTTAAAAGTCAAAATAAAACCTTTGAATATGATCTACATCATTTTATCTATGTGCTCATAAAAAATTATCACATTTTGATTTTGTTTTTATGTAAATCAATAAGTTGAAAAATCAACGTCTAGAAATTATCCACATTAGTATTTTTTTACAAGCTCTTGATGACAACCAAAAAAAAATTGAAATGTCATAATTTTTTACACGTGCATAGATAAAATGATGTAGATCATATCCAACGGTTTTATTTTGACTTTTAAGTTTTAAATTTTGAATTATTAAAGTTTTAAAAAATAAAAACATAGTAGATGCATAAAAAATGAAGACATTTGAATCCTCCCAATTCTTTAATTAGTGCATTCTTTAATTAGTGCATCTCACAAAAGAAATTCAGAGGTTAAAGTGACGTGTATGAAATATTATGAAATTGTCATTGTCAGAGGTTAAAGTAGAGAATCTAAAATGAAATACCTCAAAAATGAAACCAACTCCGCTGTTCGCCAAATTGGCGAACAGGACCCTGTTATTCCGATCTGAACCGTTCAAAGTTTTTCATATCCGAATTTCGATAAAGGTGAATGGCTGGAATCAGAATAACAGAGTCCTGTTCGCCCTTTCGCGAACAGCGGAGTCGGACTCCTCAAAAATAAGTCTTGACACGTCATAGGATACCATGCTGTCGCATAGTGGCATGCGGCCACATGACATATTGTAATGTCACGTTTTTACACAATTTTTTAATATTTATATTTTTTTTACTATAAAAATCAAAATCATGACCAAAAACATCAACACGATTTCTTCATTTTACGATAGTTATGTAATTGTTTCCACATTTTTTTGTATTTTTCCAACTTTTATAATGAACAACTCAAAATTCGGTTGTACCGGTAAATCCAACACATTTTACACACCGGATGGGTTGGCATGTCATGGTGTGACTAAATTTTACATTTATTTTCTCCATTTTTAACAAATTATGTCACGTCATGTAAAAAAAAATTACCATATCACAAAATTTTACGTGATAGAGTCACAACATGTTTATCAATGTTATTGTCACGTCAGGTATACATTTAGAGCGCTACCAACAAATCAATATGTCAATATATAATATTTATTTGAAGTAAATGAAAATAAATCATAGTACAAATAAATAGATAATTGTTGTCACACCTCAAATCGGGAATTCTGAATTAAGGCGTGATCAATCCTCGCATCATGTTCATTTACTCAATAAACACGCAAGACTAAGCAAATACAAATAACAAATAAGTGCGGGAGCATGAACAATGATAATAAATGAACAAGTCCTACAATCCGTAAATAAACATACATATATAATATCCATACAACCCACATCATAATAACATAAACATAATCTAAGGAAAGTGAACATGATCTAACGAATCCGATGCACGAATCAAAAGCATCAGGATTCGTATATTCTATAAAAAAAGCCCTATAAATATAAGTCAAACTACGTTGATATCAGGGACAGCTCCTGGAAAATCCTCCTGCTAATCACCAGTCTCTGTACCTAAAAACCCACGAAATAACTTGTGGGTGAGCGACTAATCACTTAATATGACCCAGAATTACCCCTTCAGGGATCCTCTATGGTCAAAGTACTTTTAATTGTAAGTCTACGTATGATTTTGTAAACGAAAATTCATATATAAGTGATTTGGTTATATATTAATATAATCTAGCTTATTAACTATTAAAAAGGAAAATACATATAGTAGGTGCAACTATCCAGTGATGCGATTAACCTATTATGCCAACATGTAAAAGATTCCCAAAATAAAACACAAGGAAAATATTATATTCATATCCAAATCGAAGTCCAATACCTAAATACTGTGTGTATAAATTAATATAATAATACATAAAGAATTTCACCTTGTGCCGTGCCAATCGGATCAAGGTCCAATAAGATATTATTCAAGTACACCGGTCAGAAGGTCCAATGATACACGTTGCCTAGTGACATCGAGCATTGAGCCCCTGTGTACTACGAATGCAGATGGACATATCTCAATCCTGGGTGTTCGTTCTTCTAAACTATTCGTCAACAAAACATATAGGACAAATCATATAAGCATGACGTAAGAATGTGTTAACCCTTACCTCATGAGCAGACAAGGGACTCCACCGTCCGGCCAGACCAATACGAAAAATAGTAACTAGTGCCATAGAACTCGAGATCGGAACTGTGCACTAAATCCGCCATGGAACTCGAGATCAGAATCATACGGTAGCGTAGAACAAATTCGTCACATAACTCGAGATCAGAACAGTACGGTAGCGTAAATTAGACTGCCACATAACTCGAGATTGGAACTGTGCAGCCTAGTAATAAAAACATGCTACCACATAACTCAAGATCGAAACTGTGGTGGGGTAACTCGTTCTAGGCATGTAGCTCCTAATGTAGGTAGGAAAAAATCCCAAATCATTTCGTGCCGCATAACGAGATCGGAACTGCACACGTGAAATGGTAAATGAATGAGAAGAATATATAGTTTTCCAAATTAATACATATAATTGTCCTAGACCTCCTGAGGGATCAAGTGATCACTCGTCTAAGTGGCTATCGGGCAGGCTCGTACCCCATCCTACGAGACAGAACGAAGTCATTGGTCCTTCATCTCAACGCTCACCTATACATGCGTGCGACTACATAATAATATATTGTCTTCTACGAGAAGAAGACAACTAATAACCTAATATAATATAATATTTATATACTATATATTTAAATTACTCTTCTGCTAAAATACAGTAAATTATAGTTTTTCAAGGATTATGCAATTCCTATCTACAGTGCAGAAAGGATAAATATGCTCTACAGTTTTCAATGCAACTATTTAATTTAAATAAATATGACAGGTCAGATGGGTCGACTCATAAGAGTACGCCACGAAAAAAATAATTCAGATATCCCACACCTGAATATAAAGTGGGAGCCGTGTGCAAGCGCTAGACACCGGCATAGTTTGCAGGATCCTCGCCTGCTCCGGTATAGCCATCTGCGGGATCAAACCACAATGGAATCAAGATAGGCCAGATGACCTGAAATTGTAACGTAATGTAATTAAAATCTAAACTAAATTCCCATAACACTCTCTCCTGTCTTATTTTATTAATGTGTTCGGGTTTATTTTATTTAGCTACGGGTTATAATATTTAATCGATTCAGTAAGTCTGACTGTGTTCGGTTCAATCAGTCTGACACATTCGAATTGATCGTATTTGATTCATATTAATTTAATTTAATTTAATTTAATTTAATTTGAAGATAAATTGTTTATTATAATTTAAATATTATAATAAAACGGTCCTACTAATTTACTTATGCGATAAAATTACGTTAGTTAATTATTTATTATAATTATAATAATTTGAAATTATTTTTAAGTACGTATAAAATAAGATGCATTGTTAATTAATTGTCCTAATTAATTAACGACTTAATTGTTAGATTTTTAAAATTCAAATTCGAAAGCGTTATTTTATTTAATTACGGGGTGGGTGGTGTTTTAATGTGTTTCGAGATCATATCTTGTCCAATTGGATGTTTGTATCTGCTCAAGTTATGTTATGAGACAACTATCCATGACTTTACTAATCATCTCTCGCATGCGGCCATCCCGGCGCCGCACGTAGACAAACAGTCGACCAGAATGAAGCAACCCCTACGACATCACGCATGTTGTATGAGACCTTAGCCTATGCCGTAGGCTTTCAAGATCGCGACCAATCCAACCTGTTCAATTACCGAGAACAGCACATATCAACCACCACCTCTGAACCTGGTACTTCCATAAGACCAGATCATTTTCACCAATGCCCACCCATGGAAGAGCTCATAGGAATCAAACGCAGGCTGGAAAGCTTAGAGTTTCATATAGCTCTAATGATCAACGTGAACGAATTTTTCAGGAGCTATGGTGCCAAAGAAGGTTCGTCCTTCGACGGCATGCCTCGTCAATTCTGACTGTAAGTTCTAACCCAGGGTTTGAGATCTTCTCCGAAGATTTTACCTTTACATTGGGGGACAATGCATAGTTTAAACTTGGAGGAGGGGATTGAACCGTTGTATCTTAGGTTTTAGGATCAATTTTTTTCAATTTTTAGGATATAACTAGGCTTTTACCTAACCACGAATAGGTTTGCATGACTGAACTTAATTGATTGAGATTGCAAGTTTGTCAGGACATTTACCTCAGTTATAGAAATAGAGTCTTGCATGACTAAACTTAATTGTTTGAGATTGCATAAAGTGTAGGTTAGATAGAGTCCTCACATGAAAACACACGAAATTTTAGTTTTTTTTTAAAGCATTACACTTATACAATTTTGTTAAGGCAATTCCTAAATGAAAAAGTAATAGTCTCCAAGACACTTGATTGAAATTTTAGACATGAAAAGGCTATGGCTAACAACATATTGATTGAAAAAGAAATATTTTTGAAAGATGATTTTCCTTATGCATTATGTAAGCAAAAATTTCTTAAAGTTGGGAATATTTTCTAAATACATCCTTTTTAAATTGAGACCCCGATAATTTGGCAAAATTATAAAAGATAATTTTTAGATATATATAAATCTAGAAATTGTGTGTATTCATAGTAGATGCAACTAATACTAAAAGAGGACATAAAATGAGTCCCACCAAAAATCCAAAAATAACAATTATTAGAAGATGACGCAAAATAGGTCCCACCACTGTGTTTCAATTGGGAATTCGATAAAATCCTTAGGTGCATTCGGAATGTATAACCTCTCGTTTGTATCTATGCGTTAGAAGAATCACCCGATGAAATCCTTAGGTACATTCGGAACGCATAATCCTTAGTTGTATTTACTTTCTTGCAATTTACTTTTATCAATAAAGTTGCATTCTACTAACACACTTAGTCTATAAATTTTAGCTCAAAGAAGGGATAAAAAATTTAAAATGATGGAAAATAAGTATTGATTGATTTTAAGATTTCTTTTACCATGATGATGTTAAGACGGGTTGTCTTCAAAATATTTCAAAATCAAAGTGTTGTGAATGCAAATGTTTCCATTTTCCAAAAATTTCACCAAGTACAAATATTAGGAATTGAGTAGACATTTTTGTATTAGGTTAATCCTTAGGAAATTTATCAATAATTTCAAAAATCTTGTTCAAGGGACAATTTTTAGTCAACCTATCTAGTAGTCTTTTACTTAGTTTGTTCGAGGACGAACAAAAGTTTAAGCTTGGGGTGTGATGAAGCCAAAACATATAGCAAAAATCACTATCTTTTCTTCCGAAAAATGGCCAACATCGAATGCAAAGTAGCCATTTTTCTGATTTATTTACCGCAAACGTGTTTTTAGGTCTTTTTGGCATGTTTTTTAGAAAGTTGCATATTTAGGACAAAAACAGAGCAAAAGTGTAGTATTTAGGCGATTTCTGAATAAGGCGTCAAAACGGGGCACTACATGGAGCATGCAACACCTCACACGAAGTGCACAACATGCGAAATGGCAAATATACAATAAAATCCGCTAAGTTAGGAAGCCATGTGGCCTCCTCTATGCCGCATGCGGCATACTTTGATGCCGCACGATCCTTGGACTGTCCTAAAAATAGGCGATTTCTCTAATAGGCCTTCTAGAAGAACGAATTCCTGATGGGCCTTCTAGAAGGGCGCGTTTGCTTTAGAGCCAATCTATCATAGCTATTTTTGGCTTCATCTATCCAATCATGGGTGGACCCCACATCCCCACTACTTCCACTACTTCACATCTCATTTCGGAAGGTTATAAATACCCCTCTTGTAATAAGATTTAATATGCGTGTTTAATTGTGTCAAGTCCATAATAGTAGACTAGCGATCCTTATTGTTAGGTTAGGTTAGAGAGTTACTTAGAGAGATAATGGTAGTCATTAGAAGCCAAACAAGAGAAGAATGCGTCATCTAAGGAGGCAGAGGTTCTTCCATCTTTAATTGGATTGTAATTTATGTTCTCCTTATTTTATTTCTTTTATTTTGTCATGGCCATGAGAAGCTAAACTTCTCATCTCTTGGGTGAGGGTTGTACTTGAATTCTTAATTATGTATTAGTAAATGTTTATGTTTTGTTTATGTTATGGTTTGAGTTTTTCTTTGCACTTTAAATTATTTTTTATTATATCATTGCATACATAATTCTGTCTACTATATGCCAAAGTAATCTACATGCCATAAGGTTGCATAGTCGTTGTGTCCTTGTGTGAGGGGTAAACATGTAAGTACTAGCGCATAAGCTAACGATTCATGGTAGCGGTTCAAAGACTACGGTTAGAACCCAATGGACTCCCTTGGTAGGATAACGTAAATTGTATATTTAAATAACATTAGAAGATACTTAGATTAAGTAGGGTCTTTGGGATATTTCAACAACGGAGTAGTATAGAGAAAAAATATAATTGCGTACCTAAAGTACTTTAGTCTTGGTAGCCAAAAGCCGATCGCAAGATCGAAAAACCTTTCAAATCGCATAAACAAACACCCAGCATGCCCTGCGGCTAGTGACAATGCCACATGCGGGGTAGGTATGGGACAATTTAGGCCGCGTGCGACGTAGAGAGACGTCGAAACTTGTACTAACATGATTAAGAAGGACAGAAACTTGAACCTAGGGGCTCTCTATCTACTGTTTAACCTTAACCTTGATTGCAATTAGCACCACCGCCTTAAACTTTTATAAAACCCGATAACCTAGACTAGTGAAAACTGTTTAAAATCTAATACACTATCCTTGTGGATCGACACCCCAATCATACTACACAGTAGGATCGTGCGCTTGTGATATGAAATTAAGTAGAAATTAGGGTTTATAAATATTCAAAAGTAGTAGTTCACTTTGGACTCATCACCCTATCCGTTCAAATTCGGTACCAGAGGTATTACTGGGCTGGTACCCACTGGTACTAGTAAGTCATACAACACATTCAGTACCAGTAGCACGAACTAGCATAGAACATGAACAATGAAAGAAAAGGAAAACGCAGTAAAGCCCTAGCCAGAACAAAAAAAAAAACAAGCAAGGCCACACAAGGCATAGCACCAAACCAGAGAGGCTAGCGCAAAGGCAAGCAAGGTCAGCCTCAAAATCAGGTTCTACAGAGAGTACCAACAAAACCAGAACAAGGAAAAAGGCACACAGCCGGCCTCACTCAAATAGAGCACAAATGAGGCATACACAAAAGGAAAAATTGGCAACATAAACGACCAATCTAGTCGGAAAAAACAACAACCCGCACTAGACAAATCATCAATCGTCACAAACCCATTTAAACTCGATAAGGTACAAAAATCACACGACAAGCATACATCACACATCAATTAGAAAAGTTTCAAGTATTTACCCAATATAGGTGCAAATCGCAAAGAAGGCAAGCACAAGGGGCCGGTACCAAGGTCCTTCCGCCTTGCCTCTCGGCCCTCAATAATCAGCAATCACCACAAGAATGAGGCGTAACCAAGCACCGGGGACAGCACAAGGAGACACCAAAGAACAAATTGCAAGCACAAGAACACAAAGAGAGCGAGAGAGAGAGAGAGTTTTCTCAACACATGAGTGAAAATCCAAAAGAACAACCACAATTCGAGAGATGGAGACAAATATATAACCCGGAAAAGGGAGTAATCGCGCAAGGGTCAAAGAGTGCAGAGAGCAGGTGCGCAAATTGCGCGGTTAAGCGAGCGAGGGTCAAAGCGCACAGAGCGGATGGAACAAGGGTAGGTCGAGCGACGACCGCACATGAGAAAGAGAGAGGGAACCTTAGGTTCCTCTCCAATTCGCGAAGAGAAAGAGGGAAAGGGTTGAGAAAATTCTCCAATTCTCCTTTCAGATTCGTGCAAAATCAATCTGAACGATTGAGAAAATTTCGAAATCAATTTATAATTTGATCCTATTTAGATAATAAGAAAATACATAATCAAATTAATTTCATTGGTATTTGTGTTTGTAAATTCATACTCAAATTTCCAATATTAATTCGTTATTTTTAATTATAATTTATTTATATTCATGATCTAATTTATTAATTTCCTAATAAATCTTTTATTAACATTTTTATTCTATAAACTTAGTGCTAACATGTCACAAAATTATGTCACAAAATTTGTATTTTAATTTCACGAAAGTTCTATTTATAAATTTTAATTTGATAATATGTAAGTTTCATGTTAGATTAACCACATCTTATATAACTTAGATTCTTCCATTTAATTAACTAAACTTTTAATTAGTTGAAAGCTTTAATTGTTAGTTTAATTAAATGAATTTAAATTTTCAGGCTATAACAATTGCAATTTTGTAATATTTCCTGGTGCTTTGTGGCTTTCTCTGCACATGGGAGTAGAGTAGGAAAAATGGCACGACGGAGCCGGCTCCGTCACGGAACGGCACAGCACGCGTGTCAGTTACGTGCCATGACTCACGTGTCTCGTGCCGTGTTCATCTTTTGAAACTTTGGCACGACACGGCACGTAGTTACGCGAGTCATGTGTAATTGAATAAACTAACCTAAATTATAATTAAATGGTAACGTAAGTCACTTATAGTCACGGCATGTTTAGGCACGGTGTGACTCACGTGGCGTGACCATTCGCGTGCCGTGATCACTTCTTGACATTTTGATCACGGCACGGCACGTGAAAAATTAACTTGATCACAGCACGACACGGCACGAGAACAAAGTCACGACATGTTAATCACATCACATCATATCACGTCACAGCACGGCACGGCTCGGTTTTTCCACTCTACATGGGAGCTCCACTGCTGGAGGTCGGCCTTTCCAACTAGCAAAATTTGCCTAACAAAAAAATTAGGTACAAGTAGAACTGTAGAACAGTACAAAGATAGGTCTATCATGCCACCCAGGGCATCAGCCAATAGCCCATAGATAATAAATTTTTGCACCACTTTAAGTAGCACTTTGTACCTTTGTACTCAGCATTTAGACATATCTTTTGGTGTAATCTGCAAGTGGTGCGGGGAAATCCACCGAAAGCAGCTTAAATATATATCTACAGCAAAAATTGTACAGTTTAGTACAAATTAAACTAATGTGCCCTATACGGAAGTGACTGTTTCAAATCATGTCTTAATAAATAGCTTGCATAAATTGATCGGTATGGTGACATAAATTTTAGTAAATATATGTACCTCTTATTATTTTATCATCTAAAATAATATAAAAGTTAATTATTAACTAAATATCACTAGATAAAGCGGTCTCCAAATTTACGAATTAGTAAAAGTCATTGAAGATTATGTTTAACGGTTTGAATTAACTCTTTGAATTTTAACATTTTGTTTGGATGGAGAGTAGAGGAAGGGAGGGAATGGTACAGGAGAGAAAATATTTAACCTTGCATTATTGTAATCAATAGAATCGGCTTTTCTCTCGATTTGGGGTATAACAGATGGAAAAAAAATTGTTGCAAATATTTTAAAAAAAATAACACAAACGTCCAATCCTATATCTTATCTATGTAATTTTCATCCAAATTTTTTTGATACAAACCTACAGCAACTATCGAATTTTTCATTAACCTTCTAAATTTATATTAACCAACAAAAAATAGGATGAGAAGAAAAATTTAATTTAATTTTTCTCATTAATTATTCAAACACAAATAAATTAAATATGTTAATTTTTTATTTTCTATTTCATTCAATTTCCTTCTATTCTTCACCTCCTCTCCATTCCTTTAAAGTGTAAAAATATAAATATAAATCCACAACATGAATCAATCTTTTATATACATATTATCGTACTGTCACTCGTAATGTACTTATGAAAATATGGAACATCTTTACTCGAGTGTTTGGAAAAACATATGTTTACATGATTATAATTTCAGTTATATTTGCGCAAATTGCATGGACAAGAACTGTTTCTTGTGTATTATTTTATTCTTTTTGTCATATATAGATCAATGGAAAAAAGAAAAGAAAACGCACGACTCATGTGAGAGCTCAGTTGGGACTAGAAAATGACTGATCTTGAACCTTTTTTAAAACGATTGAAAATTTGAGCAAGTGGAAATCAAACCACAGTCATATACCATGCACTTAAAACAAAGCAAGGTCAACTCCCACTCCAATGGCAAAAGCCTACTCTTTGCGAGCCCTTTGCGGACCAGTATCCTCTGCGGAGTTTTTCCTGCGGAGTCGTGCGGAGCTTTTAATCTGATTCGTTCGTTTTGATCGGACGAATCAGATCAGATCTTATTGGGAAGGGGAATTTTGTTTTTTGTTTTCAATTCGGGTTTCAATAGAATCTGATCCGTCCGATCAAAACGAACGGATCAGATTAAAAGCTCCGCACGACTCCGCAGATGTTAACTCCGCAGAGGATACGAATTCAGCCCTTTGCACTAGAAAATAGTCAAATAGCCATAATTATAGGTTAGAAAAAAATACCATTTAAAAATAATAGAAGAGTTCCCCTTTGAAGAGGAAAAGGGTGACTTTTGGTAAAAAGGTTGTGTCGGTATCAACGACTAATTAGTCAAAAAGTGTTACCATATGTTTGACTATTTTATTGCCATGATTGTTGTTTTTTTTTTCTTCGTGGTCGTTTTTACTATAATTTTTTTTTTTAGCAAAGTGAGTAGAATATATTAACAACATTGCTTTAATTTTATGCAACGGACAAACATTAAAGTTAAAATGATAAAACATTACAAGTTAGAGCTGAGGCGGAACTACAAAATTTTGATAGAAATGATTAAAAATTAAAATACACAATAATAGTGAGTATGAATTGAATTCAAATTTTTTACAACTATAAAATAAGATCTTGATTATATATAAAGTTCTAAACAAATAAAATTTCAATACACATAACTAAAATTTATAATCATATGAGTAGTATAGCAGTCTTATGAATGAATGTAGATCCGCCTCTACAGTTGAAGTTAAAAATAGACAAATCAGGGCCGAGAACTTTTTAAATTTTATAAATCATGACTGAGATTCGAAATAGACAAATTAATTGTAAACCCAGTTTAAAGGTAAATCCAATTCAATCCAGGTCTAAAATAATATTTTTTATAATTCAGAAGTAGGTCAATGGTTTTGTCTCTACAAATATATGACTCGTGTATTGAATGAAGCCAAAACAATACTGTAAATATTTTAATCCAACAAATTAAGATCCATTTATGATCAAGTTAAGAAAGAATATGCTTGGACATTGTCAATAATCAACATATATGACTTGAGAGGGCCACTGAGGAATTGGACTAAGTCTAATTAATTAGTTATGGTCTTAATCATATACATTAGTAACACAAACTTTATTTATTGTTCTCTGAAAAGGAATTTAGCAGCCTATAGTCAACTCATCTATCATTTTCATGATACTTGTATAAAAGAAAAGGTCTTTCTTTTTATTTTTGCACCACTAATCTTCTACTTAGTTCAATCAAGTTGGACCAATCAGTCCAAAATCAGAGCCCTAATCAGTCCAAAGTCAGAGCCCCTGGGCTGCTATTTTATTTCACTAGTTCAATTAAGATTGGTAAACAGAGATGCTGATGCTGTACTAATTAATTGTTACAACAACAGCTAGCAACTAGCAGCACATAAACTCTTTTGACGGTCAAAGTAAGACAACAAAGACTCTTCGTACATGTTCGGCACCATGGCTTAAGGCTCCTTAGCTTTCCTTAAGGTCTTAAGCGGACCGAACACCTATGGCTTAAACGGACTTAAGCCTCCTCCTTAAGCTGAATCTTAAGCTTGATATTTTGCTTCCTTACCGCTAAGCCTCCTCCTCCTTAAGTCTCCTCCTTAATCTTAAGTTGTTGCCAAACACTAACTCCTTAGTGAAGATTAAATTGCTAAGACTAACTCTGTAGGCATGATGGCTAATTTTTTAAATCAAGTAAAAGAATCCAAAATTCAAATATTTTTGATCTTGATTTTATATAGCTAATCTATGTTTCTTTATAAAATCAAATTATCATTTAACATTCCAACAAAAATGATTAAATATAGATTTTTGAAAATTTCAAATTATCTAATGAATGACAATATTTGAAGATTTCATTATTTTGCATCAGAACTGTCAAATCTTAAATTCAAATTTTTGTTTTAGCAATTGTCAACTCCGGTCAAGTAAATGTTCAATCGAGGGATCTAATTGCCTAGTGATATGTTTAGTTATAAAACAAGAATAGTTAGAATAGTGAAATCAAGAATAACTATTGTTTGTCTTATTAGAATAGTCAAATCTCAAAACTCTTAAGAATAGTCTATCCTAATAAAACAAAAAGTTTGGATTCACTATTCTAGTTATTCTAATTCAATTAAACACCGAATAGGCTATTTTGAAAAACCCAACCTCAAGAATAACTTATTCTCATTCTAACTAAACATACCTTGTGAAATAACAGTATCTGATGTTGGTCGAATGTGGGGGAGGATGCGGCTCTTGCATAGAAAAAAGTTCTCTCGGTTCCTCTTCTTTGATCAAATTGGGCCATTTATAAATGGTGTTGGCCCAATTTGTAGGTTTGTTGGGTTGCATGATTATGCTAGGCCTCACTGGCACCTTGTACATTCGACTGAGACGTAGCATTATGTTAACCTCATTGCTTCATTTCGCATCTCTTCTCTTGGATTGAACTCACAATATATAAGAGAATTGTTTAAATTGATTATCTATAAATAAGAAAAATTAATAGATTCAAAAATTTGTTTATAAGCAAATCAATTAAGGTATCATGTCTTTCGTGCTTAAAAGCACAAAACTAGATTTTAGAATAACTTAAAAGCACAAAACTTGTGAGTAAGTCTGCCATGGACCAAAAAAAAAACGATCAATTTTTTTCAGATTAAAAGGGGGCTTAACTGTTGACTGTTTTGTGTGGACATCCACTTTGATTCTCAACAAACTTCTGAACCTATAGGGCCTGTTCGGCATTCATTGTTCACATGGGAAAAAAAAAATTCACTCAGAGTGAATTTTTTTTTTTCCCACGTGAACAATAAAAATCAGTTCAAAAATTTTGTTTTCCTGTACCCATTCCCCAGCCCACGCTGCAGCCGAACAGGCCCCATATGTATTCAAATCTTGGAACAATTTTGTTGCTCTTTTAAAAATTATTTTTATATTTTATAGAAGGGGACAGACAGAAAGACTTCCCCAATATTTAGTCAACATTAGATGTACTTTTTCAGCAAAAATTGTAATTGTGAGAAGACTTATCCTTGCAATGAAAATTGTTTACGAGTGAGGCTATGGTGCTATGCATAGCACGGATGACTAGTGTACTACGGCTCAATATGGTACTTTTTAAAATCCTAACGGTCGATCCAACCGTTCAATGTGATAACCATATGAATATGTACTTGCAAACTAAATTTTATATTTTTTCAAATTTTTTTACTATTTTTTTAGATAGGTAGAATTTTGATGGTCCAGAATGTTCAAAAAACACTGATTTTTCTACCTATCTAAAAAAATAGTAAAAAAATTCGAAAAAATATAAAATTTAGTTTGCAAGTACATATTCATATGGATATTACATTGAACGGTTGGATCGACCGTTAGGATTTTAAAAAGTACCATATTGAGCCGTAGTACACTAGCTATCAGTGCTATGCATAGCACCATAGCCTCACTCATTGTTTACATTATCACACAGTAGCTATTTTTTTTTTATCGAATGAATGATGGGCTTGAATCAATTAAAAAAGCGGCAACTTGCAAGACACAGATTAAAGTCCTGTTGCTAACAAAGTTTAATGACAGTATATTTTTTAATGAGGGGTGAACAATCCATGTATTTAACAAGACAACTGAAATTTATTTTCTGAATTCTAACCTTTATGGATTAACTAAAATGATATTTTCAGGTAATTTACTGCCAATAGCTCTTCATATCTGGAGTGTGGAGTTTGCATTGGACCATTGAAATGCAAAACAGACACGTCAATCCGCACCCCAAAAAACCTGAAGAAAGAAAAGGAGAAATCGATCCGGATGCCCAATGATACGTGAAAATGCTATCTCACAATTGATCTTTATAGTACTTGTTCTCTGGTATGGTTTGTAAATCCAGCATTAGAAAATATGAACGTAGCAGTTGCAGTTCTCTGGTATAGTTTGTAAATCCAGCATTAGAAATAAGAACGTAGCAACTGTAAGAGGAGAACTTTAGCAGCGTTATCAGCTTGGATGAAAAAAATGATTCATGGCAACAGATGAAACCAACATGAGCATGCAGTGCCACCAAACAAAAACATTGTAATACACTAGTTGAACTGAAAGATAAAAAATTTCTAAACACACAAAAAAAAAACTTGCTTTGCTGTCTCTCAAAAAAAGATGGTCAGTTTAGAACTACCAAGTCCAACTAAACAAACTCCAAAATTACTAAAAAAACCAAAGAGGTATGTCTCATAATTATGACTTTAAGCTGCTTGAACTTGAGTAGCCTTTCCTTTCCTTGGTGCAATCTGAGTCTCAGGCTGTTCATAAAAATGAATATAACAAATTATATGTCATTAAATCTTCTATCAAACTATCTAGTTCAAAGGAGTAATCAAGAGGGAGGGCAATCCAAAATAAACCTGCTATTTTCTCCATTTTTCAAGTCACTTTAAATAACACAACAAGTTCAGTGGTAGAAGAGATTAAAGAAAAATACCTCCTTTTTGACAGCCTCTTCCTTCTCTGACAGGATCAGCTCAATGTGGCATGGTGAAGACATGTAAGCTGAAAATTAAGTTATGTCAAAGTCACAATCTATCGCCTACCATACCTCAATCAAATTTAATGAATACCCCTGACTCTTACAAATAAATGAACACTACTTGCTACAATCATTGATTGCCATACATCTAAAACATGCATGCATACTATAAAGATTGGTCTGTTTGAATGGCTGGTCTGCAGGAGAAATAGCTATAATAAAAAAAAAATAGATAGAACATAAGAAGAAAACCATACGATTGATTCTTCCATGAGCACGGTAGGTACGGCGGCGCTGCTTCTGGGCCTGATTGACCTGAATATGAGAGACATATAAGTTATCCACATCAAGCCCCTTGACCTCAGCATTACTCTCAGCATTCTTGAGCAGATCAAGGACAAAGCGGGCTGACTTGGCGGGCCAGCGTCCCTGACCATTGGAATGGCGGTTCTTGGCCTGTGCAGTACGGCCCACACCACGGCAGAAACGACGGAAGGGGATTGCCTGCTTGTGTGCAATAACATCTTCAAGGTACCTCTTTGCCTTCCCCAACGGCATACGCCTAATGGAAAACGCTGTCTCCCTTGTGTTCTATAATAAAAAAAAGAATGCACTGTTAATGTTAGTGTAGAGTCAAGACAGCATCAACAATATTCATGGTCTTCATAATTATATTTTGTTATCGTGCAAGAAATACTTGACTAATGAATAAATCAAATGACTTGTAAAATGACTACAGACAGAAAAGTTAAAAAAAAATAGAACCTTGTGACGAATTTAAATACTTCAATAACACTCGTTGACTAAAAGAGGGCACATAAGCAAAAACATGTATCACTGTTTACTGAACCTTCTGCCATAAAAAAATCTAACCAAAAGGTTCACCAAATAACATTGATTTTATATCACTAGAGTTTGACAAAAGCTCTGCTTACTGATACTAAAGTATCAGAACCCTGCTTTTTCATTAGGTCACAATTATCTAACTAAACATGCAATTAAATAGCCCATATTAAGACGTTATCAAACATATTAAAAAAGTCATAACATAATATATTCCTAAGAGTATATTATCACACAAATGTTTCCCCAGACCAGTTGAACCTATTACGAAAACAATGAACATCAACTACAGTCAAAAGACCAATTTAAGAAATCAGGCATACAAGCTATAACAACATAAGATAAAGTAATGTCAACAAATGTATCGTTGTTTACTGAACCAGATGGCATTGTGTGGTCCAAATGGTTCACCCAATAACATCGAATTATTTTCCCTAAAGTTTACGAGAGCACTGTTCAGTAAAACAAAACAACACCCTGCTTTTATACTTTAGGTTACACCTTGTTGAAACTAACTAATTTTATGAATTTAATTTACTGACAACAAAACTATGAACGTGACTTTCGAGGTATGCTACAGTTTTATTATAAAAAAATACAACAATAAGGTATAATATTAGTTTTTACAAAACTCATGAATTAAATATACATTATATACACAAAAGATTAGATGCATGCTAGAAACATCCAAAACAAATTAAAGATAAATTTCAGCGATCCTGAGATCATGGTAAAGACATGGGTTATATATACATACATAAGATACCACACTACATAAATAAAAAACCGAGTCTCAGACATAAAATATCATACTGGGTCAAGATTCTGATATGGGGGTCATAGGGAGGTTAGCTTTGCATCCATCGTTTATCAGGACCATTTATCAGGACCGAGAAAGATACAAAAGCTTATCACAAATGATTTTCATTTCATTTCTTAATTTTGCACAGATAAATCCCGGATTTTCTATTTCAGATTCTACAGCACAGTTCATGTTATAAAGTCAGGGTGCTGATCCACTGAACCCGCTCTAATTACCGGAGAACCCATTTGTCAGTAAGTCATCAACAAATGTGCCAGAGAATTTTTGAAACAGAGGATTTATATTAGTTCAATGAAACTGTTAAATGCAAAACACTATACCACCCCTAACAATAATTTGATATCATATGTTTACAAAGAAGTACCAAAAAGTGAGAAAATTAAAAAAAAAAACATAATCTAACCTTGAAGTGAACCCTCAAGTCACGGCCCATAGCCTTGGCGGCTGCAAAATACAGGAGAAAAGTATAAATCAGTTAAAGCTGCAATGTTAAAATCATGGAATTGACGAAATAGAAATGATGTCTTGATCCGACTAAATCGGAGAAACGACCCATTCAAACAAACGTAGAGAGAGAAAAAAAAAAACCGTAAAATGAACTAAAAAGATGAGAGATCTTACACTTGGTGACATTAACGGGTTCTCTCGAGTACTTCACCTGACATCAGATAAAAACCACACAAATAATCGATCAAACATAATTTTCAATTCAGAAACAAATTGAGAAATCTGAAAGGGAAGATACCATCGCTGCAGTAGAAACGTGAGGCTGCGGCGGCGGGAAGAAAGAAATAGAGAGAGCGAGTGGTGTTATATAAACCCTAATGGGCTGAATTTTAAGGTTTCCTCTTCTTTGATCTGAGATACTGTTTTCTTACGCCAATACATTTATCATTGATGCTACTTTTTACATTTGATAATTACACTTCTACAAATATCGTATTAGGATCCATTAACAGATTGGACCCACAACCCAATCCGACTTGATTACCTTCTCAGCCCACAATTGGGCCTTCGTCTTTCCAGGCCCAAGAAAATCCAAAGTTATGTCGAATCATGCAATTGACGTCTGAACCTCAATTATGTACAAAATTAGCCTTAACTTTAAAAATATAATAACAATCACGTGCGCTAACAAAATATTGTTCTTTATTTTTGCTTTTAAGAATAGAAAAAAATTCTTCAATTCCTTTCTTTCTCGATGAACAAGTCCGATACACTGTGTTTATGACAGTCATACTATTAGATAGTACAGAGGTTCATCAATGATTATTCTCATTTCAAATAAGAACTTCATTAACTTCTTAACATATCAATTTTAATGTTTAAACAAATTATTACAATAACATCATAGTATTTCTTGAGAGCTTGACCCAAACATATGGTCAAAACCTGAACATCAAAATAAATAAATTATACAACTCAACACTACCCAAAACAAAATAAACAAAATTTTCTCCTAGGCTCAAAACAACTGAAGGACTATTGCCTCCACTATCCCTACCAGTGATGCTTTCCAAATTCTCACAGAAAGATTAGAACATAAATTGCAGTAAACACTGCACAAAATTGAGGAAATCATGTTGACTTCACCTTCTTCGCAGCTGCCTTTGAGGTTTGCTTGTTAGCTTGTTTCCCTTTCTTTGATTTTTCCTTTGAACTTTGCTTCGGCTTTGCTCCTTGAATTATCCTTTTAGGTTGGTCAGGATTCTCATGTGGGTCCACCTCTTCATACTGTATCGGTTTTATTATGAGACCCGGCTTCTTAACAATCTGAAATTAGAAAAGTTTCCCAAAAATTAATTAGTCAGCTCAGCAAACCTACAGCCATGCAACTCCCAGTTCATAGTTATCAGGTTTCTCTCATAAACAAAATGAAAAAAGAAAAACAGCCAATCACCTCTGGTCGATTTAGAGCAGATATAGCACTAGCAGGGTTGAAGTCGGGGCCGATAGGCATACGCATGCTCCCTTCATATGCATCTTTTGATGTGAATGGGAATGGCAGGCTCGTTGCCATCAGCTTTTCAGCCTGAAGATTATAAAACGAAAGGCTGATCAGAATATAAATAAATAAATGTACAATAAGTCAATAACCAATAAATAGAATAAACAAATGCAATAATCTGTACTGGACATGGACTGGTATTTTCAAGGCGATCTATCACATTTGAGGGGTTATTTGCCTAATGTTTAATCCTCAGATTGTACCTTGACCAATCCGATGCGAACAAAAAATTATTCCTCATAGTAAATAGCATTCAAAAGACAATTTAAAAAAAAAACGAAGAGATGAAGCTCCTGATCAAACTTTATAGGTCACAGTGAACACTCACTTAACACCAAGAGATACCTTACAAACACCAACTTGACATAAATAAAGAATACACCTAATGATGACATTCTCTGCTAGATAATAGATTATGCCTTCTAATTAACAGAAATCATAAAAACCATTTTTGATATGGAAAACCATTCCTATTGGACGCTCCATAATGTTAAAATCCATGGTTTTCTCCCATCTAAAAAAAAAATTGTAAAAGAAATCATAAGAAATGTATAATTTGTTTTCCTACAAGGTTTCGACGAAGGTCAAATTGAGCAGCTAAGCTCGTTCGGATCTTAAAGATCACTAGCAAAATAATGCTATGCATAGCACCTTAAACTAATTCATAATAAATACCTTTTTATTGATGGTTTCTGATATAATAACATGGTCAAACTTGGCATCCTTTCTCTTCTTTAGTGCTTCTTCCCTCTTCCTTTTCTTCTCCTCGTGTTCTCTCACCATCCAATCAGGCAAACCCTTTTTCCTCTGCACATGGGTCCATTGGCCCCACCCAGGCACCAGTGCAGGCTTCTCGGGCTCTGGGTTCTCCTCGTTAAGAGTTTCCAATTTGTCCATCTCAAATTCTGCCGCCACATCATCACCCGCAAAAACACGGCGTATTAGGTCAGCTTGTGATGGGAGTTCATAGTCAGGTTTTTTATCAGTGCCTGAATTTGTAGTTAGGAATCCTTCTACCATCTCTGTGTCAGAGTCGGTGTCATAGGAGTGATCAGTTTCCTTAAAATATATAGTAGAGATTGAGGTCAGTGCCTGAATTGGTAGTCAAAAATGTGCATATTATGGATATTACGGATCGACCCGTACTATGGATCCATATCTCTAATTCAAAGTTCAAACTGATAAAACATGATCCCTGTATGAAAATATACTTGATGACCAAATTTTTCATTTTTTAGAGTAGTTTACTATTTTTTTAGATACGTAGAAAATCACTTGATTGAAAAATTCTGGACCATCCGAAGGCAGTGATTCTCTACCTATTTAAAAAAATAGTAAACAAATTCTAAAAAATGTAAAATTTGGCCTCCAATTACATTTTCATCTGGAGATCATGTTTGAACTTTGAAAATAGAGAAATGGATCCATAGTACGGGTCAATTTGTAATATGCATATTACCATAGCCTCACTCCTAACTCTTGCCTGGGCTTTGGCAAAAGGTATCCTTGATGTGCATTCTTTACTTTGTTGGTTAACTTTTATGTAACAGTCAATATGTTCTTCATTTTTGTTATACCTTAATGTCTTGAGAAGTCTTAGATGCATCCTTGATCAATGAATCTGAAGACTTGTTGCTGCGTCTAGAATCACTTCTCACCTTTATTTATATAATAAATAAATTTCATTAGTACCCTTAATATACTGCAAAACTCCATGAATTCTAATTGAACAGAGTACACTAATAATAAATAAAGCAACAGATGAAAATTAACATAAAATGTGTAGAGTCTAAAACCTTTCTGAAGGAATCTCCAGCAAATATTGCAACTTCATATGTTGTTTTTGGGCCTACATTTTTTGCCATATCATCCAAATTCTGACAAAAGACAAGGAAAAGGAAGCAGGATTACTACACGTGTAAAAATAAAAAACATATTTCATTTCAAGGGAGGCTATTGGTACTATGCATAGCGCGGATTGGTCCGTACTATGGACCAATATATCCGCTTTCATAGTCCAAACAGTCAATCTAAACCGTTCAACATGAACTCCATATGAAAATGTACTTGCAGACTAAATTTTTACATTTTTTATAATGTTTTTACTATATTTTTAGAATTTTTAGATCAAGTGATTTTCTACCTATATAAAAAATAGTAAAAGAATTCTACAAAATGTAAAATTTCTGGAAGTACATTTTCATATGGAAATCATGTTGAAATGTTCAGATTGACTATTTGACCTTTGAAAAGGAAGATATAGATCCATAGTACAGACCAATCCGCGCTATGCAAAGTACCATAGCCTCACTCATTTCATTTAGCTTATAGCAGGTAACATCAAAGAAAGAGAAAGCAAACAATTTCAATACCTTAAAAATAGAGAAAGCAAACAATTTCAATACCTTAAAAATAGAGAAAGCAAACAATTTCAGTACCTTAAAAATAGAATTTTGTGCCATGACTTGCTCTTCATCCAAAAGTGATGTACCAAGTCGAACTCCCTCGGCCTTGTCACTCTTCACTTCAACATTATGAGGGCCCGCCTCATCAATCTCCACATCATCGTCTTCACTATCAGCGTTCTTTTCAAAATCACGTAATCTTCTCCTTTTGTTGGATTCTTGAGGTGCATCTTTTCTAGCCGGGCCAAAGGTTCTTTTACCAGTCACTTTTGCCGTACTAGGGTTTTGTTGCATCTCTTCTTCTTGTTCTTCGTCTTGCAGTTGATTCAAGGTAGCTTCATAATCTTCGAGTGCCTGGCGAGCCTCCTCGTAAGACTCCTCTTGCCGCTTCTTCAAACCACGTTCCTGTAGAAAAATATAAGAGAAGTGAAATTTTAAAGGGTTGAACAGCTTCCTAAATCTTTGTTCCATGCCAGTCAGGATTAATAAATGTATGTTTCAGTTTAGCATGCTGGTATTAGTAAGAGATATTTTTATTCTGGATTCATCTGTGCTTAAGAGGATTTCATGGATCAGCTAAACTGAATCTAATCTGCGATATGTAGTAATCATAAGAAGTTTCAAAACAATCCATGTCAAAACCAGTACCAGTCAATTCTGAAAACTCAGACTAGTAACATCCTCTAACATATTGGTAAAATTAATTCAATTAAATGTAAAACATACCATAAAAGGCAATGCAAAAAGGCCCTTTTTCGGCGCCTCATCTCCTTCATCCAAAATCTTAGCTGTCTTATCTTTCGCCTTGTGCAATGCCTTCACAGCCCTTTTGCTCTCATTCTCCTCTTCGTCTTCATCTTCATCTTCATCATCACTACTCTCTTCGTCACTACTACTTGCATTTTCCTTCATGGATTTCATTTTTCGTTTCAATTCTTCGTGCTTTTGGAGTTGCTCCGAGATGGCAGCACGGGTGGCATCATCCTGAATGTCCAGGCCGCGCTTTAAGATCCGTTTTGCCCATTTCGAACTGTTTTTGTGCTTCAATGTAAGTCGTTCCTGTTGGGAAGTAAAAACTTGTGCAAATTAGAAGGTAGCAGATATATTTTCCTTGTGTAATAATTAGTTGTCCAATGCGGACTGCCATACATGATCAAATATTCCTTTTTTTTAATTTCAATAAAAGTTAATCACACAAGCAATGGAAAATTTGAGCTATGCACCCTTGTGCTCTCTATATAGCCATCTAAATGCAAAGAAAAGGAAATAACGAGAGTGGTAATATGTGTCTCTCAGAAAAAACATTTCAACTATCACACTCATATGTCCAAAAACTGAAAATTCCATGTTTTAGATTACCATCTGTACTTCTCACCCTCTTATGGTATTTTTCGAAGGAAAAAACCAAATGATAAGCCAAAATGCATCTCATTTGTCCCCCTTGTCTAGAATATGAGGGGGGGGGGGGGGGGGGGGGAGGGGGATTGAAGGACTGTTTGGATCTATGTGGTTTGAGCTACAGGATGAAAAGTTAGTTTTTCCTTGTTTTGGATGATTGTAAAGAAAGCCGCTGCAAATCAGTTAATTATCTTTATTAACTAGAATAAATTTATCGAAAATACAAAAGTTACTATACCAATGAATTTAGAAATAAGTCTCAATTACTCCATTCACCTATAAAGCCATCTACGTATCTAATTACCCGTTAAAAGAAGAAGTCTCTATTCACCTATAAAGTCATCTATGTATGCAATTACCCCATTTTCATTTGGAAATTAATATAAGCTAAATTAGTATTGTTGAAAGCTTGAAACAATAATAGTCACCATTCACCTATAAAATCATCTATGCATCTAGTTTCCCCATTTATCTTAAAATTGAATGAAAGCTACATTAGATTTATTAAAAGCAAGGAAAAGATGCACAGTCACATACTCTAGACTAATAGCAAACTTAAAACAATAATTCGGTTTCTTAGGTGAATGAATCTCTTTTGCTCAGAGCAAACATATGCCAGGGGAATTTAGCAATTTTACTCATCAACTCTAGACAGATATTTTAGGTACTACCATGAATTTCCTTTTGTGGGTTACATCTATTTTCTCTCTTCTTTTTCTTCTTGGGAGGAAAATAATTAAATTCCCCTAATAAAGGACAAGAAAAACTACAACAAATGAACAAGCTAATCACCTCTGCACGTTTTTGTTCATGTTTAATGGCATTTTGTTTAGCAGCCTCAGGATCCATCTCCAGTTCAGCTGATGCTACTTTCCGCCTATCCTTTTTCATTATTTTGTGGTAAGTCTTTGATTTGATCTTTTTTATTCTCTTGGCCTTCACCTCGTGCCTGAATAGGAGGCTCCGCATCTTGGCAAGACGGTTCCGACGATCTATCACATCCTCCTTTGACACCTGTACCAGCACAATTCAGCCCCATGTGTAAAAAAAAAAAAAAAAATTGTAAGCAAGCATATCATCCTTCTTCTTACCGGATTCATGCCAGTTCTTTCATATAACAATTGTACGTTCTTTTAATGCCTCTACTCTTCTAATGCTTTTATTCTTTCATATAAAATCCTACAAAAATCTACTGTATTAAGAAACAGAGAGAAAATATAAAAGAAATTACTTTATTGAGCTCTAGCATTCTGGCACCGTCATTTTTATAAGCCTCAACCAGCTCCGGGTCTTGCCTCAGC
Source organism: Carex kokanica (assembly GCA_025461125.1). Taxonomy (NCBI): domain Eukaryota; kingdom Viridiplantae; phylum Streptophyta; class Magnoliopsida; order Poales; family Cyperaceae; genus Carex; species Carex kokanica. The sequence continues at coordinate 467,950 of JAJGRX010000210.1, forward strand.
TGGGCCATCTGCTTCTCAAATTCCGTGCGGGGCTCAAATCCACTAGCAATGGCCCCAACAGTTGAGTAGCCCAAATTTAGATCCTGCTCAAAGAAGAGTGTCGGGGCCTCTCTGTTTCTCTTAACTAGCCCCTCCCACTTTGTTATCTCCTTTCTCGCAAACTTATCTGACACCTTTGTTGCATCAACAATAAAACATGGTTCAATTTATAAGATTCATATTATAATTTTAATGATTACTGGTGAGGTATTAATGGCTTCTTACAAACAGTAAGATACTAATTAGTGACTAATTGCACCAAGCCCGTACTTGGTCAAATTTTGGTTTGGAGTATCAGAAGAAAAAGAAAAGTTACAGTTAACGAACTCAGTACTTCATACATTAGGAGTACATTTTAGAGATGAACAGATGTGGTCCCAACCGATGCAACTAGCCAGTACTCATACCAACCAACTGGGACCACACACTATCATATGTAAGTATTCCTCGGATAAACAAGTACGAAGTGAACTCAATGCAACAAATAAAAAACAGATAGCAAAAGCTAGCAGCAGCCACAACAACACGGAATAATCATTATGTGGTGAACCAACTAAGAAGCAGACGCCTCCTTGAAATTTTGGGTCACAAAAAAGAAAGAGAAAGTGAACTGATACTGAAATTTGATTTAGAAATGTCATCCATTATTGACATTGTAACTGAATACTATTTACAAATCAGAGAGAGTAGCCCAGTACAACAAAACATAGCATACCTTCCGTTGAACCTTGTCGCGCTCACTCTTTGGAAGTGGTGCCAGCATAGTCATTGGTTGCTTCTCCTGGTGTTGAACCCGCTTTCTCAGGCTACTGTAACCTGACTTCCCTTGGAGTTGCGCCAGCAAGTCATGAACCGAGACAGTTTCGTTTCTCACTTCAGCTTGGCTTGCTAAAACTTCTTCTCTTTTCTTCTTGTCACCTTTTAATAAAAACAAAAGGAAAAATACATTAGTTTATCAAAGAAAATTAGAAACTTTTTTTAATATTTCTGCCAAATGAGAGAATCACCATCAAATGCTTCTTTGGGAATGCCAGTAATTTCCTGAAGCATCCTCAGATGCCTGTCAGTACCCTCCTCTTCACCTTCATCTTCACCCTCGTATACAGAATTGTCAGACAATATTTCTTCATCTGATGACACCTCTTCATCCTGTAATCCATCAAATTTGTAATGTTTCGTGGAAAGAGATAAGCATTTGGTCTAACTTTAAAAAAAAAAACAGAGATAAAGAAGTTTTTTCTTTGGACAGACCTTAAAATCCTCAGGTAATTCATACTCGTAATTTTCAACCTCATCAAATCTCCTATTCTTTCCTAATTCCTCTTGCGCCACCTCCTCATCAAGCTCGTACAAATCCCTAACACCTTCCTCGCCTTCAGTACCCGAATCCGAGCTCGATTTGTGGTCTAGCATGCCCAGCTCCTTGCGCAGTACATTTGTAAGACGGGGCCCACCGCCTTGCCGCTTCCTCTGGCCGTCATCTCTCCCCTTTCCCTTATTATTCATTCTCCCTTTCTTCTCGGTTTTGCTTGTTCTGGAAAGGAAGGTGGATTCGGTTTTGTTAGCTTTCGCTTTGATGGACTTTGGTTTCTTCCTATTCTTCTCCTTCAAATCCGCCATGGCTGGAGAGGAGAGGAGAAAGCAGCTTTGGCAGCACAGGTGCGACCAGGATTTTACTAGTTGGTGTTCTCTCAAGTCTCAAGTCTCGACTGCTCCTGGCCTGCTATTGGAAGGGACGGAAGGGGAGGAATAGAGGCGGAGCGGCTAGGGTAGCGAACTAGCAGGGAGAAGAAGGAGAAGAGAAAGGGAGCAGTCGATTCAACGAGAGGTTTTGGGATGGAATTTACATTTCTGTCCATAGCGAAAAGACGAAAATGAAACAAGGGCTGATCTCGATGGGCCGCGAGAAATCGCCCGGACTGGGCCCGATTTCGCCTTGAATTTGAATCAGGGCACTCCGACAGATCCACCAGGTATGGATCCTATACGCCCGGACTCGCTTCCTACGGTTTGAATCCAACCCGCTGGACTAATACCCATTCAAGTTTTGGGTCCTTGTGCCCGTTTGGGAGCAAGTGTTAGTTACCAACATAGTAATAGATGAATAATTCGGAAACGGTTCGGCAGAGTCAAAAATTCGTGATTCGGAAATAATTCGGATATAATTCGGAAATGATTCGGAATTACAATACGAGACCTCAGTGCATATTTTAATTCATTACTGATAATTTACTATACGAGATTCTGCTTGTATTTGTCATAGAAGATCGATATAGTAAAAAATTAACTAAAATGGTGAAATGAGCTGTCATGTGGGTGCTGGTGGGAAATCGAGGCATACTAGGGGGTTCTCTGCTGGAAAGATAGGTGCCTAGACATAGGTGCTGGTGCTTGTTTAAACCAACGTCCTTGTTTGTGCTTTTTAAGTTTGAATCACAATAGAGGATCAGAGGAGAGTAAAGAGCAAAAAGGAGACGTCGAAAACAGTTTTACTTTTTTCTCTGCTGGGGAAACCGTGAGAAAAACGTGAGAAAAATGCGTATTATTCGTAAAATTCGTTAAATTCGCGTTTTATTCTCGTTTTATTTGGTCAAAGGTTCGGTCAACGAATAATACGCCATTCGGTTCGGAAACACTCCAAAAATGTTTTATTCGCGAATTAAACGCGAATAAAACGCGTACCTGTCACTGTGGTTACCAATGGTTGGAGTCCGCATCGTCTGCATTAACTCAATCGAGCATCTCGGCCATCTGATTTTAAACGGAGTCAATCCAACCACAGCCTATAATTAAGAGGCCTTTGCATGAATCTTAAAGTGAATCGGACGGTCCAGATGCATTAACTAAAAAAAAAAATTGAGTTAATGCAGAGGATACGAATTCCCAATGGTTGTGGGATGAAAAAGCACTTCCTTCAAAGAGGTGATTTGAAAACATATATAAAATAAAGATTAATTATCAATAATAGCATGATGTGCCGGAAAAAGAGAGAGAGAGAGAGATGTTGATCAGCTGCGGGTTAGCATATGATACATTGACATGTAACTAAATTAATAATTGCAATTATTAAAACTGAAAAGAAATCACGATCAATTAGAAAATTGAATATCTTACAATCAAATTAAATAAGAGGATTTAGAAAAGTTTTCAAAAAAAATCAAAAAATCAAGACATATATATGTTGTGAGTACGTGTAGCGAGTAAGTATCTATATAAATTTAGACTATAAAAAAAGGCATTTGCTTCGGTGGACATAAGGACCTATTTGTAAAATGAACATATTTTCATTTTCAAAGTTCAAACAGTCGATCCGACCGTTCAACATTATCTCCATATTAAAATGTACTTGGAGGTCAAATTTTACATTTTTTTGAATTTTTTTACTGTTTATTAAGTATTTTACAAAAACTAGTCAAATTCAGACCATTGAATTTGTAAAATACTTAATAAATAGTAAAAAAATTCAAAAAAATGTAAAATTTGACCTCCAAGTACATTTTAATATGGAGATAATGTTGAACGGTCGGATCGACTGTTTGAACTTTGAAAATGAAAATATGTTTATTTTACAAATAGGTCCTTATGTCCACCGAAGCATCCCTCATAAAAAAAACATTAAAAAAATGCATAGAATAAAAAAAAAAAAAGCAGGCCCATTCAATTGGAGAGCTGAGGAAGAGACCACTAATTAATTAAGTTTAGCGAGGCAAAGATCAAATGAAGAAGAGACCATTTAATCACAACTATGTGGATCAATTAATTAAATTAACTAATTGAATAATTGACCTTAAGCCTCGCCAAATAATTGAACGAAAAAAAAGGAACGAGAAAAAGAGACCATTAATTAATTAATTAAATCACAACCCTTAAGACAGTATACTTCTTTGTTTTTTCTTTTCAAATAAATATCATTTTGTGTTAGGACCTGTTCGAATGTCATGGAATTGTGCGGGATGGGATTTTACTGGTTCGGAAATTCACTTTTTGATTTGCGGGAATCCATATTCATGAGAACACACAGGAATAATTATGGAAATTTGTTGATGAGTGTTTGGTTGTACTGTGGAGTTAGTTGTGGGAAATATTGATTTATTTATAAATTATGTATTTTTATTTAAAGACGGAGATGAAAAACAAAACATCTGTATCAAATTAGCATTTATTGCTACAATAGACAGGAGATGAAAATGACTATATCAATTTTTTCGAGCTAGCCGTTGGCATAAAACAAAACATCTGTGTATATAGACCACATATACACATATAGATGAAAATGACTCAACCACTTTTCATCATTATCTTTTTATATACACGTAAGAAGAAAAAGATATGGATCATTTCCACTTACAGAGAATGGACAATGATCATAATGAATATACAAGCGTGGTTTTTCCTTACGTAGAGAGAAATTTGTTCGAACCAACTCCTTGTCATACTTCAATTTTAACGGGATTCACGATGAAAGTGAGATATTGAGAGGTCTGCAGCAAAATCTGCTATCCGTTATTTATGCTTGAGGCGAGCTTCCCGCGCTATAGTTTCGTTCTCCTGTCGAAATTGATCAGAAAAAGGCTGATGGGACTAGCGCACCATTTGGGAAGAAAAAAAATGAGGTCAGAGTCAATGTTTTCGAACCCACTTTTTTATGCTGTCTGGGCAGATTTTGGGAAGAAAATGAGGGAACAAGATGGGAACGAAAATGGCATCCGAACAGGTAAAGGGCTCAAATTTCCGATGAACCCAAATTTCTTTAATTCCCATTGAGAATAATGGCATCCGAACAGGCCCTTAGAGAGGAACCTAAATTTGGTTATTGCATATGTCGCTATTCCACAATCCTAATTGTTTCCTATTTTATTTTGATTTGGGATTTTTGTGAGGGTTCTGGTAATTCGTCAGAGAAGGCAAATAAAGAGAAAAGAGTGAAGAGGAAGAAGGGAGAAGAGTAACTGAGTAAGCGAAGCGACCGGAGAAGAGTAAAGCGGTGAAATATGACAAACAGGTCTAATTTAATCTGAACCACAGATGCAATCTAACGGTGGAAAGTTTTAAACTCAAAAGTTACGTTAATGCAGAGGATATGGATTCACATTAATGTGCGTGGCAGTTTTACTGAATTCACATCACCTAAGGTTACCGGACTGAATACAATTGAATCGGACGGTTCAAAAATGCTCTTTTTAACTTGGCACGAAACTCAAAGCACAAATAATACTGCCCCCGTGCCATCTGAGCAAGCACCGGCTGAGAGTAAATCTGGACCGTCCGTTTCAATTGTGTTGAGTCAGGTACCTGGGAGGATACGGATCCAGTTTACTCATATCAATTATCAACGGAACAGACGTCATTTGTCTTGGCCCCACATGACCCTCCAGGCCTCCAACTACAATTTTTTGTTTAAAGAACACAACAAACCTAATAACATTAATTAATTGGTCTGAACTCCCGAATCAACGCCGCTTTGAGATTTGGGCTAGCGCGGGACAGTATTATTGGACTTTGAGATTCGGGCTAGCGCAGGGACTAGGGCTGTAAATGAGACAAGTTTGAGCGAGTTACCCCCAACTCGAACTCAGCTCATTAAATAAACAAGTGAGCCAACTCGAGTTGGGATGGTAATCACGAGCTATAGAGCCAATTCGAACTCAGCTCGTTATCAACTCGAGTTGGCTCACAACTAGTTTATAACTCATTTAACCAGTTTAATATGTGCTAATCTAAAATCGAAATTTGAGTTATTTTAGGTGATATGAATTCTTTTTTATGTGGCCAAAGGGAGTCGTATCCAACAACTTCATATGCATAAAAAAACAGCTTAACAAAAACTAATCGGTTCCGTGAGAGTCTGAGGGATTTGGGTTTAGTTACAGGGTCTGAATTTATGGAATTTATTGTGATCAATACTGTGTAACTCGAGTTATAAATGAGCGAGTTGGGGTGAGCTCAAACTCAGCTCATTTATTAAACGAGCCAGCCAACTCGAGTTATAAATGAGCGAGTTAAAGCGAGCTGTAAATGAGCGAGTTACGAGTTCGAGCTATTTTGCCCACCCCTAGCGGGGACAGTATTATTGGACTTTGAGATTCGTGCCAAGTTAAATAGAACAGTTCAGATTCAGTAATTCTAAAAGATTCTTTATTACGGTACCGGGAGAATCTGAATTCGAATCTACCCCACCTGAGCGTTTCGAGAGCGGCTACTAAATTTCGATTTTTAAATTCTCACGCAACTATATTTGAAATAGCAAACTTAACACGGCGACGAAGAAGATGCTTCGTAATATGTAGTGTTCTTGAGTAGAACTTAATTTTAAAACCTATCAACTGAACAAGATGAAATTTAATTCGATTTGTTTGATTCAGTTGAAATATTCAAAAATTAGAAAAAAAAAAAAACGAGTTCAATACGTTTTATGTAATGACATAGTTCTGAAATAAACTTATCAACCGAATTAATACTGAACTAATAAACCAAACTAAATTTTGATTTGTTCGTTGAACCGAAATAAGAAGATTAATAAGAAAATTTAAAAAGTTTTTTTTAATTTTTTTTAAATTTTTTATAGGCTCGAAAAAATTATTTATTTCAATACAAATAATTGAATCAGGGTTAGTGATTTTCATACTCAAGGAGAAAGAAAACGTTCACAATTTACTTTTTATAAAAACAAAAAAAATTATACTCCTCTTTTCGATCAATTCCGTCTAACTGATTTTAAATATTTCTAAACTGAATCAAACCAAACATTTAAACCGGTTTTAAAAAATACACCAAACCGATCTATTTAACCAGACAAACCAAACTCTCTCGGTTCGATTTAAAACCAATTAAATCGGACCCGATAAACACCCCTAATTGCAGGCCTATGTGGCTTCTTCGTTAAGCAATGTCACTACATAGCTTCCTTTTCAAAGCATTAACAAAACAGAGAATTTTTTTTTCATGAGAAAAAACAAAAGGTATTTCAACAGGAAAAAGAAGGACATCTGAAGCATCCTCAAATGCCTCTCACTCACTACCCTCATCTTCATCTTCACCGTCGTATTCAAATTTGTCCGGCAATATTTATTCTATTGTGATGTAATCCATTAAAATTCGTAACGTTTAATGGAAAAAATAAGCATGTGATCTTTACTTTATACAAAAAAAAGACGGAGAGATGTGAAAAATAAAGAGGTTTTTTCCTTTCGACCTCATCGGATCTTCTATTCTTCGTCGCTATAATAGCCTTTGTGACAGACTGTGTATGGGCTTTGGCCCATGGGCCTTCTTGTACGGAAAAAGACTACATTTAAAGTTGTTTTGTGTAGTGATAACATTCAAAGTTGTAGACATTTCCTCAGATTTTCTGAGTTTAGCATATTAAGAAAAATCATTATAAAATGAATTACGTAGAAACAGCTAACTTTGTAGTTTACTCCGCTAGCATTTAATGCACGTGGCATCTTACGTGTATCAACTATCAAAGGATTAAAGGGATGAAACATGAAAGGAACAGAGGTCTTTGTCCCCACATGCCATTCCAACTATAATTTTTTGTCTTAAGCACACAACAAACCTGATCACAGATCACATTAATTACTTCTGAACTCCCCAATCTATATTCTATCCCCCCCTGACCTGACCTGTTTAAGAGCCGCTACTCAATTTTGATTTGATTCATAAATATATAGTTCAATTGCCATAATGTCTTTATTTATTACAAGTCAATTTTTCCTTGAAATTTTCAAGCACAAACTCAAACGTTAACTTTATATAAATTTCTAATTAAGTTGATCATGTAAAACTTTGAAATTTTATATAGTTGATTTTTTTATAAACATCTTTACAGGACAACGTGACATAATTTGATTTATAAGCAACTAATAGACAAAAAAAAACAAAATAATAACATCTCACTTATATATGATGGAGAGTGATTTCATTAACAATAATATTATTGTCCAATTAAATAAATATCACCGCTCTAAGAAACTTTATAGCGCTTTAAATGATATTTGTTAAGAAAGCTAAAAGCCGTATTGTTTCTAAATTAATATGGGGTTTGAGTTAAATTAGTTTTTTTTAAATAAGGACTCTCAATAAATTTTAGTATTTGTGTTGAGTCCGGTGAGTATGACATCGGTGTCATATGACACCGACTTTAAAATTTATCGGACAGACTTCAAACGACTAATTTAACCCATTCAAACCAATTTACTGTATGAGAGTAATGCGTTTACATGCAAATTTTTTATTTTTCGAGTTATTTTAGTACCATGTCAAGCAGTCAAAAATGTTGAAAAATAAATGCATTAAAATTAACTTAAAATTTTTCACATTTGACTATTTTACTTGATACTAAATGAATTCGAAAAATTATAAATTTTGTATGTAAACGCACAATTAATAAAATATATTGGTTTGAATAGTTTGAATTTGTCGTTTGAAGTCGGTTCGATAAATTTTGGAGTTGATGTTGATGTTATACAAGTCGGACTCATTTGTGTTTCTATTAAGGTACTCTTATGAAAATTTAATATGTATCTCTTTAAAGACGAAATCCATCATTACTTTCACTAATCGGCGATTTGCATCCATAATGAAAGGTTGGTGGGTAAAATGCCGAACAAGAAATTCACTTCATTAAAATAAGTGAGAAAGGTCTCACATTAGCTACGAAAACGACAACGAAAATCATTGTTTGTAATTTCCAAAGTCAAAATGTAATCATGAGGGAGTAGAGAAAACAACATGGTAATTTAGGAGCAAAACGGACTCCGCTACTTTTCTCAACTTGGTTACGTTTGGATCGTTCAAGAATTAGTGCAAAAATAACGATTTTTGAATTAGTGGTTGAGAATAGTGCTAACTCAAGTGGTTTGAGAACAGTGCTATTTTGACTATTCCGGGTCAGTAGAAATGTTGTTTGGATTGTATATTTGGAATAGCGATGGAGGGAATGAATAAAATATTGATTAACTAATCTAATATTTTATTTAATACTAATAGAATCTATTCTAATATTATATTACATTTAATATTTAAAGTAATATTATATTACATTTAATATTTAAAGTAATAATATATTACATTTAATATTTAAATTAATATTATATTATTTAAACTAATGTTTTTCAATACTAATTCAATATTTTATTTAATAATAATCTAATCTAATCTAATCTAATATTATATTTATTTAGTACTTAAATAATATTTTATTTGAGACTGATATAATATTTAAACTAAAATATTATATTACATTTAACATTTAAACTAATATTATATTACATTTAATATTTAAACTAATATTTTATTGAATACATATAATATTTAAAGTAATATTGTATTACATTTAATATTTAAATTAATATTATATTACATTTAATATTTAAATTAATATTATATTACATTTAATATTTAAATTAATATTATATTACATTTAATATTTAAATTAATATTATATTAAATTTAATTAAATAAATATTATATTATATATAACATTTAAACTAATATTATATTATATATAACATTTAAACTAATATTATATTATATATAACATTTAAACTAATATTATATTATATATAATATTTAAACTAATATTATATTATATTATATTTAATCTAATAGTTTATTTAATACTAATCTAATATTTAAAGTAAAATTATATTACATTTAATATTTAAACTAATATTATATTATATTAAAATTTTAAATTAATATTTATTATTTTTAATCTAACATTATATTTAATATTAATTTAATTTGATAATATATTTATTTAATAGTAATCTATATTTTAATTAATATTATATTAAATTTAATATTTAAACTAATATTTTATATAACACTAATCTAATCTAATATTATATTTATTTAATACTAATTAATATTTTATTTAATACTAATTTAATATTTAAATTAATTATAATTGAGATGAATGAAAACTATTTTTTTATTAATATCACTAATCCCACTAACTCTATTCTTGCTAACCCACCATTTTCTTGGATTAGTAGAATAGAGCTATTCTTGAGCTAATCCAATTTTCTAATTGTTGTTTGGATCACCCAATGTTAAGAATATTGAAGCTATTCTTGAATTAGCTCTATTCTTGCCAATCCAAACACAACCTAAGAAAATAGAGTTATGTTTTCCGATCATAACTATTCAAATTTGTTGAGATTTGTGTATGAATTTTTTTTTATCGAGATATACAAATAGAAAATTTTGAATGGTTGATAGAAAAAGCAGGACCCTGCTTTTCTTAGAGAAAAACAGCAGAGTCGGATCCCATTTAGGAATGAAAATAGTATAGATAATATTCGATTCGTATTCAAAAAATTAGATGCATTCGAAAAATTAGATGTGGATATCCGATATCTGAATATCTGTGTGGATATGATACTGCCGAATTTTTTATTTTTATATCCAAAAAATAAATCAAATTACAAAACATAACCAAGTTGGGGGCGAAATTCGAAATATACCCAAACCGGAAAAAAAAATTCCGGATTCAACGTCTAACTCGAGAAAATTGTTTTCCGGAAATTGAACTCCAATTTCGGAAAAAAAATTTCCGGACTTACCATTTTTTTTTTTTTAGAGTTTCCGGATAAAATTTATCCGTATTTAACAATTTTTTTTTTTTACAGATTTCGGATAAATTTTTTCTAAACTTAACAAATTTTTTTTTTAAGAGAAAAATAGCTAAAATACTGAAATCTAACGCTAAAAAATCGAATTGTTTTTTTAAATATTTGTTAAATTAATTTAAAAAAATTTCAAAATGGTGTAAATAATTTAGAAATTATCAAAATAGCTAAAATACTGAAATCTAACACTAAAAAAATCGAATTATTTTTTTAAATATTTGGTAAATTAATTAAAAAAATTTCAAAATGGTGTAGAATAATTTAAAAATTATCAAAATAGCTAAAATACTGAAATCTAACACTAAAAAAATCAAATTGTTTTTTTAAATATTTGCTAGATTACATTTTTTTATATATAATTAGCATATTTATACTAAAACAAGCTAAATTACTTGATTTATGATGAATTACACTAAATTACAATAATTATGTAGAATTATGCTAGAATACGGTAAAGTACGCTAAATTACGTACGAATAGGGATGATATCTTCACTGAGAAGGCGAAAAATGCGCATGCGTCCGGACTTGCTTCGCCAGTTTTCCAAATTTAGAATCGCCAAAAAACAAAGGGAAGAGCCTCAAAACTTCAGTTGAAGTTTCCGATTAAGATTTTCATTTATATTATTCAATCTACGTAGCTCAGTAAATTAGTTATGCAATGAACTTTTAGAATACCAATTTTTATTATTTTTTGAATTTTTTTTACTATTTTTTATGATTTATGAAAGATGCCACAAAATAAGCCCCATTCATACGTAATTTAGCGTAATTTATCGTATTTTAGCATAATTCTACATAATTATTATAATTTCAGCATTTTAGTAAATTTACCGTATTTTAGCACAAAATCGGCCCTATTCGTAGTAAAAAAACAATTTGATTTTTTAGTGTTCGATTTCAGTATTTTAGCTATTTTGATAATTTCTAAATTATTCTACACCATTTTGAAATTTTTTAAATTAATTTAACAAATATTTAAAAAAACAATTCGATTTTTTAGCATTAGATTTCAGTATTTTAGCTATTTTTCTCTTAAAAAATTTTTTTTGTTAAGTTTAGAAAAAATTTATCCGAAATGTCTAAAAAAAAAAAAAAAAAAAATTGTTATATCAGGATAAATTTTATCCGGAAACTCTAAAAAAAAAAAAAAAAAATTGTTAAATCCAAATAAATTTTATCCGGAAACTCTAAAAAAAAAAAAAAATGGTAAGTCCGGAAATTTTTTTTCCGGAATTGGAGTTCAATTTCCGGAATTTTTTTTTCCGGAGTTAGACGTTGAATCCGGAAAAAAAATTTCCGGTTTGGGTATATTTCGAATTTCGCCTCCAACTTGGTTATGTTTTGTAATTTGATTTATTTTTTGGATATAAATAAAAAATTCGGTGGATACTGATATGATTTTACATTTTAATTATCTGTATCCGAATAGTAAATATATATAATATATTTTAATATATATTATGAAAAAATATTACTATTCACCATTACAATTAGATAAATATTTTGAACTTTGGTATTTTTTAATATTATTTTAATAAATATTTGATCCGGTCCGTATCCGTATCTGTATCCGGCTAATATCCGATCCGTATTCATATCCAGAAAATTAAAAAAGATATGAATATGGTTTTATCACTGTCCTCCTTTTTCAGCCCTATGGTCATTCATTGAGAGAAAAATATCTTTGTTTTTTTTTTTTCTGAAAGTAAAAGAAAAAAAAAACCATAAAGTTTTATTGAAATGACTATTCAAAACTTTTCAAGTTATGCTTCCTCAAAATAGAATTATTTTAATTTTTTTAAATATGAGATACAAGTAAAATATAATATTTTTAAATTTTGAACACAAAATTTACGGTACAATTTAATTATAATAAAGTAATTTTTAAATACCAAATATGCCAACTCCATTATTGCAACCAAGGGTTTTGATTTGGCAGTACGAGCAATTCTTAACACAAGTGCAGATTAAAGTAAAATTTGTTATCACAAGTATCTTAGATAGGGGTGTTCATCGGTCCGGTTCGGTTTCAACCGAACCGAATTAGGCAAACCAAAGTAATAATTCAGTTTCTAAAATAGAACCGAACTGAACCGATTTAGCATTGCAACTGACCGAACCGAACCAAAGTTTTATTTTGGTTTGTTCGGTTCAAACCAAAATATATTAATTTTTTTATTTAAAGCAATTGATTTATAATAAACCGAATTATATTTATTAGAAATAAACCGGGGTATTAAAAAATATACCGGGATATTAAGAAATAAACCGAAGTATTTAAAACAATTGATTAAGAAATAAACCGGAACGGTCCGAACCAAATTCATAATATATAAAAGTTCGGTCGGTTCGGTTATTTCGGTTTTAAAATTTCAAACCGAACCGAACCAAAATTATAATTCGGTTTTAAAAAGTAAACCGAACAAACCGAACCGTTTAGTCCAAACTAATTCGGTTTGTTCAAAACCAACTAAACCGGACCCAATGAAAACCCCCTAAGTTTCCGAATTCGCATCCTCTGCGGAGTTTTCCCCTGCGGAGTCGTGCGGGGCTTTTAATCTGATCCGTTCGTTTTGATCGGACGGACCAGATTAGATCTTGTCCAAATTGAAAAAATAAAATAAAATTCCCTTGCTCCAATAAGATCTGATCTGGTCCGTCCGATCAAAACGAACGGACCAGATTGATCTCCGCAGGAGAAAACTCTGCAGAGGATACTGCAGAGGATACTGGTCCCTAAGTTTCCATGCCTTGTTAGTTAAGCAATGTTACTCAATAGCTTTCTTTTTAATTAGCATTGACAAGACAGAATCTTTTTCTTGAGGAAAAAAACAAAGGTTTGGTTCAATAAGAAAAAGAAGAAAATTGGAAGTTGGCGTGCATGTTTTTTATGTGCTAGAGCTTGTTTTGGGTTGCTCCGTTTCTTTTATATATTTTTCCTCTTTTACAAGTAATAATTGCATCTCTCTGTTTCTTATGCTGTTCTCACATGGAAACTTGGAAGTAATTAATACTAATAGTTGGATTACTACTTTGATTGTAGCAGGGAATAATCAGAGCTGTCATGGGACCCGTAACCTGTTACTAACTTACAATATAATTAAAGAAAATTGTGACAATACAATCAAAAGAGCTTCAAAATCAACCTCTTATTTATTTACGATGCATGAAAAGGTAGCTTTCCTGTAAAGAAAGACCGTATGGACCTTTCTTTTTCATCAATGGATTCCCAATACAAATTAATAGGGTAATGATTTTAACAGAGCAGTTTTAGCTTCATACAGCAAGCGAACCATATGCAGTGTTGTTTTAGTTCTATAATCACAGCACTGTATGAAGCTAAAATTGATCTGTAATAATATTTACCCAATTTTAGATCGACAATAATTTATTTGACATCAGTAATAGTCTGTAATATTCAATAAAATTAAAATTATAAACATACTTTTTTTATTCTTTATATAGATCGTACATTAATTCGGGACAACATAAAGACGATAAGCAACCTAGCTATAAATATATTTGAAATTTTAATTTATAAATAGTGATGGATTAATTTTTAAAATTGCTTCCGTATATAATCTACTCAACAATTACTTTTCTATTTTAACAAACATTAGTATTCATTTTCATGATCATCAAATTGTCAATATATCCTCATCTTTATTACAATAACTGAGGAGTTCATTCTTGCAGTGCAGACTTGGGGCCTGTTCGGCTGCCAGGCGGGAACGGGAATGAACTTGGGTTCGGGTTCAATTTGAATGGCCGAAACACTGTGCGTGTGGGAAAAAAAAAATTCACTCTGAGGCCCTGTTCGGCTGTTGGGTGGGATCGGGAATGGGCACAGGAAAAAAAAAATTTTGAACTGAAAATTACTGTTCACGTGGGAAAAAAAAAATTCACTCTGAGTGAATTTTTTTTTCCCACGTGAACAGTAATTTTCCAGCGGCAGCCGAACAGGCCCTGAGTGAATTTTTTTTCCCACGGGCACAGTGGCAGCCGAATAGGCCCTTGTTGTTTTTTACGTTTATATTTAAAAAACAGGACAATTGAGATTTTTTTTTTATTCCATGATTAAAATAGCAGGATAGAATAAACTTATCAATATTATCATATTTATAATAAAATATAGATTAATAGAATAAATTTCTCAAAGCTTGCTTAATGGAATATATATTTGTAACAGAGTTAGAAGAAATATGAATTTCTCATTATATAAGACAAAAACGACGAAATTAATAGTTATTAAGATAATTTTTAGTTTAATGCGTAAGAAATGAGAAGGCTGTGAAAACATATAAACTGTAGATGTTTAATCTATATTAAAATGTGCTTGGAGACCAAATTTTACATTTTTTGGAATTTTTTTACTATTTATTAAGCTGGTTTGAAAACCGTTGTTTTTATTAAAATTCTGCACCATTGGAAAATAGCAGTTTTCAAACCAGCTTAATAAATGGTAAAAAAATTCCAAAAAATGTAAAATTTGGTCTCCAAGCACATTTTAATATAAATTGAACATCTAAAGGTTTGAAAATGTCGTTTAAAATCAATTCGATAGGTTTTAGAGTTGAGCTCACAAGAGACTTGGTGAGCTTAGGAACACCAAGTTCTACTCAGTTTTATAACTCACAGCAAAAGTATATAGATTCAAACACGGAATCAGTTTAAATTTTTCGAAGATGTTATGTTGCAATTTTCAAATAAATAGCGTGAAATGGTTCATTTTCGTCTACAACTCCCAAGGTAATGTATACCACACGGATAACTTCAGAAATATGAAAACAGGGCAATTTAGAGAAGATAATTCAATATAAGCAGTGTTGTATCCCATCAGAGTGGAAAAAACGTGCCGTGCTGGGCCGTGATTTTAGTCTCGTGCAGTGTTGTGCCGTGACCAAGTTAATTTTTCACGTGCTGTGACCAAAATATCAAGGGGTGGTCACGGCACGCGAATGGTCGTGCCACGTGAGTCACGCCGTGCCTAACGTGCCGTGACTATACGTAACTCGCGTGACTATTTAATCATAATTTAGGTTGGTTTATTCAAGATTCGCCACTAAATCAATATCTAATGGTCCTAATTACACGTGACTCGCCTGACTACGTATCGGGCCGTGCCGTGCCAAAGTTTCAAAAGATGAGCACGGCATGCGAATGATCACGGCACGGAACACGCGTGCCGTGCCGTACCGTGGTGTAACCGTGTCGTTCTGTGACAGAGCCGGCTCCGCCGTGCCATTTTTCCCACTCTAATCCTATGCCATAAGAATTCAGATTAAGTGAAGTAACCCAAAAATTGGGTTTTGGATGAGACCGTCCAATTCGAATCCGTGACCATCCAACTAAAGTGGAGCGCACACATCCCGACAGACATGAGACATGTTCGAATCCCAAGACGATCTCGAGCGACGGATTCAATTCGGACAGTCCCGATCCAAAACTCAAAAATTGAGTTACTTTATGGGATCCGGACCCATGCCATACTGCATATAAAGCGAGCGTGCGAATATGTATGCGTACTTACTGTTACATTACTACATAAGACAGACTTATCTTTTACTTGGAAAGAGAGGATAAAATCCCTTGTTAGTTATCAATAAAAGAACAATAACTGATTGTTAACATAGGTGAGTTTTAATTGAGCTTTGTTGATCGAATCAAAATATATAAAATTGAATTCTTCTCAAATTATTGATCGGAATATATACATAATAGAAAAAAATGATTTTATATAATAACTGTTTTGTTAGTGCATGCTGGTGTGTATGGGTGACAATTCGTTGGTCTTCTTGTCTTCAGTTACTGTATAACACTTGCCTCGCGGAATTGGCATTGGAATTTGGCAAGTTAAATGGGTAAGCATGTGCATAGAATTATTGTCATAACACAGCTTGAAATATATTGTTACAATTTATATATTCTGATTATTCTCAAGTCAAAAGCAAATGTATATCAAATGTTTTACAAATTGATAATAAAATTGAATTGTCTAATTAACTAATACAACTACAAATTGATAATAAAATTGAATTGTCTAATTAACTAATACAACTATTTATTCGATATAGTTTTTTTTTCTTCCATTTTTCTTTTATATTTGTGATGGCATGCAAAAAGTAATTTCATATTAGCAATCACTCGAAATCATTTCAAATTCTTTGTTGCATTTTAATGAAACATATGAACAAAAACTGTATTCCAATGATTCTTTACTCTTTGGAATTTTATTGGATTTTTGTGTTCATAACGGTACATGCATGTATACAAACGATTTTTACAAAGGAAGCGACTAACTGTACCAAAGTTTATGTACCCAGTTTTTATTCAAGCCTAACTGTCACGAAGAAGCACCGATACTGTAAAAACAATACTATATCTTATAAAACTCAATACCGATACTGTAAAATAAGCACCGAATGTTCTCAAAAGTATCGACTTTTCAAAGTGGTCCCGAGTTAGTTGTTAACTGCTTTGACCAGGACCACTTGGACAACTTGCAGAACTTTGACCGGGACCACTTGGACCACTTCTAACGACTTTGCAACTAACCCAGGACCACTTTGAACACTATATCCTTCAAATAAGTCTTTTTTTTCACAATATATTATACTGTAAAACAACAAGATAGATACTGTAAAACAATATGGATATTGTAAACTACAAAATGGATACTATATAACAACAAAGTTAATACTGTAAAATAAAAGCATACACAAAAGTACAAATGTCTTCCAACAAACATAACATTTCTTACAAATGAAAACAAACATATTGTTACGTATTGTTTCTCACCAACATACTGTTCACCAAACACATATTACATTATTCACAAATACAAAAATACATAAACATATTGTTCCACAAAAGTTGTTACTGAAAAACCCTCCGATACACATTATTATGATGGGACAGAAGTCTTATCACTAGAACAAGACATTCCTTTAATATATCCTCCTGGAAAAATAAACATGGTTATTAATTGTAAAATAAAAAGAAACTTTACATCATAAACTTACAAAGAATAAAAAAAAGTTACGTGGCTGAAGAACTTTGCAATCTCGATAATCATATTATACACAAAGTGCAGTTCTTTCAAAACAAAGCACAGAATAAATATTGCACAATCCATTAACTCAACAATCTGCATGAATCAATCCAGATATGTAAAATAAAGAACTAAAAACTATTACATAGATCATGTAAACTATTGCATAGATCCCATAAAACTATTAGCTAGATCCTATAAAATATTGTATAGATCATGTAAAATAATGTATAGATCCTATAAACTAATTGATCATGTAGTATTTAGAACTAAAATTTATATCTCGCCACTAGCTGTAGCTTCTGTATCTATCAAATCTTTCAAAACTGAAATGAATATAAATAATTCAATTTTTTCTTGTTACTTTCCCGTAGAATAATTCAAATCTGATTTTGCATGTTTGAACAAGCAAAGTCAACCAACCTAGGAGTCTTCTAGATTAGCAGAGTAGTTGTTTCATTTTAGAAAATGGAGAAATTTCATGTATATTCTTCAAAAAATTGAAATTAACTTAGTTTTTTTTTTCCTCTAAAGTTCATTATATTATATTTAGAGTGAGGCTACAGTACTATGTATAGCACGGATTGGTCTGTGCTACGGCTCAATATTTGAGTTTTCAAAATTCTAACGGTCGATCCGAACCGTTCAACGTGATTATAAAATGAATATGTACTTGCAAACCAAATTTTACATTTTTTCGAATTTTTTTAATATTTTTTTAGATAGGTAGAAAATAACTTGATTTGGAAATTCTGGACCATCCAAAAACAGTGATTTTCTACCTATCTAAAAAAATAGTAAAAAAATTCGAAAAAATGCAACATTTGGTTTGCAAGTACATATTCATTTTATAATCACGTTGAACGGTTCGGATCGACCGTTAGGATTTTGAAAACTCAAATATTGAGCCGTAGCACGGACCAATCCGTGCTATGCATAGTACCGTAGCCTCACTCTTGTATTTATTCTTCTAAAATTTAAAAACTTACAAATTTATTTATTTTAGTATTTTTTATTAAACTCATTTTGAATTCATAAAATATTCATTTTTTAATTAAAAGGTGAACAAAATATGTAGCACGTTTCACAAAAAGAACAGTTTTCGATCTGTTTTTTTATGACGTTTACATAGTGACATTTAGATATATATTTGTGTAAGCGTACGAAGTAGATAAATTATCCGTTTGCTTTCGAAAACCTAGCAATTGAAAACTAATATTTTTCTGAAACATAGTACTTATTTTTTAAAATAAAGGATAAATGGGTGTTTTATAAATTTAAATTGAGTTGTAATAAAAAAAATGAATGAGTTTTTAAAATTTAGAATGATAAATGAGTAGGGTTCCAATGCCTCATCTCCTCATACCTCATCCATACCTCATGTTATATATCTCCATTTTCAAAGTCTAAACTATCGATCCGACCGTTCAACATGATATTCATACTAAAATATGCTTGGAGATGAAATTTTATAATTTTTGCAATTTTTTTACTATTTTTTAAGATAGGTACAAAATCACTGTATCTGGACCATTCAAAAACAGTGATTTTGTACCTATCTTAAAAAATAGTAAAAAAATTGCAAAAATTATAAAATTTCATCCCCAAACATATTTTAGTATGAATATCATGTTGAACGGTCGGATCGATAGTTTAGACTTTGAAAATGGAGATATATAACATGAGGTATGGATGAGGTATGAGGAGACGAGGTATTGGAACCCTCCTCATGATAAATATAATATAATGTATTTTAGAGCGGAAAATGAGTACTTTTTTTATTTTTTATTCTTATAGACAGTCTTGGTGAGTCGGTGACGAGCGGTCAGTCAGTCTCTATCCGAGCAAGGTTACTAATTCTTACCTCGGTTGGGAAAAGGAATATATAATATAAAAAACAGTAAAAATAATACAAAAATAAAATAGTTTTATCCAAATCCAATTGATCACCAATTCTCCATGCAATCACGTGCTCACCTCTCCCGGATCCGTATCCTCTGCATTAACTCAAAAGGGAATCTTTTGAGTTAATAAATTTCAACCGTCTGATTTTAAATAGAGCAAATCCGGATAAAGTCTATAACATAGGGGGCCTTTAATATTAGTGCAGATCTAGTTCACACGAATTTTTATACATATTGGACAGTCAAGATTCATTAACTCAAAAGATTCTCTTTTGAGTTAATGCAGAGGATTCGGATTCCACCTCTCCCTCCCTCCAAAGTTAGTCGGTCCCACCTCCCTCCTCTCTCTCTTCACTGTCTCACATTACCTTCGTCACCAAACCAACGCACCACCTCTTGCAATTTCCCTCACCCTGCCTTTACCTTACCTTTCCCCTTCTCCCCACAAGCACTCAAATTCACACTCACACACAAGTCACAACACCTCCACACTCTTGTAACCTTTCTCTC
Source organism: Carex kokanica (assembly GCA_025461125.1). Taxonomy (NCBI): domain Eukaryota; kingdom Viridiplantae; phylum Streptophyta; class Magnoliopsida; order Poales; family Cyperaceae; genus Carex; species Carex kokanica. The sequence goes on from JAJGRX010000210.1 coordinate 488,093, forward strand.
TCAGTCTCTCCTTCACTATCTTTACACTCTCTCTGAGTAGTCTCTCGGAAGAGAGAACCAAAACCAAAACCCAAGAAAGCAAAGGAGAACTAGAACAGAGGAGCTGCTGAGACAAAATCCAATTTCCCAAGATGAAGCTGGCTGTTGAAGTACAAAACGCCGTTGATCTCATGCCAAAAGACGGCCAGGGATCGGCCAGTCCGTACGTCCAGGTCGAAATCGACGGTCAGATCCAGCGCACCAAAACTGTACACAAAGACCTCTCCCCTTCTTTCAACCAAACCCTCTTCTTCAATCTCCATGACCCGTCTCTCCTCTCCAACCAATCCATCGAGGTGTCCGTTTATCACGACCGTACCATTAACCCAGCCCCCGGTACCGGGGGACAAAACCGTAATTTCCTTGGACGTGTTAAAATTACAGGCGAATCTATAGCCCTTTCACCAGAAACTGCTCAAGTACAGCGGTACCCCCTCGAAAAGCGCGGTATGTTCTCTCACATACGAGGTGATATCGCACTTCGGGTATATCTCTTAACCGATTCGGGTAATTTCCAAGATCCCGATCCAATTCCTGTTATTGATCCGCAACCCATTCCCTCCTTTACCATACCCGAGAGTGTCGGGTCCAATGACGAGCAAGTAGAGAAGAAAGTGAAAAGCAAAGCCAAAGAGAAGGAGAAGGAAAAAGAAACACATACATTTTACTCTGTCGGTGCAGCAGGTACAGGCGTACCAGGTGAGGTTAAGGTACCCTTCTCCAGGCCAAATGTGGTATTTGAGGAAAAATTTGCTCGACCCGAACCACCTCCTACTATGAATATGACACATATGAGGCCGCCGTTTCCTGTTATGGGGGGCCAAGTCCGACCCGAGTTCGGTTTGACCGAGACCCGGCCCCCACTTGCCGGGCGATCAACCGGTAACCGGCTTTTTGGTGCACCCAGTAATTTGTTCAATGCACCAGGTGGTATATTTGGTACACCAGGTAGCGTCTTACAATGTGAAAAAATATCCTCAACATATGACCTAGTTGAACAAATGCGGTACTTGTATGTGACTGTGGTTAAGGCGCGTGACCTGCCATCCAAGGATATTACCGGGTCACTCGACCCATATGTAGAGGTGAAGCTTGGTAATTACAAAGGAACAACTAGGGTCATAGAGAAGAACCAATACCCAGTATGGGATCAGGTGTTTGCATTTAATAGAGATCATATGCAAGCCAACGTGCTGGAAGTCGTTTTGAAGGATAAGGATTTGATCAAGGATGACTATGTTGGACGTGTGTTGTTTGATATGACGGATGTGCCCCACCGAGTCCCACCCGATAGCCCGCTAGCACCACAATGGTACATTTTTCTACTCCCTTGTTTTGATTTACATTTCTAAACCCGATCCTTCATGTAATTGCATTTAAGGTAGAATTTTATTGTTTTTACCAGTATTTTTGTTTTTGAAAAGACAACCAATTCCAATTAGCTGAACCTATCTTTTCCATTAATTTGGTGCATATTAAGGTAGAATTTTGAACTGGGATTTTAGTATGGTACAATTACGTACATCACTGAAGATTCTGATGTGAACTTCTGGATATCAGGTATCGGCTACAGGACAAAAATGGGAATAAACTCCCAAAAGGAGAGGTAATGCTGTCAGTCTGGATTGGGACTCAGGCTGACGAGGCGTTTTCCGATGCATGGCACTCTGACGCACACAACGTAAGTACCCTAGAAGGTCTTTCCAATACGCGCTCCAAGGTGTACTTCTCTCCAAAGTTAGTGTACTTACGCGTAACTGCAATTGGCGCGCAAGATCTAATCCCAGCCGACAAGTCACGCCTCCCAAATGCTGCCATGCGGATTCAGGTGGGTCAGCAGATACGGCGTACCCGACCCGTGGCGCCATCGCTTAACCCAATGTGGCATGAGGAATTTATGTTTGTTGCATCTGAGCCCTTTGATGAGCCAATTGTGATAACTGTAGAGGACCGGATTGGGCTCAATCGGGATGAGCCCATTGGTCGAGTTATTTTACCAATACAAGTTGCTCAACCAAGGTTTGATCATAACAAACCGGTTGATCCCAAGTGGTTTAGTCTGGCCAAGCCGTTTACTTCAGCAGAAGAGAATGGAGAGAAAAAAGAGGCTAAATTTTCGAGCAAGGTACATTTGAGGCTGTCCCTAGAATTTGGGTACCATGTGTTAGATGAATCAACTCACTATAGCAGTGATCTTCAACCATCGGCAAAAAATCTTAAGAAACCGAGTATTGGTATACTCGAATTGGGTATCTTGAGTGCTCGAAACCTCATGCCTATGAAGCCCAATAAGGGAACAGATGCATATTGTGTTGCCAAATATGGGTCCAAATGGGTCCGGACCCGTACCCTTCTAGGTTCTCTTTGTCCTCAATGGAACGAACAATACACATGGGAGGTATTTGATCCGTGCACTGTTGTTACCATTGCTGTTTTTGACAATTGTCATGTTGGACAAAACGGGGAGACCCGTGACCAAAGGATCGGTAAGGTTCGGATTCGTTTATCCACCCTTGAAACGAATCGGGTCTACACTCATTTTTATCCGTTATTGGTTTTACAACATTCTGGCCTCAAGAAGACCGGTGAACTCCACCTTGCAGTTAGGTTCACTTGCACAGCATGGGTAAACATGGTGGCGTCATATGGACTGCCGTTGCTACCAAAAATGCACTATGTGCAACCTATTTCAGTTTTACAGCTTGATTTTCTGCGGCACCAGGCAACGCAGATAGTTGCGACGCGGCTAAGTCGTGCCGAGCCACCTCTTCGCAGAGAGGTGGTGGAGTACATGCTAGATGTTGATTCTCATATGTTTAGCTTGAGGCGTAGTAAGGCCAATTTTTACCGAATCATCGCACTTTTTTCTGGATTTGCTGCTGCAGGAAGGTGGTTTGACATGGTCAGGAACTGGAGGAATCCAGTTACAACTATACTGGTTCATGTGTTGTTTGTGATATTGGTCTGTTACCCTGAGTTGATCCTTCCTACTGTGTTTCTATATCTCTTTCTGATTGGGATTTGGAATTACCGCTTTCGGCCAAGGAAACCTCCTCACATGGATACTAAACTATCGCATGCTGAGCTGGCACATCCTGATGAACTGGATGAAGAGTTTGACACATTTCCTTCTTCTCGGGCACCTGATATCATCAGAGCGAGGTATTGTAGCCTGGTGGTACTGGTTTTAGCATTTTCTAATGTTTTATGTGGATTAGAAAAAAGAGGGATTTGAATGTGGTCATAAATGCAGCCCCACCCTGGCTTATAACAAAAATACCGAACACTTATTTTCTCTTATGATTGTTTAGAAAAAAAAAATACAAAATGACATTTGTATCAAGTATAATTGCAAAATTTACCACCCTCTGAAAGTCAGTATACATTTTGTACTATGAAAAGTCACCTGAGCGGCTGAGCCTATAAGTAATAAAGCAACAATAATCAAGTAGACTAACCTACTTTTTAGAACTTGTCCCACCATATAAAGTTTGTGTCTCCACCTGTTTCGAAAACTTGTAGAAAAAAATATTTCAATTATAAATTCAACACGAACATGAACTAAGAGATAGTATTCATTGTTTATTATACCATCCATGACACATTGACACTTACAACTGACCTGCACTGAATACTCTAAAACAAAATAAACATGTTTTTTATTTTCCAGGTATGACAGAATGAGGAGTGTGGCGGGCCGGGTGCAGACAGTGGTGGGTGACATGGCAACACAGGGGGAGCGAGTCCAGGCATTGCTGAGCTGGAGGGACCCACGTGCAACAGCCATATTCATCTTTCTTGCTCTAGTTGTAGCTATAGTTCTGTACGTGACCCCCTTTCAAGTGTTGATAGTAGCAGCCGGGCTTTATCTACTAAGGCATCCAAGATTTCGTAGCCGCATGCCATCTGTTCCTTTCAATTTCTACAGGAGACTTCCAGCCAAGAACGACAGCCTCCTCTGATCAACGGTTAGGTTTAGGTTTCCTTCTCGGAAAGGGAGGAAATGAGGATTTATTTGTTACATCTGTTAGATATAATTTTTATTAAGTTAGTCCCTGATTCTTGGCCTTATAATATCCAGGGACTATGCTGCTTGCCCCTTGTTTCATTTGCCTGAAACAAATAATGGTGTAACAATAATAGTGTGCTTATCTGTGGAAAGACAAAAGGAACCTGCTTGTCATTCAGTTTGTGATACATGAGTGTATATTATTAGCAAATGAGGGGCCTTGGTATAATGTGTGGTGTATATTTTGAGGATTGAATTGTAGATTACCAGAGTTTTAAGATGGATTGCATGAACAAACAGATGCCTGTAATTTAAGCTACATGTGGATGGGTTTTATCAGGAGACAATGGATTGGAAGTATATGCATTTTTTTAATAGGAAATTGCTGTGTAGCTTTCATTATTTTTTTAATAGGAAATATAATGATGGAAATGGAAACTGAAATAATCGATTCTATCATTTGCTCTTCTCTTGAAAAAGGATCAAAGGTAGAACTTGAAATCTTACTAATTAGATCTCTGAGTTAATCTGGTGCGGTTGAATAGTGATGGTGTCTTGGGACCTGAATTTATGTTTGTAATTAAAAGTTCTTGATTTTGGGAAATACTATCATTCCATCTAAATCTCACATTTTTGTATTAAATGTTTTTGAATTACCAAACTGAAAGAACTGAAGTTTGGGTTGCTCTGCCTCTTTACGATGAATTGCATATGCTTTCCACTCCGAACTGAGAGCACCCAAATACGGATTCAGATCAGCTGAAATCTGAGATTTATGAACAGTAATTCTGAAATTTCTGAAATTCGAGATCCAGCCGTCCAACTTTTTCTGTGCACGTATCTCGAAACAACTGATTTTTTTGTGTATGTATTTCGAAACAGTTCAATGACTGAATTTGAAATTTTAGAAATTTTAGAGTCACTATTAACGATCTCGAATTTCAGTAGATTTGGATTCCCTAAATACAGCTATGAATTATGCATGCTAAATAAAAATATGAATCATGACTGCCACGAAAAAGTCATGTGCATATTTCCAACTTGGGGAACCCATTCCATTTAATTAGGCTGTCGTTATCCTAAATTCTAAACCCTAAACCCTAAAACCGCTATAGTCGGTTCGATGCACGTACGGAGCACTATTATTGTTGCTTTTAAATCACTTCACAAGGGACTTGAAGTCTTGAACAGTCCGAATTTTCCCCATATCAACTCAAAATTTAAAAATTTAAGATATTTCACGAGATGCGAATTCAATTTTGCTGAGGCACATCGAACAGTTTCAGTGCTTCACGTCTTGACCCAACCCCATTTCATTAAAGATGTCAATGATAAAGTATATTTTTGTTAGCATAATATTTTTTCTAATCATTTAATAAATTGTCGTTTAGACCTTGTCATGTGCACCTGCTATTGCCCTACCTAACACAAAAGGCCAAAGAGGAAATATGTACTACAAATTGGGGCATACTCATTTATTCTTTCTTTTTTTTCTTTCTCATGTGCAACCAAAGTAAAGTACCAAACAGTCTCAAGAGCACATTTAAAATAAAAACCCTAACAAGGGATGAGAATTGAGAGGAAGGATGGGTAGTAGGTCTAGTCTCTTTTTCTCTGCCCCATACCAAAAGAGAGAAGGACAAAACTGCTTTGCTCTCGTCTCCTCTAGTAGTGTACCAAAAGATAATGTGCACTCTGCACTGTACTAGATTGACGTGCCAACCAACTACCGACTATTGCTCTGAGAATTTTAAAAACCATAATTAAAAACAAAAAAAATTAGAAAAATGATTACTTAATTTTTTTACAAAAATTATAAGAACCGAATTGCCAATTCGGTTAGCATCTTTTTTTTTTTCTGGAACCAAATTGGTATTTCAGTTCCTCATGATTTCACAGTTTTTCAGCAGAACCGCCACAGAAGATCTAAAATGAGCAGGAACCGAAATGACAATTTGGTCCAGTAGTTTTTTTTTTTTTTTAACTTGAACAATTCGGTCCTACTTTTGAACAGAGAATGGAGAAAGGGTCATTAAATAGAGAATGGAGAATCGAGGGAGGATATTAAGTTCTTGGGCGATGTGCAAGTATTTAATAATAGAGAATGGAGAAAGGGTTGCTACCATAGTGACAAGATCCGCGTATAATATCCGAATTATATCCGAATAATTTATTTTTTTGGTGATGCCGAACCGAACGCCAAATTATTTGGTTGACCAAACTTTGACCGAATTATACCCGAATAATTCACGAATTTTACGAACTTTTCCCGAATTTTACGAATAATTCGCGAATTTTTTCCAAATTTTTCCCAGAACATTTGTTTTTTTGCTTCCTTGTAGGACTGAGATCTCTGATCCGGATCATTCCCGAATTATACTTGAATTATTCCCGAATCACAAATTTTTGACTTCGCCGAACCTTTCCCGAACAATTAAGTTGTCACTATGGTTGCTACTTGCACATCCTCCCCCACAGAAGATCCCCGGCTACTTGCACATCCCCCAACAACTTAATACTAGTCGCCTAGTCGGTACATTTTGTGCTTATAAAAAAAAAGTAGGGACCGAAATGCCAATTCGGTCCCTAATGAAATTACTCTAGACCGAAATGGGATCTCGGTCCAAACATGTTACACCAAAGGTTACAACAGTTCTGCTGAAAAGCTGTGAAATCATGGGAGACCGAAATGCCAATTCGGTCCTGGGAAAAAAAGAAGATGCGGACCGAATTGGCAATTCGGTTCTTATAGTTTTTTTGTAAAAACTAAAGTAATCATGTTGGTTTGCTAATTTTTTTTTTAATTATGGTTTTTAAAAAAATTTCTTTGCTCTGAGACAGTACTATAGAGGATCATGGTTTTTTTTTTATAAACCATAAATAGAAAAAAAAAATTAACAAACCAACTTGATAGTTTTAGTTTTACAAAAACAATAAGTACCGAAAAGTGAATTCGGCCCAGACCGTTTTTTTTTGTGTGTGCCGAAATGTCATCTCGGTCCCATGATGTTTTCAATTTTATTAAGAAAGCTGTGTAACCAAATAACTTTTTACTGTGCCAAGATGAGGACTCAGGGCACCCTTTTTTTATGACCGTGCCGAGATGGGGACTTGGCCCAACTTTTTTTCTCACAATTTCCCTTATGTGCCGAGTTGTAAATTCGGCAAAGAGTTTTTTTAAATTTCAACCATTTCAGGTTGAAGATTGAGTGGAATTGTTGAAATTATGCTTTCTTTTTCCTTGTGCCGAATTGAGTACTCGGCCCAACAAATTTTTAATGATTTTCCCCTTATGCCAAATTCCCAATTCGGCACTTATTCTTTATTTTTTGGTTAAAACTAAATTTATACTTGGTTATTATTTTGGAACAAAGAAAAAGCTAGTGGGCCGAAATATTATTTCGGCACATGAAAAAAATGGGACGAAATAGGACCAGAATGGCAGAATAGTATATCACTCGACACAAAAGAGAAATTTTGATTTTATGTGGCATTTTGCCTAACAACTTGTAAAATTCATGGGGCCGAGATAGGAATTCGGTACTTATGGTTTTTGTCTCCTTTTACAGATATAAGACATGACAAGCAAGAATTGCTAGGAATTTTTTTTAAAAACCATATTAAAAAAATATATTTTTACGAAACCAACATGATTACTCTTTTTTTTTACAAAAACCATAAGAACCGAAATGTCATTTCGGTCCGTTATTTTTTTTGTTCCGGACCGAAATGACATTTTGGTCCGATCCCCTTTTTGAATTTTCTGTGGCGGCTCATATGAAAACTTGTGAAACCAATACCACAGAAAATTCAAAAAGGGGACCGGACCGAAATGCCATTTCGGTCCGGAATAAAAAAATGACGGACCGAAATGATATTTCGGTTCTTATAGTTTTTGTAAAAAAAGAAAAAGAAATCATGTTGGTTTCGCAAAAAAAAAAAAATTAGTTATGGTTTATAAAAAAAAATCAATTGCTAGGCTATTGTACTTCAAGCTTAACATTTGTTCTTGTATTTTGGGTTTCTGATTGAGTAACCAAGAATTAGGCAAGTGGTTAGCGCCTAAAAGGCATTTTGCTTGATGATGATAGTTACCAAACCAACATTAATAAGTAGCTTTTTTTTACCTAAATTTCGGTACTTGTTATTAGCGCTATAGAATTATAGAACAGGATCCATTGTTACGCAAATCAACTTTATTCGAAATTCGAGTAAGTCAAAATTGCTGTGATAATCACAAGTTGCTCCAAAAATGCTATTTAACAAAAGTGTCTCATCAATCATTGCATGTACGGTATCAATCATTGGTTAATTAAATAAATTCTTTTGCTGGCCTTCTCTAATAAAAGAAGAAACACATTTTTTACATAAAAGATGGTCTTAAACTTAAAGCGCAATACAATAATCACTTGGAATATCTAACAAATTTAGGCCGCTGAGCTTATCTGGGCTAAAGAATTTATGGTGGGCCATTTCTCCAGCTCTGCTATTGGGCTTATATTTCGAGTACTGCAGAAATGAATTCGGATCCCATAAAAGTAACCCAAATTTTGAGTTTATATGTGGACCGTCCGATCAGAATTGAACGGTTCAGATACAAACTAAAAATTTGGGTCCCTTTAGGGGATGCGGGCCCACAGAACTTATCCATATAGAGATCCGTTGTGTACAATCTCCGTACTTATCTGTGTAGCTACTATAGATATTTCATATTTTCATTTCATCTAATGTTTAGTTAGTTGCTACATTAATCGTCATTCGAAGAGAACCGCAGTAAACCCATGTCAGATAGAAGAAAATCGGAGGGATTTTGACATTTTGTTCCATGGAGGCGGGTAAAATATCTCGCACTGTCGCGAGGCTCACATTTCTTCCTGGCCAGATGCTGCTCTCTTCCTTACATTTATCTTTCGATAAAGCATTTTAATCTGGTGCTAAAATCCGATGACAGCCTCCGCCTCCGCCGTGGTTTCCTTCGTCGCCTCACCGCGAATCAATGCCCTCACTGCCTCTCTCCCTCAAAGCTCCCTTTCTCTTTCTCGGGTAATCAGTTTACTTACCACAATTTTAATATTATAGAAGTAAAGTTTAGAGTTTGGACTGATAGAATACCTTTTACAAAGCAAAATTTAAGTTTCGAGGTCCTTGCCAGTTTACTGGCATGCCTAATTGCTGATAGTGAAACATGCCTAGGAAATTAGAATCCAACCACCTCCTTTCTGACGGTAACAATTTTCAGTTTCGGTCCAGAGGCGGCGCAACTACGCATCTCTACTTTATGTACCGAGAGATGTCAGAAAATTGTTTTGCGCACAAGTCAAGGTATCAGATGAATTAAGCAGTGAACAAGAAGAAGATGAGGCATGTGAGTTGGTCAACGGACACGACCTTTTAATTGGTGAAGGCGAGGATACGATCCATGCCTACCTACTCACGGCAGTAAAGAACAATAATGGAGCAGGGGTGCTTCTTCTCTCTGACATTTTCGGGTTCGAGGATTCATCTACACGTGACTTCGCTTACCGAGTGGCTTGTAATGGTTTCAAGTGTGTTCTCTATTACAATAGTATTTATTTAAAAATTGCCTCAAAATTGCTTGTCATAAGTAAATTAGGTTGACAACCAAACTTATTTGACAGTCCTCACAACCAACCAAGCAGTTTCAAAAATCGAAAAAGGTAGAATTAGATATATTCTCTATAGTTTCGATAGGTCATCTATTAAATTTGATGGAATTTTAAACACGGTTTGTCATTCATCTAGCGATTTGAAAATTTAACAGTTTAGTTTGTTGACACTTGATTGGAGACCATAATTACATCGAATTTGACACACAACCTATCTAAACTGTAGAATTAATCTATAATTTTACATTTTTTATTTTGATGACTATTTTATTGGTTGCTGCACTTGTCAAATAGATGTAGTTGTCAAAATATTTATCCTTTCACCTCCACAAAAGAATCTAAATAATTGCCATTGCTATGCAGTGTTCTTGTACCCGACTTGTTTCGTGGAAACCCATGGAGGAAAGACCGGCCGAAGTCTGATTTCGATGAGTGGATACAGGCCCAAAGCCCATTAAGGGTATCCAAGGACATAGACCTCTGCACAAAATGGCTAATTGATGAATTTAAATCAGCCGGCATTTCAGAAAAATTTGGACTAATTGGATTCTGCTTTGGTGGAGGCCGCCTGATTGAAACCCTAGCTCGTGACACTAATTCCAATTTTCTAACTGGAATTTGTTTCTATGGAACAAGAATGGACCCTTCATGGAGTAACCAAATTCAGGTACCGGTATTGTTCATTAGCGGGGATAAAGATCCGCTATGCCCGGTTAATGTGTTAGAAGAGATGGAGAGGAACATTAAGGGTACAAAACTAGTGGTGTATAGCGGGAGGGGGCATGGTTTTGCGCATAGGCCTGAGTCTCAAGAGGAGGATAAGGATGCAGAGGATGCATTTGGAGTTGCACGCAATTGGTTGCAAGAGAAGTTGCTTGCAAGTGCTGTTCAGAGTGTTGTGTGACAAGCATTTGGTCTTTTGTAATAGCATGTTATACATCTATGCCTTTTTTGTAAGTGGGCTACTGATATTATTTAATGGGCCAAACTCCAAACTCTTATTGGAGCCTCCTTTGTCTTTCATCTTTTGTGCAAATTGAATTACATTTTGCTGAACTTTAATATGCCACATTATTACTTGAAATTAACTATTTCATACTTCTAAGTCTCCGGTCCATGTGATTTCATTACGTGGTGTTTTCGGGCTTCTCTTTAATATAGGAAAAAAGAAAATGGAAACAGAGCATGATAAAAAGTAGCAGCACCTGGTGTGCAAAGTTCTGGTAGAAAATTTGAAAGTTCAGATAACAGAAAAACATTATGTTGGCAATTTTTTAATTAATTCTCTGAGCTGCTGATTAGGGGAATACTACCACTGGGTCAATATCAGTCGACTCTCACAGATTTTATATATATATATATATATATATATAGAGCTGAGCTATGGTGAGTTGCGAAGTAAGATGTTATTTTTACTTCACACTCATATTTTTATTTTGAAAATCTAAACGACCGATCCGAACCGCTGAACATGTTCTCCATATTGAAATGTGCTTGGAGACCAAATTTTATAATTTTTGGAATTTTTTTACTATTTATTAAGCCACTTTGAAAATCGCTGATCGAATGATCCAGAATTTTTTACTGTTTACCCGGATCTGCGATTTTCAAAGTGACTTAATAAATAGTAAAAAAATTCCAAAAAATATAAAATTTGGTCTCCAAGCACATTTCAATATGGAGAACATGTTGAGCGGTTCGGATCGGTTGTTTAGATTTCAAAATAGAGTATGAGCATGAAGTAAAACGACGTTTTACTTCACAACTCACCATAGTCGATCTCTCTCTTTCTCTATCAGTAAAACGACGTTTTCTGATCCCAACCATTCAAATTTGTTGAGATTTGTGCATGAAAAAGTTTATTTATTGAGATACGTGAATAGAAAATTTTGAAAGATTGGAATCGGAAAAGCAAGATGCTGCAGCAGAGTCGGATCCTTTTCTTTTCATCAGCAAATATAAGACAGCAGTGTTCTCTCCAAATGACGAAGCAAAGTGTCACCTGAATCTGTCTGACTGATTAGTGTTGTGATTCTAGTATTGCCAGTTCAAAATTTCCTTGCGTGAAAAACTGACAGTGTGGTATTTACAGTTGCCGACCTGTGCTGAAAATTGAAAATTGGCAGGTACTAAATATGTGCTGCACTGTTTCATTGTCTGATCTGCATAGGTGACACTTCTTCGGTATAACCCACCCTCGCCTGTTATGTTATCAATTGTAAGAATTTTATTTGGCCTTACATTATTAATTCAACACATGATATTGTTTATTTTGCTGAATTAAATTAAAATATGAACAGTTATGTCATGCATGGCTGAATTCAATTAAATTTTGCTTAAACAGCTTGGGCCCATTATTGTTTGGTGTCCATGTCAGTATCATCTGTTCAATTAATAATGTAATGCCAATAATTAATAGTACCAACTAATTTAGGTGATTTAAATTGATTCCTGCAACAATTAACATCTTCAGGTAACCTAAACCAAGTACATTTTGCACAAGTCTAGTTTCAGTCCGATTTATTTTGGGTATATAAAATAGCTGTCAGAACAGAAGCCGTTATATTACCGGTACCAAATTGGTACCTAAGCACTCAAACTACTCTCTTTCTCTCTCTAGCAGTGTAGGCACATGGATGCACGTCTTGAGCTGAATTGATCTGGCAATTTGCATTGATACAGTTCTTGTAGTGGAGCATGATAGGTCTAAGAAAGAAACATGACATGATGTTCCTCCCTTGATTTCTTCCATTAATGTGTCCCAGTCCCACCATACGTATATCTTGCATTAGTGGGTTACTGTATGTCTCCAATGGAAAGAGACAGTTTGTGCTTTTTAATTGGTACTTATCCATTCTCTTTTACCCAACAAGCAGCACAAATGTCGGCAAAGTCTTAAATTGGGGATAAAATGACTCATGACTATTGAGTCATATATATTCCTCATGCCTATCCCTAAGTAAGGATGTCAATGGCATCATTTTATTTGTTTATCCGATTCGTACCGTATCCGATAAGACGGGTATGAATAAGAATTTTTTTTCATAAATTTATCAGGTAAGGGTAATTTTTTTTTTCTGTTTAGAAAACGGATAAGGGTACTGATAAAGCTCAATAAAATACTATATGTGTGTGAAATGAATATATATGTTTTAATATTTTATTTAAAAAATAATAAAAATAATTATTATATTAGTATAATCCGTTATTTATCGCTACTGATTCGTTATCCGACAACCATAACGAATAAGAGTAGGATACGGGTAAGATAATTTGTAGCGGATAAGAGTAGGGTACGAATAAGAACAATTTGTATCAGGTACGGGTATGAAAATATTTCCACCGGACTCTTACCGTACCTGTTCACACCCCTATCCCTAAGAAATAATTACAGGGAGAACTTTACTATTGTGGTTATTCTCCAAAAAAAAAAAATATATATATTATCCCGGAATAAGCTTCATTCCCTTTTATGTACCGTTAAAGTTTGAAAAATAAATGTCCTTTTAAACTTCAGTTGGCTCCGAAACATATGGTACTTTCCAACATTTTTTTTCTTCTTTTAAATCAAAATTTAATTCCTTGATAGAGGAGGATTGAATATAATATGCATTGATAGGGTATGTTTGATTGTAAAATAAGAATAGCTAGAATAGGCAAATTAAGAATAATTATTGTTTGTCTTATTAGAATAGTTAAATCTAAAAACTCTTAGGAATAATCTATTCTAATAAGACAAAAAATTTGGATTAACTATTCTAGTTATTCTAACTCAATCAAATACCGAATAAGCTATTCCGAATAGCCTAATCTAAAGAATAGTCTATTCTCAATCTAACCAAACATGGCCTTAATAAGGTTATCATGACGCATCAGTTTGTTAAAATAAATGAAAATTCAAAATTCAGAGCTTGTTCTTGCTTTTAAAACATAAATCTTCTCAATTTGATTTTACAGTTGCTAATAAGCTTGTTTGAGATACTATAACAAATACTCTCCGCGTGGGAGGTTGCATATTCGTAACCTGGATAATAGAAATCTCTTATAGATATTAAATAATTTGGTGTCTTGACCTCCAACTTTTACTCAAAAATATACTATAGTAAATTGTTTAATGTAAAAGAAGTTCCTTTTCTAACAAAATGTTTAAATAAAAATAGAACTGTGAGTAACAATCTGATCTTTGTAAATACTTTTCTATCAATATATCTTTTAGTAGATCTTTTCCACTAAATTTTAAAAAACAAAAATAGTACAATAGAAAGTCTCAAGGATTTTACTTAATCAGAGAAAAACAAAATGCCCTTGAATTACGGTAATCTTCAACTGGAATTCAGATTCATCTGTTTTATTCTGGCACGACCCACTTCCTAAATAGGCTTCGAAGTGATTTTGAATGTAACATTGTGTAAAAACTCGCGTGAGAATTTCAATAAAATTGACATAGGCGGTACCAGTGTTGCAAATAACGGTATGCGCTCGTCGGACGGACAGAGTACCGCTAAGCGATTAATCAGGAATAATCGGTCATAATCGGAAAAAATCGGCCGATTAATCGGAAAATTTTTAACGGTTTGGTCACTGCCAACGACTAATCGGCCGATTAATTAGCCTAAACGGACGTTTTTTACAACACTTGGTGGTACCTTGTACCGCCTTTTTTGAAGAAAAAAAGAAAATTTATATTTTGTCTGAAAACGGAGATAAAATCAGATTCATGCTATGGTCCCTTTTTTCTATTATAATTTTTTTTATGACCCCACCTCCCCATACAAAATAACAAAGAGTCAAAGAGACGTACAAAACAAAACCAAATTCTCAGAGTATACAGTTCTAATCTTGTTGTTTGCAAGTTCTTGTTTTGTTTTTAGTTCTTTCCACCAGATGCAGATGCGAGAATATAAGAGATATTTGCTTAGATATTCTTCGGTGTACGAATCGGAACCATACAAACAAACCCAACGTGGTACTGTTTGACTCTGTCTGATTGTGGTACCGGAGCAGGCCCACTACGTACCTGTTGCCAATTTCTGAACTCAAAACAGTGTACCAACTATAGCGTGTATTAAAGAGAGAACTGTTTTAGTGATTTACATGTACAGTGCATATTGGTCCGTATTATGGTACCATTTTCAAACTAAAAACAATGGATCCAAATCATTCAATATGATCAAATTTTACAATTTTCAGAATTTTTTTTTCTATTTTTTAAAAATCACTTGATTTAAATATTCTAGACCATTCAAAAGTAGTGATTTTCTACCTATCTAGACAAATAGTAATAAAGTTTTAAAAAATATAAAATTTAATCTACAAGTCTATTTTCATAAGGAGATAATGTTGACCGATTCAGATCAACTATTTAAATTTTAAAAATAAAAATGTTGATCCATAGTACGGACCAATTCGGACTATGTACAATACTGTAGCCTCACTCCAGCACTTAGGACTTGTTCGGCGTCAAGAGAGAAATGGACATGGGCACAAGAATTGAACTGAATTTTACTGTACGCATGGAAAAAAAAAATTAATCAGAGTGAATTTTTTTTTTCCCCACGTGCACGGTAAATGACCGAACCGGCCCTTATTGACCTCTACTGGTTCAAACGCACTCAAGCTAATAAAAGTATAAAACCCTTTTTTAAGTGAGAAAAGGTGATACGTACAGAGTTAGCATATATATTAGGGAGAATTGGTTTTTTGCCACTCCAAAAGTCTGAAATCTGAAAAATGCCACTGTTAAATTTGAATTCATGCTAATGC
Source organism: Carex kokanica (assembly GCA_025461125.1). Taxonomy (NCBI): domain Eukaryota; kingdom Viridiplantae; phylum Streptophyta; class Magnoliopsida; order Poales; family Cyperaceae; genus Carex; species Carex kokanica. The sequence continues at coordinate 503,531 of JAJGRX010000210.1, forward strand.
CACTATAAACCTAATTAAATCCTAAATTTGCCATTAATATACATTTTTTATACTTTTCTTATTAAAAATTAATTAAAAAATACATTTTTCAAATACATATTTTAGTATTTCCATGTATACCCTTACATCAACGAAAATACTGATTTATTTTCCAGGGTCCGCTACAGCCCTCCTCCTTCCGCTACAAATCGCTCTTCGCTACACAGCCTCCTCCGCAGCTCCGCTACCTCCCTCCTTCGCCTGCTCCTCCTCTGCCGTTCCGATTAACCCTCCTCCTCTACCCTTCAGATCTCTCCTCGTCCTCCAAGAGATCACCTCCTCCTCAACTCCTTCGCCTCCTCCTCCTTCTCTTCCGATTACAACATTTCTCCACTTCTGCCGCCACTCGGCCCCTCCTCCTTCCAAAATTAATCAGTATGTCCCGCCATGAACCCTCCTTTGGGAACTGTACACAATCAATTTCGTCAACTGCTGCCCAGCCGAGTGACAGGATCTTGCCAATCGTGCAATGCCCGAATTGCGGGATCGATGTGAAGAGGCTTGTGAGTGGTACGGAAGCAAATCCACAGAGGATATTCTACAGATGCGTGAACTACAAAAAGGTACTGAATTTTTGACCAATTTACTAGCTAGATTTTTCCCAATTTTCGACAGTACTGTTATGGTTACTGTTGATTTTTTAAGCTGTGCTTAATGTTGTAATACCTTTGGATGGTGAATTGGGGAAGCAAATTCAAGTTAGTGGTTACTGTTATGCAAATGTTGGTGAATTGGGGAAGCAAATGCAAGTTGGTGAATTGGGGAAGCAAATGTTGTAATAATTTACTGTTATGCTTACTATTATGCTTACTGCAAGATTGTTGGATCGAATTGATGTAATTAGAGTGTTTTGAGTTTCAAGGATAACTTGTTCTGGTTCTGAGTGTTCTGGTTTTACACAAAAGAAATAAATAAAATAGAGTGCGTATCAGTATATTATGGTTCTGAGTGTTCATAGTCTGATATTTCTACGCCTTCTCCATTTTTATGAAGAATTTCTGATATTGTTTAGAATTTAACCATGGTGATTTCACCATATTCACCCATCATTCTGAAAAAGCTGATGGTGCCATCAGAAAGCATTTTACTTGACAGTACTAAATGTATTACAGTACTTTTATTGTCCGAATGTGCTGGTTTTATTTTATTTTGCAGAAGACATTTTCGTGCAAGTTCTGGATGTGGGAAGAGGATTACGAGGCATATCTTCGTAAGATTGGAGTTGTGGCCGCCCGAAGTCATCCCGAGCATGACCTATCCAATGTTAATCGAATTGTTGCTCGATTTGATAATGAGATTGGAAAATTGGTTGTATTAGCGGAGAAAATAATATTCCTTTTTGTTGTACATGTTGTTGTGATGGTTGCTATTTTAATTGTATTTATGTGCAAGTAGTGTAGAAGTGTATCGATCGTCCCTATGTATACTTGTCTTTTTAATTGTAATTTGTGTTATTTCCTTTATTTTGTGATGAAACTATATTGTATGATTGTTATGAGCTATGCAAAGTTGCTATGATCTTGCAAAGTTGGTTCGGTACAATAATTTTGGTATGCAATAATTTCGGTACAAAAGACAGATTGATATGAGCTATGCAATAATATCAGCTACAATAATTTCGGTACAGGTACAAAAGACTTCACTGCTACAAAAGACTTCACTTCAGTACAAGAACAATGTTCAAACTAATTCAATTGGTCAAACATACTCACCCTTAGCGTTTGACAACTCCCCCAAGAGATCTCATCGGATATATCACTAATCAAATCACACAAGGAGAACCTATCTGAATCCACAACCCATTTCAATGACCTTCCCTTGACATATACCTTCCTACCATCATTTTCCTTGTTCCAAAATCCTTCAATCTTAACCTGTATCCTGTAAGCAGTTTCTGGGTCAACCCTATATGTAAAATGCCAATGTTAGATTATACATGGTTAATAAACATAGAATCTGAACTGAATTTGATGGAAAATACTGAGCTGAATTTGAAGAAACATAGAATCTGCCTGAAATTGTTCCCAAAAAAAATTCCCTTTCTATACTAGAGTAAGGCACTTTTCTGATTGTTCCCAAAAAAAATTATTCATATTTATAAGGTACTTTTCTAATTACAGTGGTGAATTTTGTTTATAGTAAATTGGTTTTTAATTTGTATACCATACTCCTTTAAGGTATCAAGATCAAGAAATATCTTCTGGTCAGTATCATACATTAATTGCTAGTCATTTATGAACTCAAAAATCTGAAAAATGAATGCATATTTGATTGAAACACTCAAACAAAAAATCTGGAAAAAATATATACTTACCCACTAGGAATCCATGATTTGTCCATGTCATCTACTCTGGGATGGAGTGGTGGAGTGGGGGCAGAAGGCGGAGGCAAAGGCTGGAAGGCGGAGGCAAAGGTGAGCGGAGTGGCTGGAAGGCGGAGGCAAGGGCTGGGCGATCTGGCTGGAAGGCGAGGCGGAGGCTGGGCGGAGTGGCTAGGGAGATGATCGGAGGTTGGGGCTTAGGCGTCTCAGATTTTAGGGTTCGGCTACTTCTGTGGAGAGAAGAATTACGATTTTGATATTTCTTCTCATAAGGGCAATTTTGTCTTTATTAAATTTTTTTTTTTTTAACATGAGTAAATATGTATTGATGGCAAATTTAGGATTTAATTAGGTTTATAGTGGCATTAGCATGAATTCAAATTTTACAGTGGCATTTTTCAGATTTCAGACTTTTGGAGTGGCAAAAAACCAATTCTCCCTATATATTAAAGGCATGGGAATGCAATGCACATGGCCTATCTGTCAATCGACAAACCAGAAAAAAAAACATACTCTTTTGCATCCATTGTTTGGTTGGGCTGAGTCAAAATGGGTACATGAGCAAACAAATGCTTCCAACTTTATTAGACAGAGGAGGGATACTCTCTAAATAAATATGAACATGGAGTCATGCATGGATGGATTCTTCATTCTTCTTTTGTTAATCCTGCAATCACGCCTTACACCAAGGAAATTGAAAAGTAGGTTTGGTGCTGTGCTTACATGAGAACATTCCCCACATGCTTAGCTTATTTCATCATTACTGTCATTAATTCTCTCTCTACATATATAGGATTCATTTCACATGACCATTAGACCATACTTTCTGTAAAATGCTCAGACCAAACTCAGTTCTCTCCCCTAAAAAAAATTTACTTTTAATAATAGGAAGCATGGGTAATATACTAATATCTAAATGACCTCACATTTTTTTTTTTATCAAAAAATATTGTCTTTTTGAAGTGATCAGCAGATGACCAATCAATTTCTATAATTGCACTTAATTCCATACACTTGAAATCACATACATACATATATATATATATATATATATATATATATGAGATGGACTTAGCTACTTCATGGAGTAAAACGACTTTGTACTTCACGCCATATCTTCATTTTCAAAGTTCAAATAGTCGATTCGAACCTTTCAACATGTTCTTCATATTGAAATGTACTTGGAGACCAAATTTTACATTTTTTGGAATTTTTTTACTATTTATTAAGCCACTTTGAAAATCTGAAAATCCTTATGAACAGTAAAAAACAGTAAAAATTTCTGGACCGCCGGATCAGTGATTTTCAAAGTGGCTTAATAAATAGTAAAAAAATTCCAAAAAATGTAAAATTTGGTCTCCAAGCACATATCAATATGGAGAACAACTTGAGCGGTTCGGATCGGTCGTTTGAATTTTCAAAATGGAAATAATGAGGCGTGGAGCACCAAGTCGTTTTACTCCATGAAGTAGCTAAGCCCAGCACACACATATATATATATATATATATATATATATATATTTATTTATTTATTTCATAAGCATTGCATCATCACAACAAATTTGTCATGATATGCTATATCTCAATATATTATTTTTAACGAATGACTTGTTTTTTTTTTATATATTAGACTAAAATTGTTATATGCATAATTAATATACCACTCAAGGGAAATAAAAAATTGTAGATGTGTTCTTCAGTTTTTTTAATAGCACGTGTATCAAGTTTGATTCTATTTGAAAGACATTTAACATTTCATCAAACAATATAAAAAATTTAGCGCTCAAGTTTTAACGATTTTATAATGAGTTACAAATCAAATTCAAAACACAAATACTGATATACGTTCTATTTAAATAATTGAAAATATATTTACAAATTAATTTTGTTAAAATTTAAATAATATTTGTTTTTAAGATATGAAATACATATATAAATGTGACTGAGTCTATAGTATTATGCATAGTACGGATCTATATTTTTGTTTTTCAAATTCTAACGATCGATTCGAACCGTTCAACATGATCCCATATGAATATGTACTTGCAGAACAAATTTTATATTTTTTTAGAATTGTTTTACTATTTTTTAAGATAGGTAGAAAATCACTTGATCTGAAAATTCTGGACCATCTAAATACCGAAATTTTTATTTATACCATATTCCAAAAAAAATAAACCAAAAAATTGTGGTTTCGGGAGAATTTAAAAACACTGAGGCCGCCAAGCCAATCTGCGAGCCCAAAAATATGGGCCGCCAAATGAATCTGCGGACCCGACACAACAGAATAAAACCTCATAATTTGATTATTTTGGATCAAAGGAAAATAATAATTGTTTAATAATTTTTAGAAATAGAAAGAATAATTAATAATTTAAATATGTTAGAAAGCAAAATTAAATAAAATAGATAAAATATCTTATAATTTAGAATACTAGAAGGACTTCGAAACATTTTTCAGACAGGATTTTTCCCAGTTGAAAAAAAAATTAAACTATTTCTTGGTGTGTTACTGGAAAAAATAAAAATACTTTATATTTGAATTATTGATTCCGGTTCAAAAGTCACTTCTAGTAAATATAGAAATTATTGTGTTCTTTCTATCTGAAAATTATTAAACAAATATTATACAACGAAACGAATTTGAGGTTTGCTTTTGATTAATCAGGGTCCGCAGATTCATTTGGCGGCCCTCCGTTTTTGGGCTGCAGATTGGCTTGGCGGCCTGGGTAGTTGTGGAAATCCCTCAAAATCAGAGTGTTTTGATTTTTTTTTTTAGATTATGGTATAAATAAAAATTTCGGATCCAAATACAAGGATTTCTACTTATCTTAAAAAATAATAAAAATAATTTAAAAATATATAAAATTTGGTATGCAAATACATATTCATATGGGCAGGGGCGGACCCATATAGTGTTTTGCAAATACCCGCCCGGGTCAGACCCGACCCTGCCCGCCCGGGACCCGTGCCCGTGCACGGGTTTTGCACGGGTTCACGGGTTAAACGGGTAAGGGTTGAGAAGGGCCGGGCATGATTTTTTAAAATTTTACCCGTGATACCCGTACCCGCCCGTACCGTCCCGTGGACCCGGGTTGCCCGTGATGCCCGTACCCGTAAAAATTCAAATTTCCCCCCCAAAAAAAAACAGAAAAAAAAAACCCGGACCCGTGTTGCCCGGGGGGTTTGAGAGGGGCCGGGTAGGGTTTTTCAAAAAAATACCCGTGCTAACCCGTCCCGTGTCGCCCGTGACCCGCGTTGCCCGTGACCCGTCCCGGGTTTTGCCCGTGCCCGTTTGCAAAACACTAGACCCATACACAGCCAAAGGGGGGCAGCTGCCCCTCCCTAGATTTTGAAATTCAATGGAAAAATACGGGTTTGGTACCGCTTTGCCCCTCCCTGTAAATTGTTTTGTCCTCTCTGAAACTGAAAAACCCACAAGATCAGTCCAAAAGTACTGTTAATGAGAAATTTTGTTGTTTTTTATAGAAATTTATGGATTTGAACCAACTTTATTTTTTTCAATATGTAAAATGATATTATTTTGTTATTTTTTATTATATATGATTACACTATTTTTATTGTTTCTTATTATATTGATTGTTTTTTTTTATCTAGTATCCGATTAGTTAATGGGTTTTAACCCGATTCCTATCTTTTCCTGATAGAAATCTTGTGTCCGCTCTTGATATGAGATCATGTTGAACGGTTCAGATCGACCATAGACTCACTCTCTATAAATGTAGCTAGAATTAGCCGGCCATTGAGAACTAAGAAATTCTCCCTGGGACAAAGTATTGACATGCATGAAAAATCATATGATACCATGATTGACATGCATCATTAATGACAATCGATGCCCAGTGCCAGTGGAACCCTAGGCAAAGTGGCAAACACACATGGAAGCATTACGATTCCTCATGTCCGGATTATCTGTTGCATTGTTTGTATAACTAATTAATGATCGATCCTCGCAGCCGCAGGTGATCAAGTTCTGTAGCCGTTTAACTGACAATTTATCATATATACAAAGTTTACATTTTGAGTTTAATATTTTCGGTTGTCTATTTGTATGCATATCACAAATAAATAAATAAAATAAAACTTATTGGATGTTTATTGTTCATCGTAAAATCTGAACATTTCGACCATTAAAGTTAAATACACCTAGAACAATATCAAACGATATTCAAATTATTATATATAATAATTTATATCTAACACTATAACTGCAAACTTATTTAAGATTCTGAAGCTTCATTTTAATTGACCTGATACGGATAGATAATTTTATTATTTATGATTCTATTCCATTCCAAATAAAAAAATTTCTTCATCAAACTATTCATGAGACAACAAACTGACTACAACAAAATTTACAGTGATAACAGTCTTAAAAGTCTCAAGATTGTGGCTACCCAAAACCAAAGGTCGAGAGTTCGAGCTCCTCTCGTAACTTTACAGTCTCTGCGAAGATTTCAAAAAAGATAACGGTCTTAAAACGAACTGTACAATTCATTACATTAGTATAACGATTGCAGGTCGCAATGCACATGCAGCACATAATTAGGGACCATTGATAGTTTACAGGAGTAGAGGTTTGCAGATCTAAAAGACAACACATGTATCTTGAAAGTACCCCGACCGTATGATTCGCATAGAACACGCAGGATCCGAACCGGTTATGGGTTACATAATATCAGAGTTCTAAATAGCTAGTTATAGTTTTTTCGGACCTCAAAAGCTATAACGCTATTAACCGCTTTTCTTTTATAATGATTCTAAATAACTAGCTATGGTTGTGCTATAGCTGTGCTAAAGTTTTTTTGGACCTTAAAAGCTATAGCGCTATAATCGTTATTTAGAACTTTGGGTTATGTTTGGATGACATAAGAATAGAGGCTATTCTAGAATAGTAACTATTCGGAATAGCAATGTGCATTCAAATAATATTTTTACTATTCGGAATAGGTAGAATAGTTGCTATTCTCTATTCCTTGTAAATGTTGGAGTAACTACTATTTAGAAGTGTGAAGAAAGAGAAAAAAATACTTCATCTCACTTGCCTATTTTTCCTCTTAATTAGCATATTGGTAACACTATTCTTTATTAGTTACAGCTATTCACTATTCCACATATATAATCCAAACAACATTTTTACTAATCCGAATAGCACTATTTTTCACACTAATCTAAAAATTACTATTTTTCTCTATTCTCATTTGTTATTCTCAAATTCACTATTCTAGCTATTATAACTCCCATCCAAACGTACTCTTGCATAATATCTATCATTTTGGACTTTATGCAATGCTTGGAGCCAAAAATTGAGTTTGGATCCGGACCGTCTAATCAAAATTCTGACTAATTCGGTTTGAAATAAAATTTAAGAGATCTTTTTTATATTCGTGTAGATTTTGATTAGACGGTCCGGATCTAAATTCAAATTTTGAGTTGGTCCGAATTCAGGCGACCATTGAGCTTTATGATTTCTTGCCTAGATCTGTAACTGTAAGCTGCTCCATGCTTAACAGCGTTCAATGAACTGGGTCGACAACTAGACAAAGCAGGTGAGTCCTAGACATGTCCCATGTAGACAAAATAGTTATGCAACAACCGCATCTTATTTTGGACTTGTTCAACCACGCGCCTGACATGTGGGGCCTACTTAAAGAATTACCTAAAGTTACCATAAGGAACAGAACAATAATAGTACAACAAATGACCTCATGTACTTCTTTAATTGCGCAACAGTCGTATCCAATAGAAGTGTGTAATGTAAGACCTTAATCAATGACTTGTTTAGACAAATGCTGGCTCCTTTAATATCATGTCAGGACCCCTGCAAATCACATTACATGAGTGAATGCTCAAATTTACTGTGTGCGGAATTAAAATAACTGCCGCATTACACGTGGCAATTTAGGACCTATTCGGCAACATATAAATTTTGTGAGAATGAAAATTTTTAATATGAAAATGAAAATTTCAATTTGTCAAAACTAAAATTATTTAACTCATGAGAAATTTTAGAATATAGGTGTTCGGCAAATACATAGAAAATTTGTTAGGATGTTAATTTGTTTTTCTTTTTATAGAAAATGTAATACTATAATTAAACTATATTAAGTTCATTAATACTAATCACTGATTATGATCAATATAATTATATATATATCAGATTCTAAAAAAATTTAATTATACTTGCTTAATAATTTTTTGTATTATTAAATTGTGCTTGTTTAATTAATTTTAGCCTTTGTATTATTAAATTGTGTTTGTTTAATTGTACAAGTATAATTAAATTAAACAAGTTAATTTCAGTTTAATTAATTAAACAAGTATTGATTAGTATAATTTCTCTTTTTAAGTCAACTTAATTTCACCGGCGATTACTCTTACAAAGTTATGAAATTAATTGGATCAAATTAATTGGTTCCTCTTTTTTAAGTCAACTTAATTGGGTCAAATTATTGTATTTGATGACTCCGCCAAAATGATTGAAGCAACTTTGTCAAATGGAAAAAAAAACGGAACTCTGACCAAATTTATTTTTTCCAATCAAAAGGAAAAAATGGTAGTCATTTGGAAATTTAATTGGGTAAAAAATCATGATGCCGAACACTTCCAAGATAAAAATACCAACTTATTACTTTTACCTTGAAAAACTCATGGGTAATGGGGCTACCGAACGGGTAAACAATGGCAACGATCTTTAAAAAGAAGTGTAAACAAACTTTTATCAAAAAATTTTAAAACAACAATGCATATACTCAGGACGGATTTAGTTAGATTGAATGTAGTTAATTTGCTCATGGATAATGTAAAATTAATCACATTCGCAACATGATTTTTTTTGTGATTGAGTTCTATTTATCTTTGAACTCATAATTTGAAAATCTGACTTTACCTCTGCATATATTGATTATCGAATAAAATAAAGTAGTTAGAGTTCATATGTTATCATTTTTCATTTTTCAAAAATTTGATAACAAGTATTCTAAAACTCAAACACTAAAATATAACTTCTAAACGCTATCTATGTTACTTTTTCTACCCATAAAATTTTATCTCAATTTTGTTTTGTTTTGGGCAGGGGCGAATCCATTCATTTTCAATTTTTTTTGTATCCATACTCTATTTTTAATATAGTTTAAACTAAAATATTATGGATAGTGTGAAATTAATCCTCATTCGTAGTAGAAAATTTTTATATACTTGACTCCCATAGTCTGAAAGTCTGGCTCCGTCTCTGGTTTTGGAGCTATTCGAAGACTTCTAAAATCATACGTATAAATTGAAATATTATAACTTTTATGTGTGTATAAAAAAAAACATACGTAGTATCTGATTGCTTTATTTTGATACTCCAATTTTAAATTTGAGTCATTGAATTTTATAAGTAATAAAAATATTAAAAAAATAGATGCATCTGAACTCTGAACTCTCGTCTATAAGCCAATCACAACAAAACATAACCAAACTAATTAACGGATTGTTAATTAAAGGCTGGTCGCTTATTAGTTATTATGTTACCTACTAGTATCAACGGTCCGATTGTCAATCAAAGGCTCCAATAGCAGAGCAACGCATGTGGGCTCCCGTGGAGATGCAAAGTTTTGGTAGAGCAATTAGGAGGGAGGTAGGGATGAATCTGCCGAATTTTTTATTGATAAGAAATTATAAAAACTAATAATTAAAAATGATATCAGTCGAAATATTTTTTTAAAAATAGAAAAAAAGCCCTAGACTATGGCGTCCTTAGAGACGCCATAGCAAATATTTTTTTAGTAATGATGTGATGATTAACTTAGTGAATTAAATGATATGTTGATTTTTAACAAATGAATATTTAGTTATACGACTTACTAAATCATGTTGTGTCGTTAAATGTGTTGTGTTCATCTCAAGTACTGTGTCGTGATGTGCTCCGGACGTGTGATGTGTTTCGGCATATCAGGAACACGACACACGTGTTGTGCCGTGCTTCGAACGAGTGTCATTTTTGGTGTGTCCGGAACACGACACGACACGTTCGAAACACGGTACACGTCACGTGTGTTGAGAACAAATGTTGCGCTTTGGACATGTGCCGTGTTTCCACATGTTCAGAACATGACATGACATGTTCGAAACACGGCACACGTGTTTTGACGTACCTGTAACACATGCCGTGCCAACACATTAAAATTTCTACACGTGCCATGCCGCATAGTACTAGAGATGAACACAACACGTTTAACGATACGATACGGTTTAGTAAGTTGTATTTTGACATATCGTTCAAGATTAACAAGCAATTAAAATTAAAAAATATTATTAATTTAATTTAATCAACTAAAAGCTAAATATTCATTTGCTAAAAATCAACATATCATTACTAAAAACATTCCTTACTTAATTCTCCAAGTTTCTAATCAACAAGAGACAATTTTTTTTTTTTTCCTTTTCTCCGTGAATAGGTGTTTGTATGGCGTCCTTTAGCCTATGGTTGTTTATCTATTTTTAAAAAAATATTCTTACTAATCTCATTTTTTAATATTAATTTTTATGATTTCTTATCATTAAAAATTTCGGGATGAATCTGCGTAAGAATAATAACCGTAATAAATGAAGAATATTGGTTATAAAAGCGAGCATCGGTGCATTAAATTCGTTTATTCTAATTTAGTCCCATGCTTTTGCCATTGTACCATGAACTGGAAATGAGGAAGCAAAGAAGGCATGGGCAAATTGTCCCTGTTCTTTGACAGGAGCTATTGGTCCCTTCTTTTATTCAACCACACAACCAACTGCATAAAAAAAAGAGAAATGTTCTGATCCCCGAGCCATCATATCCGAACACGTCCCCCAACTAGTTTAACAGAAAAAACCTTCCAATTTTATCCAACTTCTATTTTCAGCGCTCATATTCAAGTTTTTAAAGTTCTATTTATAACATTTTACAATTCTACTCGTAAGCATTTAAACATCTATCTGCAAATATTTAAATTCTAAATATGTATAGTTTTAACTCCTAATTATTTTTATCTTCAAACCAAAAAAAAACAGATTTCTTTCACCCACTTTTTTTAATTTTTCTCTGATCATTCTCATCCATTTTTCCGACGATCCGTGATGAATTTTACAAATCTAAAAATACGAATGTTTTCTACTCGATTTTTTCTTTCACATAAGATCCATGAAGAAATATTTTTGACTTATTTTCAAGTCATTTGTTTTTTTGAAAGTAAAGCTCATGAGCACTTTAAATTTTCAAGTTTTTAAACCTCAGTCTACAACTATTTAAACCTCTGAGATTGAGAGATCGAGTCTCTCATCTACGCCGCTCCCTCCGCCATTGTTCTTCCCGCCCGCCCCCCATCGCCGCCTAGACCTAACCTACGCCGCATCGATAGGTTTAAATGCTTTGTACATAAGGTTTATACATTTTATTCTAGAGATTTGAAGTGTTATTGTTGAGGTTTATACGCTCTATATGCTTTGTACATGAAGTGTTATTGTTGAGATTTAAATGCTTTGTACATGAGGTCTATACGCTTTATTCTAGAGATTTGAAGTGTTATTCATGAGGTTTATATAAAAGATTTGAAAGCTTGTAAATAGAGGTTTAAATGATTTTGAAGCAAAATAAAAAATTGAAAGTCACAGAGATTTGAAGTGGTAAAAAAAATGACGACACAAATATAACTCGAAAGTTATTCTTCATGGATCTCATTTGAAAGATAAAATCGAGTAAAAATCATTTGTATTTTTAGATTCGCAAAATTCATCACGGACTATCGAAAAAATGAACAATAATGATTAGAGAAAAAAAAGAGTGGGTGAAAGAAATCTTTCCTTTTTTAGCTTGAAGACAAAAATAGTTAAGAGTTAAAACTACTCATATTTAGAATATAACTGTTTGCGATTAGAATTGTAAAATGTTATAAATAAAACTTTAAATGCTTGGATATGAGCACTGAAAATAAAAGTTATAATTAGATACTTGGGGGGTGCGCTCGGAGATATTTTTTGGGGGGGGGGGGGGGGCAATTATCAGGCTCCTAACACCTTGTTTGGATGGAGAGTAGAGGAAGGAGAGGTGAAGAATAGAAGGGAATGAAATGGAATAGAAATAAAGATTAATATATTTAACCTCTTCGTATTTGGATGATTAATAAGATAAAATAAATTTAATTTTTCTTTCCGTCTTATTTCTTGTTTGGTTGATTAGAATTTAGAAGGTTAATTAGAAATTCAGTAATTGTTGTAGGTTTGTGACAAAAACTTGCATGAAAAATATATATGTAAGATATGTGGTTGAGCATTTGTGCTATTATTTTTAAAAATATTTGCAACAAATTTTTTTTCCATCCATTACACCTCAAATCAGAAGAGAAACCGATTCTATTAATTACAATTATACAAAGTTAAACTTTTTACCTCCAATACCTTTTACCTCCGACATAATTTTATCAACCAAACACGATTCAACAGAAAATTTCTTTTTCTTTCCATTTCCTCCCTTCCTCTACTCTCCATCCAAACAAGGTGTAAAAAAACACTATTCTTAATGTGTGGAAAATACGGGTTAAAGATTTTAAAAGAGGAAGTTCGGCTCATACGGGGCACAGACTATAGAATCAAAGCACATTTGTGTGCTGCATGAGGCCGAAACTGCTATGTTAAAATCTTTAACCAAAATACGGGCATGTTTATTTGAAGTTTCTTACGCGCATTATTTCTGTTAGTAGTGCTACATTTCCCAATGTAGCTGTTAAATATGCATGGCAAATAAGATGTCTTAAAAATAATTTTTCTCGTAGATTTATTTTCCTACTGCATGAAAATGAAAACAAAAAAAAAAAATCAAACAAATTAGGTAAAAAATCTTTGGAGTTTAAACGACAAAAAGCTACACTTAAAACACATAACAGACGCCATTGTACAACAAATATACAGAGGATTAACACCACCAAATGTCACATCACACCTCCCTTACCTCAACAAAAGAACCTCTCTCAATATTACCTGACAAATCCAAACATATATCAATTTGACCAAAAAAAAAAAAAAGCATAAACTAAAACCAACCAATCAAAGAACAAAACACAAAATATTGTTTTAAACTTTTATCCTTTTAGCAAGCGACTACTCCTCAGTGGAGCACTTGGTCTTGGTTCTATACAGAAGCTTCTTTTTCTTTGATGTAGTGTTGTCAATTGTGAGCACCACTTTACCCGTTTCACCTGTTTTGTATGAAGCCTTCATGATAGGTTCATCAGCTAGGGTTAATTTGCGAGTTTTTTGCACTATGACAGTGTAACCACCTTCGGCTTCTGGTACAAACTCAGCTCCATAACTCACCTCCGCTCCGAGAACCCGTAGTTCCCACACAAGCATGGAATTCTGGAATAACCAAAAAATTGGAAATACAATTAGGAATAGTGATTTATATTCCAAGGACTATGGCATCATTGGAACTTGTAGAGGAACACCAGTGACTAAATGGTTTAATTGCTATGATATGTTCCCCAAGCTTTAAACTGAGGTACTGAATCGAATTATTACACATCGAATTTGAAATCCCATGAGAAAATCTTTCAGGGATTTTTTTATTTTCCTTCTAACAATGACATAGTAGGGATTAAAAATTCTAATCACAATTTTCTTTTAGGCATCACCAAGATACCCCCCTTGTTTTAATTCCAGCAAAAACTATAACAAAGACAGCTCTTATTTTAATTCCTTCTTGTATAAAAAAAAATCTACTTGATCAAATTTCAAATTCAATTGTTCAAACTTAGACTTTTATTAAACAAGCAGAATAAAAAAAAAAAAAAATCTGGAAACAAACCTCGGAAAGGGGAAGGTCAATGGTGTGCTTGGAAGAAGGCTTGATTGTAACCTCAGTAACTGCATCTGAAACTGTAAAATCTGATTCATCCTCTCTATATAAACCTCCAAATTGCACCGGTACTTGCTCAGGTGCTACATGCCTAAATCAACCCAAAAAAAAAAGATTAATTACACAACAAACCTTTCAATTTCAGAACTAAATTCAAGTAAAAGTTTAGGTACACACTTGAAGAGGGTCTCAGCAGATTTGGAGGGGCCCGCAAAAACAAACTTGCTCTTTGTCCTTTGAGTGAGAAATGGGCTCATCATTTGATTCACGGCTAAGTACCACCACGGCACATTGATAAACACCTATCATAAGCATATCCAGTTGTCAATGCCACTATATAGAGTAATAAAGATTAACTTATAAAGGTAACAATGTTTAGTGCTGCCTTAGCTAAGAATTGCAAACAAAAAAGGCACTAACCAGGCTAAAAAAGGGAGATGAGGGGAGAGAAGTAATCATAAGTTGCGCTAGTAAAGATTGTGAAAAGTTTGCATTGCAAAATGAATATATAAAGTGCCAGTCAATTCTTCAAAGGATGACTTCAGTCAAAACATACAATTCAATTTAAAGTGCAGCATGCTGCATGCATGAGGATGTAATCATTTATCACCACTCCATTTTCAAATTGAAGTAATAATTCTATTTCATTCCTCAAAGAAAGTGCCAATCCACTTTTAAAAAGTGTAGCACATGATCAAATGATACCAAATGTGCCAGAAAATTCTACCAAATATTACAATTCATATGTGGAACGAGTAACCAAAGTTCCATACTCTTGCAAAACATAATTCAGGAAACCAAATTCACAAATTATTCACATTGTCAGTGGATTCCGAAAAAACAGCAATTGATTAAATTTACCATCTTTTGCAATATGTTTATGATCTCTAAGATAGTCATAATTTGGTATTATTTGAACGTAAGAAAATTCAAACAAAATCCAACAGTTAGAAGAAAAAATCACCTTCTTTGCAATAAATTCAGGATAATTGTCCTGAAAGAGTGTTAGAGCTTGTTTTGTGACCTGCCTATGCTTGCCCAGGCTCGGTGAATTCTTCAAATCGGTCACTTGCACCATGGAACAGACGCCACATGGCTTAAAATCCAACTGGTTCATAATGCCCTTCTCCAAGTACTGGATTCTCCATTTCAAAAACCTCTGCCTCTTCTCTTCATCTCCAAATGCCTTCTCATACAAGTCCTTGTTCTGAAACTCACCATACACATTGTAGCATACCGGGTGGTTCTCACGATCGGTACCACAAGTAAAAACCACACGATTCATTTCCTGTAGATCCAGATCCTCTTCTAGAAGGGATTCAATACCAAATTGCTTGCGCCAGAGCACAGCATTCTTTAGCATGGTCATGGCATCTTTCACCTTGAATTCTCTTGCGCGAAGGAATTTCAGAAGAACAGTGTCGGTACATTCATCGCCTACTAGTGGCACACCCCAGATGCGCACCTCCTGTAACAGGTCATGGAATATTATTTCATAATCAGATAATATAAGCATTAATTTAAATTAAAACAACTTTGACCCCTACTGTACTACTGCTTTGGTTAAAACTTCCACCCTTCAGGCTTTTGACTATGACAACATGTATAAAGGTCAATTAAATACAGGGCAAGGAGAAATAATAAAGACAACCGCACTACTCTTTAGTATAATTCTTTTTAACTATAACATAACCTAGTTTGGAATTACTTTATATTAATTTATACCTCCTGAACAGCAGCAGCCTCTTCCACAGGTTGGTCTTGTGCGGCCGGTGCAGCTTCTTCTTTAGCAACTACCTCGGTCTCTTCTGGAGTGGTACCAGTGGTAGTACCAGAAACCGGTACAACAGTCTCCTCTATTGCTTCAACTGTTTTTGCCCCATCTTCTTCTATCACCACCTCCTTCTCTTCAGCTTTGGGTTCTTCGATTACTGACTCTTCAGTTTTAATTTCTTCCTTCTTTGGTTCCTCCTCTTTTGTTTCTTCTATTTTCACTTCCTCGATTTTTGATTCCTCAGCTTTTGGTTCCTCGGTTTTTGATTCCTCGGCTTTAGGTTCCTCGGCTTTTGTCTCTTCAGGTTTGGGTTTCTCTTGTTCTACGACAGTTGTGGTAGCACTTGGTGGTGGCAAATCAAATTCATGGTTTTTTATAGCAGATTGAATTAGCTGCTTGAATTCTTCAAGAGCCTTCTTTTCTGGGTCGGATAAGTCAGAGACGAGGTTGCTTTCTTCCTTGAATGACACCGATTGCGGCATCTCTGTTTCGGGTTCGGGTTTGGTTTCTTTCTCCGGTTCGGTTTTCTTCTCGTCTGAAGCGGGTGTTTCGGTTAGGGTTAGAGCGGGCTTCTCGTCGGGCGGCTGTGGTGTCGAGTCGGATTCGGGTACAATAACCACATCAGTGGGTGGCGGAGTCGGGTCGGCCGAGGTTGGCGGTGCTGTTTCCTGCGCCATGAGCAGTGAGAGAGACAGCGTATTGAGCGAAGTAAAACGGAGTTCTTAGGAAGAAAAAGGAGAGGAGAGGGGGATGGAGGGTTTGGTTTGGTGTGATTGTGTGAAGTTGGAATGGAAGGGAGATTAAGGAGAGAGTGTTATAGGGCAGAGAAACGGCTAGAGAGAGAAAGAGGCAAGCTGTCAGAGTAGGGATAGCCAGCTTTGAAAAGTTCCTATGCGGGGCCCACTTTTAAAGAAGGAATTAGACCGGATAAAAAGGAAAGTAATTAAGCTAAATCATAATCATGACCTTTTTTAGCCCTTCTAGCTGGAAATGGTTCATATTTTAGTTATGAACCGTAAATATCCCTTTATTATATTTTTTTTTTCTGAAGATACGAATTTTATTATGATGTCGGCTGATATTCGGTGGTGGTATGAATGTCTGTATATTGATATCAAATTAATATACTTCGATGAAATAAAATATTTTTTGTATGAAATTTTTATATCAGGTTTTAAATTTTAGTTGTTATGGAAGTGGTTTCTTTTAGTGTCTTACATTTTTTTAATTAAAGTTTTATTGTTATTTCTAGTAAACATTATAGTTGTTTACAATCGTCCTGTTGTCTGTTTTTTTTTTTGTGATAATGCTCCTAGGTTAATTTTTTTTTATAAATCATAATTAATTTTTTTAAAATAACGGACTGAAATGGTATTTTTTAAAAATATTGTTTTAATTATGATTTATAAAAAAAATTCCTCCTAGGCTACACAGTTGTCCTTGTTGGAGGTGCATTTAATAGGTTTCGGTGCCAATCATTAAATATACTTGTAGACTTAATGAAGAATTATTATATTCTGAACCTGATTTTGAAAATAAAGAGGGGTAAAAGTCTTAAAAGATATCTAAATTTTAGGTGTGAGGTGTCAGATGTCAATTACCAGAGAGAGAGAGAGAGAGATGTTAACAAAAACGGGTTAACGGAAAGGGAATGTTAAGATTTGTCCTATTTGTCATTAGATTGAGATATTTTTATGATATATTAACATGAATAATATATTGATAATATGAGAAGGTAATTAATATTTTGAGATTCAATTTTTGGAATGTGATTTATACTATTTTTTAATATGTACATGAAAAATGAAGTGATTGCATGCTTGATTGAGAGTATTGAATTGTTTTATTTTCAAGTACGGACATTGAAGTGAAAAAATGAACAGCACAACTTTGCAGAATAGAGAGTGGAGACCAATCTGACCCAAAGGCCAAAGGCGCCTGTGCATGCTGCTTTGTTTGTTTGGTTGTTTCTCCCGTAAATTATATGAATCAATCTCTGTGAGGCTGTGAGCAGAGCAAAGGTGATAAATAGAATAGGTCTAACCGAGCATAGTAGAGTCCCATGATTCCCCTTGGATGCTGTTGCAATTAACTCCGTTTTATTCCCTTTGGATGCTGCTGCTGCAAGCCTGAAATTGACCCCATTCGGTTTGACAGTTACTTGAATAGTAAAAAAAATAAAAATAATAATAATAATAGAATAATAGTGTGTTGAAGCAGCACCACCGTAAAGGTCCAAGTCCAATTAGATAATTAAATCTAAATTGATCTAGAAACTACTCAAAAGTTTTCACTGCCGACTTATATTGTCGGCCAAGAAAACTAAGTTAGAAATTTCTATGTTATTTTAATATTTTATCTTCTAGCATGTATAATATTATAGAGAACTCCTTAACTGACATATATCTAAGTATAAATCATAGTGACAAAATTTGCGAATAATACCCGAATAATGCGTTTTTTTTGTGATGCCGAACGAATGCCGAATTATTCGGTTGACCGAACTTTGACGGAATTATTCCCGAATAATTCACGAATTTTACGAATTATTCGCGAATTTTTTCCGAAATTTTCTCAGAACATTTTTTTTTGGTTTCTTTTTTTTTTGCTTCCTTGTAGGACTGAGATCTCTGATCCGGATTATTCCGAATCATTCTCAAATTATACCCGAATTATTTCCGAATTACGAATTTTTGACCTCGCCGAACTGAACCTGAATAATTCATTTAAATAGGAGGGCATGGTAAATGCTTGGAGATAAGTTCTATGGAGTAGTTCTCTCTTGAGTCGAGGCATAGCAGTTAGTGTTTAATTAGTAGTCAGTATAGTGTGAGTGTTTAAGTAATATTTTGTAATGTTAACTTTAGTAATAGTATAATCAACATAGTGCAATTATAATGTAATTATTGTACTATTCGGAGGAGCAAATGTTATTTGATAAAATATTAATTAGAATAAAAGGATAGATTGTATAGAATATAAATAGAGGTCACGGAAAGCCAAATATGTACATCTAACCTTGTATTAGTTGAAATATTTAGAAGTCATTAATATTAAAAACCAACACGATATTTTCTTTTTAGTTCTCTCTGCCTACAAGAACTTTGGCGTCATGCTTTAAATATCAATCTAAATATCTAATCGAGTCTATAGAGGATATATAACAACTATGAGTTCATACCTCCACAGATTACCTGAGGGGCTCGGATTAATTTTAAAATATTCCACTTCTTATTAATATGTTCCATGAATTTCGCTCATGTCCGAATTATTTATCCAATGGCATTTGCTTCGGTGGACATAAGGACCTATTTGTAAAATAAATATATTTTTATTTTCAAAGTTCAAACAGTCGATCCGACCGTTCAACATTATCTCCATATTAAAATGTACTTGGAGGTCAAATTTTACATTTTTTTGAATTTTTTTACTATTTATTAAGATGGTTACAAAATCGTTGTTTTTCAATGGTCGGAAAACAACGATTTTGTAACCATCTTAATAAATAGTTAAAAAATTCAAAAAAATGTAAAATTTGACTTCCAAGTACATTTTAATATGGAGATAATGTTGAACGGTCGGATCGACTGTTTGAACTTTGAAAATGAAAATATGTTCATTTTACAAATAGGTCCTTATGTCCACCGAAGCATCCCTCTTATCCAATCCATGATCTTTGTGGACTGAAACTGAATCCATTGTCTTGTTGAATATATATTGTGTTATGTTAATTGTTCAAAAGGAGAGCAAGAAAACGAATTTTACATAAATAAGATGCATAAAGAGAAGAAACGTACATACATAAATTAAGTACTGGATGGATTCATATATTAAAAATATTCTACGTACGTAAGCTAAAACCTTGTATTATTACAGCTGTCCTGTACTCTTTAATTAGTTGAATTATATTGTACTTGTACCTACAAGAATCAAGGTAGTCTTGTTTCTTGTACGTTGTAGCTACGAATAATTAAGTAGATGAATGATTGGATTGATATGCTTGCCAATAACTTAAGCCAATCCAAAAACCAAATTTGAAAGCAAGGTAGCTAGTCTGTCTCAAGCTGGAAATATCTAAATTTTGCACTGGAATCCACCTCACCACTCAACATATATTATTGCGGTTCAAAGTTTAATACAATTAAAACAAGTATCTCCATTCCATTATTAAGCACGTTGAGTGTCCGATCCGCCAACAGCTATGATTGAAAAATAAAACTTCAAATTTAATTTCAACCGTCTAATCAAATAATATGTCTTGTTTTGATTAAATGCATCTTTTTTAAGTGTAGAAGTCTATATTTAGTTAAAAAAATATTTGCTACACGTACAGTCACACAATATATTACAATTAAAATTGAATATACTACCTTGTAGCGACATTTTTTTTTCCTTATTTCTCCTACGTTTAGCAACTTCTTCGTTTCCTTATTTTTTGTTTCCTATATCTCCTTTGTTTCTATACAAATTATCACGATAGAAAATGAAAATCAATTTCTTCTCTGTTTCCATATTTTTCTTTCTTTGTTTCTATATAGATCCCAATGGCATAATTGAAAATTCTAGAATATATTTGATTGGAGTTGTTTCTATACAAATCACCCCACACCTGGAATCGAGAAAATCAATAATAGAAGATTGCTTTTCTAATTTTATTATATTTTTCAATTTGAGCAATTATAATTATTTTTCATATTTTTTTGTTCATTTTCAGAAATGTTGGACTACATCGAAGAGAATCACACTAGCAATGATACTTCAAGATTTTTTTCATGTTATATTTGATCTTCTTTTTTTCATTTGTTGTTGTTTCTTTTACTGTTATTTATTATTTATCTCTCTGTTTTTTTTGTCATTTGTATGTTTTATTTGTATTTATATATTTTTTCTTAATTCTGGGTGAAATGTCAATAAAAAAATCTCTTAATATTCTATTCAATCTTATAATATCCCCGTTGCAACGCACGGGCACGATACTAGTATATGAATAATATATGAATGATGTCATATCTTATTGATAACTAAATATTATTCTTAGTCTCTAGTGGTTGGTTAATGGTTATGCTCATTATATAATCAGTCAAAGGCCCTGCCAGATACCATAAAATGATATTGTAAACTTATGATAACTAATTAATTAATTAATTAATTATACCCACTAGTGTGAAAGGTTCTAACAAGTACCATATAGAAATATAGTACAATCGTTTTGATTAATTATAAAACTAGTGTATTAGATGACGATGAAAGGCCCTTTCAAGTACCATAGATAAATAGAAAAGGCACTTTGATTCAACAAGGAGTGAGGGGTTGTTTTATGGACATCAGATTAAATTTGATATGATATTTAGTCACAGTTATTTAATATGCATCAATATTTATGTACATTTGATTCAACATGTATTTTAAAATTGTCCGTGTGAATCTTGATACAAATCACACGATTCTGATATAACATTAGACCGAACTTGATCCGATGTTCATCAGATCGCCTTTGAATAGAAAAAAAAATAGATTATGTCATGAATCATGATGCTTAAGATATTTTAATAGGGAAAATTGATAGTTTATGATATTACTATGGATATTTTGAACCGCAATTTGAACTTTGTACTGGTTCAATATGAATATTATAATTTTTTAATTAATTTGGTGTTATTTATTATTCTATGAGACTTTAGATAATGTTGATATTTAGTACAAATATTGAATATACAGAATGTAAAAAAAAACGCTATGTGGTATAGCTTCCGCTATAGCGACGCTATTCGCTATAGCTTTTTTTGTAACCTTCCCGCTATGACATTATAAACGCTATTTAGAAACTTGGTCGTAGCATAATCATAGAATGGCGTGGTAAATGCAAAGATAACACAAACTGTACAAAAAAAAGCGGTTACATGAATTGCCACACCACAAGCGCTACAAAAAAACAAGCTTATAATTCTGTTCTTTTGGGGTTCTGTACTAAAAGGGTAGAAAATTACTTAAAAGTAAACCAGAAATTTAGGATGTGAAGCTGGCTTAAGAGAATAAATTAAATCAAAAGCACAATCTTAATCATTAGATCATGCTTTATTTCCCCTTTCTCCTTTCTCTTTTCTTTTCTCTCAATAAAAGAACCAACCCTCTCTTTGATTCTCAGCAGTTGCAACTTAAATGTATTAAAGAATAACAACATGCTCCATCCACTCAAGGAATAAAAAAGAGAATTTAAAAGAGCAACCAACGGCTTCATCAATCATCATGATGTGGTGAGCTGATGCTAGACTGTTACATTGCTGGCAGCAAAAGCACATGCAATTTCGGTTACATGCAAATTCTAAAATGCATGCATCAGTTTATTTATTTGTGAAGAAGCCAGACTGACTACAATAATAAACTAAAATATTGATTGGTTCATCTGGTGGACCTCTTCTATTCTTTTCCATTCATCTTTTTTCCTTTTCTTTTTGGCAAATATAAATCACAAAGTGTGATGATAGGACAAGACATCGGTCCCTAATTTAAGCCTCCGGTCTCGGGTTTTGTGCCCAGAGAGTCAGAGAGAGAGAGAGGGGTCTAGAGAGAGAATCTCGAGAGCATCACTGGTGCGGCCTGTAGAAGTGTAGAGACATGCTTCTTTCTTGTATATTAAATTACCGAAAAGTACCGAAAGGATGAAAGCATCTCTCCCACATGAAATTAGCTGAAGGTCAAAAGATTATATCTTGTTATTCTAACTTGAGCCAGATTCGAAGTGAAGTGAAGCATACAAAAAGTTATTTTACTCGAATCAAAATCCGATTATTTTTTTAGCGACATATCTCTAAACTGGGCCGGAATTTGTTCAAACAGACATTATGGGCTTCATATCATAATTTTGATCCGATTCAAATGGGACACAAGTCTATCCGATTCAAAAATCTCAAATTATATCGCAGAGTAACAGGTGAAGTACTTCTTACTTTACACGTACACTTAGAATATGTTTAGTTGGATTGAGAATAGAGTTGTTTTAGCGTGAAGCTATTCATAGTTAGGCGTGTTCAAATGGATTAGTTTATTCGGTTTTAAACCGAACCGGTAAATTTCTGTTTAATTGGATCGGTTGTTCGATTTAAATGGTTCAGTTCGGTTTAGTTTTTGAAGAAGTTCGGTTAAATGGTTCGGTTCGGTTTTGAGATCTCCAAATCGATTTGAACCGAACCAACCGGTTTAATTAAAAATGGATCGGTTTATTTTGTGTGGTTTATAATGGATCAGTTTATTAAAAACCGGCTTGTGTGGTTATAAAAAATGTTATCCAAATCGGTTTGAACCGAACCAACTGGTTTTGAAATATTTATTTGTAACTTGAAATGTTTGTATTCGGTTCAATCGAACAAACCGAAGTTTAAATCGGTTTAGAATTTTAATTCGGTCGGTTCGGTTGGGTTTTCAAAATTCGGTTCAAACCGCGGTTCGGCAAAAAAAGTTCGGTTTGACCCGAACCGACCAGTTGAACACCCTATTCATAGTAGTCTATTTGGTGTTTGGTTGGGTTAGAATAGTGAATTCAAATTTTTTGTCTTATTAGAATAGATTATTTATAAGAGTTTTGAGATTTGACTATTCTAATAAGACAAACAATAACTATTCTTAATTTGACTATTCTAACTATTTTTATTTTGCAACTAAACATACCCTTAAGTTGTAAAATAAAAAGTAAGATAAAAGAACAAGATGAAGTAAGAACTAAATTAATTTGGAGTAAATTAATCATTTCAAACAAATTAACTTATTATACACTTACCACTTGCTCTGCTTGTAGGACCTAACATAGATTCATTTCCTAATTTCTTACTCACCGAGACATATTAATTTGAGTCATGACTTAATCTGCCGAACAAAATGTAAAATAAGAGAAGTAAGATTGAATAGACAACTTAATCTTCTCAAAATTTAAGTAGCAACCAAATATTATCTATAGAGCATCTACAACGGTGATTGTTTTTATATTGCTAATCTGATGTGTTAATTTCTAATATAATTGCTGGGATGTACCACAGTTTCTAAATTAGCAAATTTGCTTTAAAAGAAAATGTTTTCTTAATGACACGATGGTAATTGATTCGTTAAAATTTCTGAGATGGAGTGATTTAGGCTTTCTAAATTGGCTGACGTGGCATCAATTGCAACTCTTATTAAATTTTGGGATGGAGTGATTTAAAAATTATGAATATCTTTAATTACTAAACTTAGTAACGTGGTTCAAATTAATTGCTAAATATTTGCTGGAATGAAGATGCTCTTATAACTACCTAAACCAGACGTTTATAAGTATCAGCTGCTAAAAATCCATTTTGTAAACCAGATATTTATAAGTGTTTTAATATGTAAACAAATTTATTTTCTAAAAATCCAAAAGAACGGTCTAACTGATTTAAATAATTATAAATTTGCACCTTACAAGATATTGATATGTAAAACACAAGAGTTATTTGGATTGACCATTCAAATATGAGGAATAATTAGAGAAAGAAATAATACAATCAGTGCCTGTATCGGTTATGTAAAGCTTTTTTTGAAAGGAGATGGTTGCTATTTATAAGAACGATGAATTTTTGGGCCTAAAAAGCCCACTGTAGGCTACTCGGTTGCTCTTTATAAGCACTATTGAAATTTTGGGCCTAGAAAGCCCACTGTATGCTAGCTAAAAGGTGAAATTCATTGAATAAAAGGTGTTACAACTTGGGTCTTACAACCCCAACATGATCCCTGGTACAGTGCACTACAATCTTGCTATACAGGCAATTAGAGTGCCGTGCCGTGCCGTGCCGTGACTTGACTAACACGCTATGATTTTAATCTCATGCCGTGCCGTGACCAAGTTGATTTTTCACGTACCGTGATCAAAATGTTAAGGAGTGGTCACGGCACGCAAATGGTCATGCCACGTGAGTCACGTCGTGCCTAAACGTGCTGTGACCATACGTGACTCGCATGACTCGCGTGACCATTTAATCATAATTTAGGTTAGTCTATTCAAGATTCACCATTAAATCAATATTTAATGGTCCTAATTACATGGGACTTGCGTGACTACGTGCCGTCTCGTGCCATGACTAAATCTTTCACGTGCCGTGCCAAAGTTTCAAAAGATGAATACGGCATGCGAATGGTCACGGCATAGGACACGTGAGTCACGAAAAGTAACTGACACGCGTGCCATGCCGTTCCGTGCTGTAACCGTGTTGTTCCGTGACGGAGCCGGCTCCGCTGTGCCATTTTTCCCACTCTACAGGCAATCACCACATTTAGCTAACTAATCGTACTGTAACATGGAAGTAAAATGAAAAAAAGAAGAGTAAAAACAACAACTACAAGAACGATCTAACTGATCATTAGCAATACTTGAGCCATAATCTCATATCTTGCAAGCATCTTCTTGCTAGAACTCGAGGTGGCAACCGCTGTTCTCCAAAAACCACAGCATTACGCTGCTTCCAAATACACCAGGATACACAAATAAACATCTCCATCATCTTTTCTGTTTTAGTTTGTCCTGCTCACGTACCTTATGCCATGAGTTGTCCCAGATTGTTTCCACTGTCATTGCCGGGTCATGAGTGCAATGTCGAGGCTTCGTGAAATTTCAAACCACACTGTGACAGCATATGGACATAAGAAGAGAAGGTGCGATATGGACTCTACTGGACAGTTATCGCACATCTCACAATGCACTGACAAGTTCATCCCTCTTCTTTTTAGGATGTCTCTTGTTAATATCAGGGGTGTCAATGGGTACGGTACGGGTCGGGTGGAGACATTTTCATACCCATACCCATTAAAATTGATCTTACCCATACCCTACCCTTATCCATTAAAAATTGACTATACCCTATCCTACCCTTACCCGTTAATATTATCGGGTAACGAAACGGTAGCGGGTGAATAACGATAATACTAATATAATAATTAATTTTATTATATTTTACAAATAAAATATCAAAAACTCATTCATTTCACACATATGTAATTGCATTACTAATAAACATAAAAATAAATATGCAATCAATTCCACCGCTAGTGCATATGCCACTAAATCGTGTAACCATACCGTTGTGGTGCCTTTGGCTGTTCTATCAAAAAATGAATCTAGCTTTGGTTTTGGCATTTCATCAAATACATTAATGGCATGAATATATTCCATAAACTCACCTCAAAATTTTCAGATTTTCAAGTATTTTACAAATTATATTTTACTTATTACATAACTGTCGAAATTGTTTTTTCATTCTTAGAATTTTTTATTGCAAAAACACTATATTATTTTGTTTCACCGGGTAAGTCAATTTCAAAGGGTGTTTACTGTACCTTTATCTAAATCAATGAAAACACACACATTCATGGGATAAAAAACATACTTACAGTGTGTGGTTGTCTTTTTTGATAGCATATTTATACTAAAATACGCTAAATAACTTGAAATTATGTTAAATTACGCTAAATTACACTAAATTACGTTAAATTACAATAATTATGTAGAATTATGCTAAAATACGGTAAATTACGCTAAATTACGTATGAATAGAGATGATATCTTCACTGAGAAAGCGAAAAACGACGATGAAACTTCAAACGGTCATAAAACGGCGCTCGAGTGTCCGATTTCAGCAAATGACCACTTTTCGGAAAGCTTGTGAAAATACGCATGCATCAAAACCCGCAATGCTAGATTTTCAAATTCAGAATCACCAAAAAACAAAGGGAAGAGTCTCAAAACTTCAGTTGAAGTTTCCGATTAAGATTTTCATTTCTATTGTTCAATCTACGTAGCTCAGTAAATTAGTTATATAATGAACTTGTAGAATACCAATTTTTATTATTTTTGAAATTTTTTTACTATTTTTTATGATTTATGAAAGATGACACAAAATAGGCCCTATTCATACGTAATTTAGCGTAATTTAGCGTATTTTAGCATAATTCTACATAATTATTGTAATTTCAAGTAATTTAGTGTAATTTAGCATAAATTAACATAATTTCAAGTTATTTAGCGTATTTTAGTATAAATATGCTATCAAAAAAGTATTTTGACAAAGGGAAAAAAAATTTGATTTTTTAGTATTATATTTCATCATTTTAAGCTATTTGTCTCTAAAAAAAAAAAAAGTGAAACCAAAATGGCAATTCGGTTCCCATCCCATTTCGAATTTCGATTTTCTGTGGCGGCTAAATTGTGAAAAAGGGGGGACACTGAAATGCCAATTCGGTTCCAGGGAAAAAAAAGTGGAACCGAATTGGCATCTCAGTTCTTATGATTTTTATAAAAACCAAACTAATCATGTTGGTTTGCTAATTTTTTTTTTTAATTATCGTTTTTAAAAAAAATCCTGGATTTTTCTAATAAACTACAGTGTGCCACTTTTCCTCCCACGTCAGATGCCAACTCAGCTGTTCGTACACTTCACACGACTCCAACAGCTCTGGGCAGTTGTTTAATTGGTGGGACCCCTTCGCAGTGACACTATGTTTAAAATGATTTCTGCCCCTGTTCGTTTCTCTCTGACCAAGTAGCCCACATTCATCGTCTCCTCCAATAGAATTCAAACCAGGCTGTATTAGAAATATTTTACAACCTTGTAATCTTTTTCAATTTAAAATATTTTGTCACCTTCTTATCTACGCAAATAAAAAATAACAACTATACTGCGTACGTGTAGCGAGTACGTGTCTAAATAATTAGTCTCTCCAATATCTTGGCAAATCAAGAATTGAAACTATTGCTAACGGAGTGCATGTTCTACACGGACAACAAATCCTCTATTTATATAAAATGCAGCCTACGGGCTTTTAAAATGGCAAAAAATAATATTGCAACTATTACAATAGATTTTATTTTTAAATAATATTTTTAAAAAAAAAAATCAGGTATAATCATTGAGTATCTGACAATCAAATAAAAGTTTAGAAAAGTTTTTGAAAATAGTAAGTATGTGTGGCGAGTACGTATAGCGAGTACGTGTCTAAATAAATTTAGACTTTTACATGCAAAAAAATATTAAAAATATGCATAGAATAATAACAACCTATTTGATTGGAGGACCGATATTTAATCCAAAATTTCGTCTTTTAATCACAGTCATTGACGAATCAGAACATCTACGTGCTTATTATAACCGTCAACTGAAACTTCATAACTGTTAACGGTTCTCTATTAAAAGAAATTGCTTATTTACATTGATTTATGTAGATTTTCTAACATCTTTATCATTAATAATTATATATTTCCAGTTAATAAATAGACAATTATGATTAGTGGGGAACGGTTTAGCTTTTCCATATATGTAGAATACATTTTGATAGCAAATATGGAAAATCCTCGGAAAAACTAAAACAAGTTATTTTTTGTAGTTGTGTGGGATACTAATAAAAAAATAATTTTGATAATGCGTAAAATAAAATTTGAAACGATCTAATCGATGCAAAAAAAAAAAAATCACGAAATTAATTTTGTTACAATGAGAACAATTTTAACTGATTTATTATGTAAACAAAGTTTGTTACAATGAGAAGCTGCCTATCTAGCCTCCCTTTGCAAAAAAAGAAAAAGAAAAAAAAAAGACCATCTAATATCTAAACAAATTTATTTTCTTACTATTTTAGGTTCATTTTCTAAAAATCCAAAAATTACAATTTAACTGATACAAAAAATTATAAAAATTTGACACCCTATAAGATATTTATATGTAAAACACAGAGTTATTTGAATCGACCGTTTAAATATGAGTTATAATTTAAATCATTTATATTTGACTAAAAAATGAATTTTTGTACAATAAACAAAGTTTTCATCTGCAAATGCAGAATAGGCAATAAAATCCAACCCGGACTAGAATTCATATCCAGACCTGACCTGATAGAATAAAATCTGATTTGTTTATTTTAATCTGACACGAATCTCAAAATGCCTTCTATGTCTTCCTTCTTATTACCTATGTGGGTAATCAAACGGATTGATAAAATTCGTAGGGAGTTTTTATGGGGAAAATCGGAAACGAGAAAAGGGCATTTCTCTTATTAATTGGGAGTTGGCATGTACCCCGAAAGATTATGAAGGTTTAGGTGGAGCTAATCTTGCCGTTCGAAACCAACCTCTGTTACTCCGATGGTGGTGGCGGTTATACCGAAATTAGGATTCTTTATGGGCACAAACAGTGCAACAGCTATACAATTTAGCACCAGCCTCACAAACACATCGAATTTGGATGCGGCATGGTTCGTTCTTTTGGTCGCAGTTAATGAAAATCAGATCACTGTTTGACTGGTCGGTTACATGGAAAATTGATCGGGGCTCATCTCTCTCATACTGGTATGATGCCTGGACGTACCCAACAAAGGCTTCTCAAAGCACACCTCCGCCGGCTACTAGGAAGCTATCTTTGCAAGTGGCCATCAAGCAGGGTCTCTGTCAAGATATAATACAAAGGCTGGGACAAGGGGAGGATTTGATTCAGTGGGTATGGTCCAATAATAACGAGTACTCGGCCAATTCATTCTATAAAATAGTAGTAGCGGCTGGTAGAAGTAAATGGGCATATCGGTTCATTTGGAAAATTAAGTTACCCCCTACTGTTCGAGTTTTTGCTTTTTTATTGATGCAAGGAAGGCTGTTAACTCACGATGTCATGATGCATCGTGGCTTACACTGTGACCCAAGTTGCGATGTTTGTCAGCACTGTGCATTAGAAACAACAGTTCATATATTTTTTCAATGCAGTTATGCCAAGGGAGTTTGGACAAGAATGAACAGGCGGCTTGGTTTCCGATTTTTACAAATTGGGTCAACGGTACAGGCAACAGTAGATAATACTTGGATGGCATGTAAGGGTAGTATGTCAAGGAATATGTGGGGCTCCTTT
Source organism: Carex kokanica (assembly GCA_025461125.1). Taxonomy (NCBI): domain Eukaryota; kingdom Viridiplantae; phylum Streptophyta; class Magnoliopsida; order Poales; family Cyperaceae; genus Carex; species Carex kokanica. The sequence goes on from JAJGRX010000210.1 coordinate 533,443, forward strand.
TTCTTTGCAGCTTGCTGGTTTTTGTGGAAGGGGAGAAATAAGAAGATCTTTGAAGATGGGGCAATAAACCCAGCATGGTTGACACAGCAAATCATGAAGGAAGCGAAGCTATGGAGACAATTTTGTTAAATTCTGCAGTTTTTATTTATTTTAAGAGATTGTAGTTGTTTTATTCTGTTGTATTATTCTTAGCGGTTGTATATATCTGATAGCCACTATCAGTTTTTCAAAAAAAAAAGAATCTCAAAAAGCCTTCTCATTTAAAACAGATCCGCATTAAAATCGCTCGGCTGAAATTTTCTTAACTACATACGGTACCTGAAAGATACCCAAACATCCCAACCAAAAACGAGAAAAGAAATAATCCGATCGGTGCCTGTATTGTTTATGTTAAGGACTTTTTGAAGGAGAGATCTGTATTCTCTCAGATACCTGAGGGTAGAGATGGATTCGGGATTCATATCAAAATAGAAAACTAATCGTATTCAAACTCATTAATTAATCGAGTATTATAATCAAAATAATTCAACTCATAATTTTACATATTTTCAATTTCAATCCACAAATAATGTATTATTAAAATTTAACAAAGCAGTTTGTAGATAAAACAAAATTAGGATTAGTTCTTACCATTGATAGCCACGGGCCAACAGAAATGGAAGAGAGGAGAGTTGAGCGAAGAGCACGCCAGCGTCTGAGCCATAGTAACAAATGAATAATTCGGGTTCGGTTCGGCAGGGTCAAAAATTCGTGATTCGGGAATAATTCGGGTATAATTCGGGAATAATTCGGAATTACAGTACGAGACCTCAGTGCATATTTAATTAATTACCGATGATTTACTATAAGATATACTGCTAGAACTTGCCACAGAAGATCAATAACATAGTAAAAAATATATTAAAATGAAATGGGGAAATGAGCTCAAGTCACGTGGGGTGCCTAGCAGCCTGGGGAAACTGCGCAGTTCGCACAGACGCACAGTACCGCGAGAATTTTTTTTTTTTCCAAAAAAAAAGTGAGAAAAATGCGTATTATTTGTAAAATTCGTTAAATTCGCGTTTTATTCGGTCAAAGGTTCGGTCAACGAATAATACGCCATTCGGTTCGGAAACACCCCAAAAATGTTTTATTCGCGAATATTGTCACTGTGGTCTGAGCGACTAACCGATTGCTTTCAAGGTTGATTTGTATTATACTAGAAATTAAATCCAATTTCAAGGGACAACTCTAGTGAAATTATTTCCTTTTAGTGATAATTTTTTCTAGAACGTTTGGTTCACGCTATAGATCATTTCATACATCCAGGGAATTCATGATTATAATGTTTGATTTAATATAGATTACAATAAATATCGAAATTCAAGAAAATCAATGATACTTTTATTTCCAAAAAGAAAATTATTTTCAAAAGAAGTGATTCCCGTCAAGTAGGAATAGAAAAATCCACACTAACCGTGGACAACGAAATAACCATGAATTAGGAAATGTAATGACAAGCCAGTTACAAATTATCAAATCCATTCCCTTACTATTTTCCTCAAAGACTTTAATTGACTCAAATTTGAAGGAATCATACTTTCGAACATGTTATTTTCAAGGTACAGCTGTGTGAGGTGTTCTAGTCCGCACTGGTAACTGGATCTGAAGCCTGAAAGACTTGCTGGCGACTAATGCACTGCTCATTGAGAAGAATCGAGGTGCGACGCGTGCGTAATGCTCACTGGGGGATGGCGACTGGCGTATGGCGCAGGTGCAGGCGCAACAATGTTGATTTGGTTTCTCCCTTTTTCCGTGTATGAGAAAGAGCGACTGGTTGTGATTTTTCTTTTGAATTAGTGTCTCTTTAATCAGCGCTCACGCCTCCCAGACCATCTTTTTTTTCTTCTATTAGGTGTCGGGTCGTGATTTTTATCCTTCTGCTGGACCGTGAAAATTCAAGGATAGACCTAATTGTGATCCAGGAATATATGCACAATTAAATATTACTATTGGACCTTAAAAAAATCAAAATGCAAGGGTAAACACTTGCCTACCCGTGAGCCTTTTTGGATCTGTCCCTACCTAAGGATATACGCAAGGAAAAAATGGTCTGGATTTAGTCCCAGCCGAGTCAAAAGAAATTTGTACCTATTGTAGATATAATGAGTGTTTTGAGATTCATGCTAGTGTTAAAAACGATATGAATTTTCTAATTGTAGCTGACCTGAGGGGGATGGGGGATGCAGATTCTGAAAGGAGTCGGTCGTTATTAGAGCGGAGTAAGTCTGATGAGCATCAAATTCACTTTTAAGTTCGAGTGTGGTGCACGAATCTTAAAGTGGATTAGACAGTCCTAAAACTCATTGAACATAAAGTAGATCTGACGCCCATCGGACCTACTAGTCTACTAGCCAGACTGTCCATCAGACCTACTTTGAAGTCCTTAACTAAAGGCACAATGAATTATTGGGCCTTAAAAGCCCACGGTAGGCTAGCTAAATTCCTCGACTACTAGTCTACTAGCCAGACTGCCAGAGAAACTGGAGAGGCGGTGCTGTTTCCCACCTGTTCCATTTGGACTCCATTAGCGAACCGGCGGGAAGAGATGGAGTGCGCGGCCAAAGGCAGCGTAGCAACACCGTGTGAGCCTGGTCCACCCACGCGTCGCTGTGGCCTGTGCGGTGTTGTGTCCTACTGCTCTCCTTCTCATCAGGTCTCTGACCTGCGGGTCCCATAAGTTGGATTGTTATTTGCTGAAATAGCAATAGTAAAACTATTAGGCACTCGATTTTCCTTTTTCTTATTCATTTTTTCTTCTGGTTTATGTGAAGACGTTGCATTGGGAATATCACAAGGAGGAATGTAAACGACTAGAGGAACAAATGAGGCGAGCACCTTCCATATCAGATTTTCCTTTCACCTTCTCTGACACACTTGCGCTCCAAGTAATCACAAATCTTTTCTCTTGGTATATGAACTTTGTATCATATCAGCTGAAACCTGGAGCATATAAGCTTCCTTAATACAGTACTTTACCAGTATGTGGGGGCAGTGTTTTACTTTGGTAACATTTTCTTAATTTTGGTGCTTTAAAGGGAAATTGTGCCTTTCTAGAATCAATGGGACTTCACCAAAGAGGAATGTGGAAGTATGAATGCAGTTGTCTTTCAAAATTACCTTCAGTTGATCTCTCGAGGTTTATAATATAAACCCCCTGAAAGATTGTCTTTTGTTAGTTTCTGTTCTTTCTGAGTATAACCTGATTGTTGAAATATTTTTTCTTTCAATTGACTAGTGATAGCTGGTGTCTACTCAGTCAACTCTGCCCATGCACTGGTAATTAGCTACTTTTTTCTTGGTTTAAAACAATTAACAGTTTTTTAACCTGTGAATTTGGCAATGACTCAAGTAGGGTGTAAAATCAAAATTTTGCTTGTTAACAGGTCCAGAGACTGATTTAAAGACTCCAATAAAAAGTTGGAAGGAGTATTACGAGTGGAGACGGCTTCCGTTACATTCTCCTGTTGCAGTGTTGCTTCATTGGGTCTGTTGCAGCTTTCTGCAGTGATTTCTTTCCTCTTAATTTAACCATTTCAGATCAGACAATTTCAATTTCCACCCTGAATTGTCATTTTTTTTTCTGATAATTTTACAGACACTGACTGTATACCATAGCATCCAACTTTGTGAGGCGCAAACTCCTCTTTCCGAAGTTGGAGATGAGTTGCACATACATTATTTAGGTATTATTTTTAACACGTTTTACTCTCTCAAGTATTTACAAAATTTTAATAGATAGTTCCTCATGTGAAGGACCTGAGAGAGAGATACAACAAATCCCTGTTTTCAGTGAGCTGACAGCACTACTTCCAGGAGTTAACATTCATATAGAATTTGTCGGGCCTGCAGTTCCTCTTTCAAGGTCTATTAAGACCCATCTTTCTTTTTCTTTCCTTTTTTTTTTACCTTATATTGTTTGTGTTTTGTTGTAATTAACTAATGATTTTCTTTACTAATAGAGATGGAGAGACCAGACATTTTAACAAATATGTCCACTGTTCAGATGATGATTGCTGTTGCAAATCTTCTTCCAACAACCCTAGTAAAAATTCTAGTTCATTAAAAGGTACACTGACAATCAAGCTTCGCAAGGGTCTCTACCATGACCGGTACTCTGATATCATAAGGGTGATTTTTTTTTTAAAATAAAATTCTACACTATTGCTTGAAGTGATGCTTTTTAATTAAGTATCATGTTAAAGTTCTACTACTATTGTGTAGGAATCGAAGCCGAATATTATAGTTGCCCCTAATGCTGGTATCGCTGCATATTCTACTTGGCTACCAACTCTTGTATGCATTTTTTCTTGCGAGTAATGCTGGTACGAGCTTAAGCTCACCAGGGATTAGTGTACTTAATCTGCAAACCATTGAATCGGTTTCATTTCACAAATTTGAACCATTGATTTTGATATACTTGACGAACCAAGCATTTACGTCCCAACTTTTAAAATTTTAGTTTGTTTTGGATATCAGGCCGAAATTTGTTGAAAATGAATTCGAGAAAAATAAAAATTTGAAACATAAATGCTTGCGTTATCAAGTAGATTATGTTCAACATTTTGAATTTATTTGAAGCTGATCATATGATATTTAAGGTTAGGTTCATGAAGCCTCCTAGGCAAGCTTAGGCCCGTACTGGTTTTAATTTTTTTTATATGTTTCTTCAGAATGCAAATATTTTTAAGATGGTAGAAATATCTGATTACTTGTGGTATTGTAGGAAAAAATAAAAAGGATGGGTGTGCCAGCAATTTTTACTGATTACTGTGAAGAAGCTGCTAATCTAGCCTCCCTTTGCATAGGCTCGATCTCTGGACATCCTCTGACAGAATCGGTAATTTTTCTTGATAATTTATCATTTTCCATGATATGTTCTATGACAGTTAGTTTTACGAATTAACTAATACATAACTAATAACTGTGTAGATTCAAGTAAATCCTTTCAGACAACCTTTGCCTGTTGAGGAAACTGCGCTGAACTTGCCGTGTTACTCTAATTGTTTTATTTTTGGGATGTAGAAAACTATATGATGTTTTATTAGCTTAATGGGATTGACATGCTTCTCCCATTTTAGTACGTAGTGGGAAAGGTTGAATTTTTTTGAGATGTAATTTCTAACTTTTTTATTACTATTGTAACAAGGTAAAAATAAAAGCCAAGCATTTGAGCAATCCACTTGAAGCCAAAGTATCTGAGTAATCCACTTGGAGATTTCATAACTAGTAACTCGCAAGAGTAGCGCTTCATTTTGGATTTTTGGTTAATAAAAAAAAGGAATTGATGGAAAAGAGAGGAAAAAAAACATCTACAAAAATGCATTCCAACTTGCAGGGTCTGTGGCATCAAATTGAGGCAATTACTAGTACCTGAAGCAAATTAAAACAAATACAAAGTCAATATTTATAATTCCTCTAAAATAATCTTGGGAGAAGATTGAGTTGTAGGATCTAAACAAATCATTCACTTTCCTTAAGTCATCATCATCAGCTAATCATATAAGTGACTCTTTATTAGCTAAAGTGGAAGAAAATAGCTAACAAGAGTTATGGTAAAATACTCTGAGGTTCTTACATGCAATGTAATTTTGAATCAATCAAGTCAAAACAATTCCCATAAGTTAACACACCCTGGCTGGGGCTGAAACTATCAAGCTGTAGTGTTCACTCTCTGTCTTGATCTGGAAATGATGTGTTATATCATTTGTCAGTAAAACCACATCAAGTTGTAGTTTAATATTAGTAGGTAAGTTGTAAATTAGTTTAGTAAAACAGATATTACCTCCAAACTTTGCCTTGAGACAATTTGTGAACAAACTTAGATAGCACCAATGAATCATTACTAGAATCTCTCTCACATAACCATTTCTCCTCGAGCCGAATACATGCGTCCCTATTTTTAATTAAGCACAGTTAAGGCATAAAACAATAAACTATGACTACAAAATACTGGATTTTTTTTTTATACCTCCTTAGACTTAATACTTGGTAATTTCTCCTCAAATAATCTGCATATTTTGTAAGAGCATCTTGTGCATAGTTCCTCCCAACAATTTGAATTGCTGCGGCATTTAATAAATTTTCCAAATTGCCATGTTTTTTTAGTAATTTTTTGGCAGTTTTAGGGCCAAATGACGGTACATGCTTTTGAATTCCGGGTACACCGTCTACAGCATCACCCATAAAGCACCCTGTTAAGAGAATACGAAAAGATAAACAAAGGTTATTTGTGAACAGCTTCATTTTAGCACCTTCTTGACCAAATAGAAAAATTAAATGGATTTCCGAATTTCACAAATTATTCACTAAGTTTACAAATTTTATGAATTGTTCACATAATTTTTTTTTTCTAAAACCTTCCCAATTTGGATATTGTTATGTGCATTATAAGAAAATGAATTATTTCTAAAATTATAACCATATTATGCCCGAATCATAAATTTTAGACCTAACCAAATTATTCTCGAACCCCGAAATTGTCACTATGTTTGAGAGCACAACATTTCTCTTATTCCAGACTAGCACCAACATACTTTATGTTATTTGCGGACAACACCCAACTCTTGAATGATAAAATGAAGGTATACTAAAGCAATATATATAAAGAAAGGTACCATTACCTTGCTTGCTTAATTCCGCTCGAACTGTTTAGTAAATGGCTTAAGTAAAATTTAGTACCCACACCTAATTCTGTTTCACCAGTTAGCTAAATTTTGGCTCAAAGAAGACGGTAATTTTAAGGGCAAAAGCCGTATTTATTTCATCACAGGCAATATGCTAGTAGGGGATAACTATGAAAATTTATTATTTGCGCTAGTTAGAACTGGATACCTAAGTTGTAGTTCACAAGCAGGGTAAAATACAGACTCTTTACTGCAAAGTTCTATAAAGAAAGAAACACGATATATAAGGTTACTGACTGAAGCTCAAATCCATAGTTGGGTCAGTTCCATACTGCTTGATGTAATGCTTCAGGTTGTAAAAACACCATCGCCTCAACTCCGGTACAGGCATTGCCATTTGAACATCATTAGAAATTAACTGTTTGAAATCCTTATCAGGGGATCCAATCAAAACTTTGTACCCACTTTCCAGTGCCTGATCCGTTAGTGTTGCTATTACATCATCTGCCTCATACCCCTCAACTTTTACCACCTATAATTTGTATACAAGTCTTAAAGTTAATTATTAAAAAGTGATGGTTCCCAATATATGAGGTACATCTATTCATTATTTTCGTACCGGGGCATTGCAATTTTGAAAAATTTCTAATATTTGTGGCTCAGCTCGGCTTAGCCAACCAATAGAAGCACCATTCCCGCATCTCCTGGCTGCTTTATATGAAGGTAAGATGCGCTTCTTATACACATGCCCTTCTTCACCATCTAGAACCTAATGCAAATAGAAATCAAAGACTTCTAAATTTAATATCCCAAATTAACATCTCATAGAATAAACAGCGCATTCTTTAGTCCATTTAACTGTTCATATGGAACACTTGCCGCTATAACCGGGTCGTGGAGGCTGACTTTCGAGAAAAAGTGCTCGACCCAATAAGCAAAGGACTTCATACATGGCCTGGATCCATCAAAACAGAGAGGATTTACATCTAGGAAACAGATGGTCCGCTTGCCCCTGAGGTGTTTGTCGAAATGCTTCACTGGAGTCACCGACTGAGTAGGAGATGACGTCACGGAAGTAGTAGAAGAAGAAGGCAGGCACGAACACGTGACTGGAAATGTGTACGCACGCAATCGCCTGGCGGCGAGGTGGTGCGTAGGCGCGGAGCACGCGGTACTCTTCGGTGGCGCGACAATCGCCATTTCTCCTATGAAGCTTGGAGTGATGAGGATTGGGAAAGTATTGCGTTACCTGGAGCATAGAGATTCTTAAGATGGGCCCTAATTGGGGTGATATTGGGCCGAGTTGGATCAGATTGTAATTTGTATTACATGATTCGGGCCCATAACTTTATATTATATAAAGTTAAAGGAACACAAAAAAAAAAAATAACAAAAAGAGAAGAGAATAAGGAATCAACAGCGGCACTTGCTTTACAGAAGAACAAGTCAATGGCTGGAAGAGACTGTCTCATGAAAAAAAGGAAAATGGCCGAAAGAATAAAAAGGATGATAAAAAGGCACCGACCGTTCCCGAACGGGAATTTTATTCATTAGGAAAGATAAAGGAAAATGTACGGGACGGATTCAGGATTTTGGTGAGGGGGTAAAAAAGTATTGAATTGGATTTAAATATCTAATTGGATTTATATTCATTAACCAATTGAGTAGGGGTGTTCAAACGGTCGGTTCGGTTGAAACTGAACTAAAATAACTAAATCAAATTTTTTTCGGTTTTCAAAAATAGAACCGAACCGAACCGATTAAACTTATAAACCGATTAAGAACCGAACCGAACAAACTGAAGTAAATTTCAGTTTGTTCGGTTCAAACCGAAGTAAACCTATTGGTGCCATTATTAACGAAAATTACACATGTTCATACGCAAGTTGTTCAATTTCATACAAAAGATGTAGATGTTCTAAAATACTTAAACTAAAATTAAATAAATGAAGCAATGATTGAACCAAACAAAATATAAATCATACTTGAACTAATATAATTCGGTTGGTTCGGTTTAGTCGATTTTGAAAAATCTAAACCGAACCGATCCATTTAAACCAAAAAATTGAACCATTTAAATTGAAATTTTTCGGTTCAGTTGAAAACCGAACAAACCGAACCGTTTGAACACCCCTACAATTGAGTACTCAATAAAAAACAATATTTTAACTTATATTTTTCAATGCTTTGACTTGTAATTTCTGATGCTCTAACTTATAATTCTAATTACCAATCAAAATTTAACAAATTTATTTCAATTTTAATCTTAAATTTAACCCGAATTACAAATCAAATTTCTAGAGGGGGGCAAAAAAAATTCCAGAGGAGGCAAAGTCGGTCGAGATCGATAAATCTCCACTAAAACTCAAAATCCAGGAGAGAGCAACTGCCCCCCGAAACACTCTGAGTCCACTCCTAAAAATGTAGTTTTCGTGTGGAAAGGAAAAGTGAGGAAAGAGAAAAACTCGAAACATGTCTACATTGCGAGACACGCATTTTTTTTTCTCTTAATCTCTCTTTTTTTATATATAAAATTAGATGAGTTTTTTTTTTGTTTTTTAACATGTCTACACGTAGATATTATTTAAATGAAAATTGAAACTTGTATACATCATCTATCTATATATTAAATTTAGCATAAATTTTGAAGTTGATGAGTCCTCCGTTAAACAATTCTAACTATCTTACAATTTTCTCAATTGTTGAACTTTGTATATCTTTCATGAAAAGCTATAAACAAAATTACGTCAAATTTGATAGACAACCCTAAAAGATACGGAGCACACGTGAATTTAAATTCATCTATTTATATAATCTTTGCAATTGTATCAATAATACATCCTAATAAAATGCAGAGACCAAAAATTGTGCCGCGTACTATTTCAATAATATTTAATCTCCAAAACGCTTGCTACTTTTGACTCAAGCGCGTTTCCTGATTTTTAGGCACCAAAGAGAAGAATGTCTTGCTACATAATTCGAGATTAACTTAGCTTAGCTACCAAGTCAACTAATAAAGAATTTATATAGCAACCGTGTCGTGACCCCTTGGAAATTATAGTTTCTACTTTCTACCAGGTCACGATTCTATATTTGGTACCACACCGCGTAGAGTTTTGCCTCGCTGTAGAGGATCCGGCCACAGGGTTTCCGAGAAGGACCGCATTTATTTTTTTAGTGGAACTTTGTCGATCTGCGCTTTAAACCCCTTGGAGATTTTTTCATTAGACTGAATAATCCATAATCTGCTTCATTTTCACTCTATAATCCATTGAAGCATTCAAAACTGTAAAAAGCTGGCTTTATTTTTACGCCATAGACGAGGATTGTTGGCTGTCCCCTTCGCAAAGAGTATGTCCTTTTCTCTCTTTCTCTTCACTTCTTCGGATACGACTCTGCTGTTATTCTAATAGAAAAGCAGAGTTTTACTTTTTCGATCCCAACTATCAAATTCATTGAGATTTGTGCATGAAAAAAGTTTCTTTATCGAGATACGTGAATGGAAAATTTTGAATTGTTGGGATCGGAAAAGCAGGACCTTGTTTTTCTATTGGAATAACAGCAGAGTTCATTCCAACTTTTTCAAGCAATCTCTCGATTTTCGTTTTTAGGAAGTCCGGAGACGAAATATCTTTGATCAAAACCAGCGGTTTTTTTTAAGAGATGATGTAAGAATGTGATTTACTAATTATAACATATTTCTGTAGATATAGTATTTTACACCGATGAAATAATATAAAAATGATTTTTTAGTTCCAGTTAAAAATATATCGTCTAAATTCTGTCATAATTATAGGGGCGGACACAATAAGATTCAGGAAGACAACTACGATTCGTCTTTACCCCTCTAGAAAGCCCAAAACCTTTAGCATTTAACATTGTTTAATTTTTTGTTTAACATGTCCCAATTTGTTGAAATTGCAAGTCCAAAATTCTGATCTCTCACGCAACTCTCTGACTCTAAATGTTCAATTGCTCTCTCTCGCACATAGCTATCTGACTCTGAATTTTTAATCACTCTCTCTCTCTCTCAACTCTCAAGTCCACTCCACTCGACCTAATTAGTAATCTCTCTCTCTGTTAGCGAGTCAGAGACGCTAAATCTAATCGGCATCGCTCTCTCTCCGCCCTGGGTTTATCTAGTACCCAATTAGCTAATGTGTTGAACCCAATAAGATATTTGAACTTGATTCCTACCCCTCTCTCGGCATAAATTCTGCATCCGCCCATATATAATTAAATGTTAGGTGTAAAAATGTAACGCTGTGACCACAACACAACACGCAAACCAATCACGTGTCACAACTCTCATGTTCCGTAATGTGTTCATTTACATAACCATCGTTTATAAAAAATGACACGACATAACACAACACACAAATCAACTTAATCATGATATGATACATCATGACACAACACATCACACGGCGAGTCACGACAAATGATTGCGTAATGTGACCTAACTTCATAATTCAAATTTCGGATGATAATTTTGCTTTTATCCGTAAATTTTCTGACAACATCATTTCTTTATTTTTATATTTTTTAATAAATTAATTGTTTGACAACACCACTTCTTTATTTTTATTGTTTGATATATTTTTTTACTCAAACAAATTTAAATTTTGAAAGAATAGTTAAACGTAATCAAACGTGCTCAACGTGATTAAATAACACGTCACATTTGATTACCGTGTAACTAACGTAGCGTGGTTACTTTTGGCAGTTTTTTATCATGACATGTAGTGACATGACATGTCACAACACGGTATGAATTTAAATAGAGACGGCAGATTTGCTACTAAATTATAGGAATTAATTGACTTCTATCATTTAAAAAAAAGAATTACTTGTATGATATTTTCTTTTAATGCACGAGTTACCCATCTATAGGGTGGGAAAAATGGCACGGCGGAGCCGGCTTCGTCACAGAACGGTACGGAATGGCATGGTATGCGTGTCAGTTACGTGCCGTGACTTACGTGTCCCATGCCGTGACCATTCACGTGTCGTGTTCATCTTTTGAAACTTTGGCACGGCACGGCACGTAGTCACGTGTAATTAGGACCATTAGATATTGATTAAATGGTGAATCTTGAATAAACTAACCTAAATTATAATTAAATAGTCATGCAAGTCACGTATGGTCACGGCACATTTAGGCACGGCGTGACTCACGTGGCGTGACCATTCGCGTGCCGTGACTACCTCTTGACATTTTGGTCACAGCACGGCACGACACGTGAAAAATTAACTTGGTCACAGTACGACACGGTACGATATCAAAGTTACGACGTGACGTGACTAACACGGCACGTTTTTTCCACTCTACCCATCTATACTGTTGACCTTCATTGATGTGGTTTTTACATCCCCATTTATTTATTTGTTTGCCAACTCACTTGAGGCCTTGAGGGGAAATTCATATCACCTAAGGTAACTCAAATTTTGGGTTTCGATCTGGACCGTTCAATCTGTTTTGACACAAAATATAAAAGAGGTCCGTGCATTTCACCCGGATTGGTCATGATTCTGATTGTATGATCCGAATCCAAACTCAAATTTTGAGTTACCTCAGAGGATCCGAATTCTGTGAAATTGTGAATGAACTATCGGTATTTAATTAACTCAATTGACTAAATAATAGAAAAGGAAATATATTTAAAACATGATATACTTTTCAGTCAGATAAAGTCTTATTTGGAAAGAACATTAATACATTATTGACCTTTTCTTTTTAGCATATCGATTATTTTTAAAATCCAAGATATTTTCTCTCTCCTCGATGCCATTAAATTAATCTTATTGACCAAATGATAAAAAAATGGAATATATTAAACCACGATATACTTAATTAGTCAGACAAAATCTTATCTAGAATAATTTTCTTTGACCTTTTCTTTTGAGCATAATAATTCAAATTTTTTTTTTATAAAACATAATTAATTTTTTTTTTTTTATAAAACCAATATGATTATTTTTTTTTACAAAAATCATAAGAACTGAAATGTTATTTTGGTCCGAATATTTTTTTTTCCGGACCAAAATGGCAATTCAGTTCGAAGTGATTTTACAGTTAGACCTCTATTTTTATCTCCACAATTACATATTTGTTAGGAATTCAGAGTAGGTCCGATGCCCATGGACCTACTTTGGTTCGATGGATGTGATGACCATCCGATCAGCATCAAGATTCGTGTACTCTGCATCAAAATCCGTGTGAATATGTATCAATTTCCGTGCGCACAGATTCAATGCATCGGACCTACTCCTATCTCATCTGTTAGACCCCTATTTTGAATAAACGAGTACCCCTGCGGCCCCGCCGAAGGAGATAAAATACTTCCACAGTTTAGAAGATCCGTTTTGAGATTCGTATCAGATTAAAACGGACGACTCGGATGTCATTCTACAAGGTCAGGTATTGCATTGGATCTGAATTCAATTGAATTTGACATATTCCCAGCATTTAATATTGGGCGCATCTTAGTCAAGATGTGACATTCATTATATATTTGTCGCTTAGTGTGTTCTGTTAGCTGTAGAAACTGTCAGTCTTTCCAGATAGCTGAAATTCACAAGAGCCCCTCTTAAAAGTACTTTATTACACTTTTTTTTTTTGAAGTCCTCATTTTTAATTTAATCGTACGACTTTTAAAAACAGTATTTTATTAAGTATTCTAGATTTTTTTTGCTCATTTGTTTTTATTTATGTTGGAAAATTTTGAAATACTAACAAACCACTTTTTCTTTGTCAATGAATATTTTGACAGTTTGAAAATAATTTCTAAAAAAAATAAAAAAAATAAAATTTTATTATAACAAAACACACACAAAAATCTCATCATATTTTATAAACATGATATACAATAATATAAATCATATCTATAATATTGAATATTCTATTTATAATTTATTTTTAAAATTTCTCAAAATAAAAATTACCAAGTGATCTCTCCTCAATTTTTGTTATTTTTAATTAAAATGGCCGGATTCAATACGATCAGGTGAAAACTAACATCTTTGGAATTATCAAACTAACAGTCAAATAGTAAGACAAAGGTTCTTAGTCTTAGGAGTGTATCTGAGTTTGTGCAATATAAAATGTTAAGTAGGTTCTAAATAAAAAAGGGACACTTTTTTATTCCGTGAGCAACCTCGTAATATCTTTCTTCCTTATGTATTACTATTATGAGATAGGAGTAGGTCCGATGGGCATCGGACCTTGAGTTAGGTTCAATTAGCTCTATCACCGTATGATTAGCATCAAGATCTATGCTCACGGAAATTGATACAGTCTTACACGGATTTTGATGCAGAACACACGAATCTAGATGCAAATCGGATGGTCATCACACCCATCAAACCAAGGTAGGTCCGATGGGCATCGGACCTACTCTCATTCCTACTAGTATATATGCTGTCGGGCCCACGAGCCGAAACAACATTCTTTCCACATGACCCTCTCCATTATTCGGATACGACCCTGTAATTCCTGTCATAAATTACCCTCTGGTCCCGCAAAATTGAATTTTTCGACAGTTTTCTCCGTAGTCATACACTCATCCCAAAAAGTTTTGTTACTATTTTGTAAGAATGATTTTGGAAGGGTGGGTCTGTTATATTTTGCTAAGTCGGGGACTATTAAACATACCCTGTAATTTATTCACCCAACCATCACCATCGCATGCCTTCCTCTCCACTTTTCCCTCTCATTTTGGTTCTCCTGAATCAAAATCCAGTTCTTAACAAAAGTTTAAATTTGGGATCTATAAACGCCATTTGGTTCCTTGCTTTGCCGAGGCATCGAGAGAAAAGATACAGTGATTTTGTCGATTATTTGGGCTCTTTCTCAAGTCATGCTTTCCTTCTCCCTGCGATTTTAATCTATTATCATCGACGCGTTGGATGTACTCTCCGCATTTTATGTAGACAGCAAATCCGTGGTGAGAATTTGAGTTTAATTCAGATCGTACATGAACTAAGACCGATTATTATTTTTATTTTATTTTATTTTTTGTTTCCGTCGATTTTTCTACATTTGCACGAATTCGTTATTTTTTATGCATCTTCCTAACTTAAAATTGCTTGTTGAAAATATTTAATTTGATCATCTAGCACATGCTTGTCTGTTCAACTTTGATCACCTTTTTGCATTTTGATTGCTAATATAATTTTATATTTAATTTGATCTTCTAGCTCATACCATCGCCTTCTATGAACACTTCTGGTAAAATTTTAGGTGAATAGAAATGAAAATGTATTCCATCCTATAATTTTTCAGCTACTAAATTTATAAACGCTGAATGTTCGAAACTCAATTCCGTGGGCAATAAAGTTTACGGATTATGCCTGCTTCTCGTCTTCTCATCATCCTTTATTTATTAGTGGCGTTAATTATTCCGTATTAAAAACGTGGTTTGGACAAGGAAAGCCAAAAGAAAGAGGAAAGCTAAATTAGGGACATAGAAATAGTGGGAAATTAAGAACATTTAAAGGATGTGATTATATTATTTATTCTGCTAATATAACAAAAGAAACAATTTTTTTTGGAAATAAGCAGTAATTCTGAGGATTGTTGTTTTTAGGAATTAGAGATAATCAAAATAGAAGCCTGAGATAACTACAAATGTGTCATGCTTGTCTGTCTAAAGTGGCAACTCAAGATATTGAAATTTCCTGCAACTGCAGTTGCGGTAACTCATTTTGCTTCACGTGCGATATGATGGAGCATGCTGGCGTGGAATCACCAGAATCAGATGACAGTACTCCTTACGACACTCCTCTTACAAGCCCAAGCTCCTCTTCTGGTTATGAGAGTTGTCTTTCATTTTTTGGTACGTTTCAACTCAATGTTTGGAATTTCTCATCACTAAACAGCTAGATATGTTTTTTATATACCAAGGAAAAATTCTGACATGTAGTGAGAAAAGAAAATCAAGTGTCTGTACCTATGTTTGAGTGGTACCATCTTAAAATGAAGCCTGAGATAATTGGCTTACCGTTTATAAATTTAAAAGCCAAATAATAATGAACTAGAGCTATGTTTACGGGTGGAATTAAGAGGATAACTCTTATCACTACTTTTACATGGGATAATAGCTATTACCTTTTCACTTACTTTATCCTACTTCCAAGCTCGTCATAAAAGTTTTATCTCACTGAACTAATACTAGATTCCTTTCATTTTTCCTCCTTTGCAGATGATCTCCCATTTTCTGACGGAGATACTGATATGAGGTAAGAAATTTGAATCATTTTAATTCACCTGTTGTTTATTTGTTTATAATTTTATATTATCAAAAAGAAGTTTATAAAGCCTTTTTATTTTAATTTCTAGCTGCTTTGCATTAATACAAATGTCTGTTAAATTTTGTAGTGATGGAGGCCAAGATTTGTTCGCTGATGAGAAAATTGAAGAATTACCAGGTGATTCTTACATGGTACCATCTGGTACGGAGGTCTCGAAAGATGAAACTATTTCTCAGGTATCACCTGAGATGATTGAAATAGACAACACGTCTGAAGGTCTTTTGACAAAAGACACTGGCATGGAGCTCATACACACTAGTATGCCTAGTAATGAGAATGAAGATTTGCACAAAGACACTGGAAAATTCAAACTGTGCAACTATGTATTAACAGAGGGTGACGCCATTTGTAATTTGGAAAGAGGCACAGGTGCCAACCCCTTGCATATAACCATACCTAAAAGTGGGGAAATCGATAAATCTGAGCAGCATGAAGGTGCCTGCATCGAAAATGGTGCCTTCTCTGCTTCTGGGGAGATTGATACCAATTCTTTTCTGAAGAAGAATATTACCGCATATTTAGAGGAGAAACTTTCCACTTTTCAGTTGTTGGAAGATCGTACCGAGCCCCCACCCAAAATTGTTTCAGAAAATGAGGCTATCATTAAACCTTTGCCCGATGAAATTGAGAAGGGGGAGGAATTATCTGATAATGAAAATTTACCTGGATGTACTACTGTGATTGAAAGCTCTGAAGGCACCACGCTCTCTCTAGAATATGTTGGCAGTGAAACCTCTGATGCGATCACTAAAATCAAACCAGGTATATCAACAGAAGTTGGTATCAATATACCTTTAGAAGATGGTACTCATCCTCCAGATGATATCGGCATAACAAATTTTAAAGGTATCCTCCCAGAAGAAGGCAGCGCAACTTCTTGTTTACAAGTTGGCACCGAACCCTCTAATGTATGTATATGCGACACTAAAGATGGTTCTTCCTCATCAGTAAGTACTGAAATTCTAGTGGAACACATTGAAAACATATCTTTAGGCAGCATTTGCACCAATACTGATATGGCTCTCTTGCCTCATGATGCTTGTGAGAAAAAACACAACAATGAAGAAAATTCTCTCTCATCATCAGGAAGTACTGAAATTTCAGTGTTAAATATTGAAAATGATGCTGCTTTCGTGCCCAAGCCAGTGGAGTACATACTCCCTGAACCACTCATATCCAATTTTGGCACCGATCCTGACATGTGGGCCCCGCCTGAACTAGTTGAGAATGAAACTCAATTAGAAAGTGAAGCTGTTGAAGAAGAAAAAGAGGACAAGATTAAATATGGAATGAATCCGTTGCAACCCAATTTTGAGGATGAAGTGAACGAGAAGACAATGGTGGAGATCATGAATGCTGAGTTCAAACGGCTGTTGAAGCGATTTATGGTGGCAGAGGGATTTTCTGTGCCGGCTGAGGCTGGAGATGAGGGTGCACCTGACAGCTGGCTTAGGGTTTTGCGCTTATTGTCTTGGCAAGCTGCTCTGCTGATCAAACCTGATTTGGTGGCTGGCAAGGAAATGGATCCAAGTTTGTATGTTAAAGTAAAGTGCATTGCTTCTGGTACCCGCATTCAAAGGTTGGCCTTTACTCTGTATATTTTTCTTTCACATGGTAACTGTTGTACCTGGAAAATAGGTTCATTCATGTTTTTCAGAAGGATTATCATTCTACCTGGTACTGCTCAAATTATTTCTTAGGTATATCTGCATTTATGCTTCCATTATATGTGATAATAAACGCCCCACTTTATCTTAATTAGTTAACTAAGGTGTGACAGAGCCAACAACTAAGCACCAAAAAATAATAATTATGGGTTACCTGGGAATTAGTTGCATACCAGCCGGTACCTCTAGTTTATCCATACAACAATTGCCATTTTATGCTTCCATAACATGTGATAATAAACGCCCCATTTTATCTTAATTAGTTAACTAAGGTGTGACGGAGCCAACAACTAAGCACCAAAAAATAATAATTATGGGTTACCTGGGAATTAGTTGCATACCAGCCGGTACCTCTAGTTTACCCGTACAAGAATTGCCATGCTACTCAGAATTGTTAATTATATTGGGCGTCTGGCCCTGATACCTGATATTCATTTAAAATGGAAATTTATTTGTTAATAGAAGTTTTTGGTTGCAGTGAAGTGATAGATGGTTTGGTTTTTAAAAAGAGTGCGGCCCACAAGCACATGCCAACCCGCATTATAAATCCTAGATTGCTTCTTCTTCACGAAGTGCTTGATCATTCCGTTTCCGGTTTGTCATCCATCCGCTCTATGGAACATGTGGGTCCTACATCTATTACATTTTTTTCGTCATTTTTCAATAACATTTTCCTATTTTTTCCTGGGAAATTTCATTTGTTTCTCAGTATCTGAAGTAACTTTTGAGATATTGAATCTAAAAATAATCCATATGATATTCTGCATTATTGATAATTGTACTTGAACATCTTTACTCCAAGCCTCATACTTTAGCTCGTCTTTACATAGTTCTGCTGACTGGTGCATGAAATACGAGCTGTTATATGTGGTACTTGTTCCAAAAAAGAAATATGTCAGAAATAACAATTAAATATAACTAAACGTTAAATCCAAATAAAAACCAAGTTTGAAACTGAGTAGCCACAAGAATATGAAATATATATATTTTTTGTTATTTCACTATCAGCTCATTCTGCTGCCTTTTTATCTAATTCTTATTTTGTACGAACCAGGACCAAGATGTTTTGGAGAAATCAATCAAAAACATGCTTGATACATGTCAACCCAACATAATACTGGTTGAGAAAGCTGCTTCAAGAGAGGCGCAAGAGCTTCTTAGAAAGCAGGGCATTACCCTAGTTCTTGACATGAAGCCTTACCGAATGGAGAGGATTGTGCGCTGCACTGGGTCCAAAGTGGTCTCTTTAGGCGAGGCTCTGATAAGGCCTGATGTTGTAAGAGAATGTGATAATTTTCGAATTGAGAAATTTGTGGAGGATATTAACAGCGAAGGGAAGAAATCCAGCAAGAATTTGTTGTTTTTAGAGGGTTTACCTAAACCTTTGGGCTGTACAGTAAGTACATGTCATCTCATTAGTTATCTTAAAATTTCATTGTTACTTTTTACTTATTGCAGTTTATGGGAGGGTTGCTGTGGCTCTCGTGTGGCTTATTTTAGTTCATATTGTTAATTTTCACGTCATCTCATTGGTCCAATGTTTGTTGATGAACAGTACTATCCTATAAAAATAACGCAACAATAATACTCTTTTATCTCAGTTTTCTGAGTGATGTGGTGCTTAACTGCTGAAACAATAAGGGTTTGTTCAAGTACTGGTACGTACCAGAATGTTCATGCAGTGGATTGAATAGTGCTCCGTGGCTTAACAGTTTCACCTGTTTTCAGGGAAACAACATGATATTTATGTAAAAGTAATCTCCTGTTGCAATCTCATGACCCAAATTGTTTTCTCCCAATAGATACTGCTAAGAGGTGCAGACATTGAAGAACTCAAGAGAATCAAGCGGGTACTTCACTATGCAGTCTTTGCCGCACACCATCTTGTTCGTGTAACATCTTTCCTCTCGGATCAAAGACTGTTGGCAACTTGCAAAAATGCTCTCACAAAACAAAACTCTCTTATAATTTCCCCTGAACCTGAGCCCATATCTCCTTCTAGAAGTTTCACCTCTGACAGCTCCACTGATAGCAGTACCCTGTCACAAGACCTGGACATCCCTATTTCTGATGAAGAATTACCTTTAACTCTCGCTGATATACCACTTCGTACTGATTCTACCTCACCGGATTTGGATCCTGCTGAGACTCTAAATGGGAGAATTGAAGAAACTGAAATAGAGACGGTTAAGAATGGCGAAATTAGAATCGTTGCTGATCCAGAGAAAGAGAGAGAGGATGCAAAGGGCCCACATAGTGCTTTGATCATAGTGTCTTCTCGAAATATTGTAAAGCATACAATATGTGAGGAGAGACATGTGTCGCGAATAAATTACTATGGTAATTCTGACACGACGCTTGGAACTCAGCTAACAGACGTATTCCTCAATGAGGTAGTTTTCTTTTCACTTTCTCTCAAGCTCATTACCTTTCTACTTGGCACATGTTTCAATAGTTATATCATATGTAAAACATAAGATAATGAAAAGATTCTGCATTTTGCTTATTGGCACTAGATCATGACATGTGATAGCAAATTACACCCATATGATTGCATGTATAATTAGTGCTATAAATTTATAATATAGTTAAAAATTTGTCAGATGCATAGGTGCTCAGTATGCGGAGATGCACCAGAGGCACACTTGTATGTGTACACGCACCAAAACGGGCGCATAACAGTTCTAGTGACAAGCTTGCCTCCCAAGCTGGACCTCTCCAGTAAAACCTCTAAAGACCAAGACAAGATATGGATGTGGACCAGGTGCTGGAGTTGCAAGAAAGAGAATAGGCCAGCGGGCCCTGCTGTGAGATTTATCGTGTCAGACTCAGCACGCAGTATTTCTTTTGTGAAGTTTCTTGAATTGAGTTTTTCGAGGTACTTGCCTGGGACAAAGTTGCCATGTGGCCATCTGATGTACCGTGATGGGTTGCGTTTCTTTGGGTAAGTCTAGGCTTTTCTTTTTTTGTTGTATTTTTGTTTTGAGTGAGGATATGGTACTTGCATAGTGCGGATTAGTCCGTACTATGGAACAATATCTCCGTTTTTAAGGTCCAAACAGTCTATCTGAACTGTTTAACATGATTTCCATATGAAAATGTACTCGCAGATCAAATTTTACATTTTTTATAATTTGTATTTCTTAAGATATGTAGAAAATCACTTGATCTAAAAATTATAAACCATTCAAAAGTAGTGATTTTCTACCTATAATAAAAAATACTAAAATAATTCTAAAAAAATATAAAATTATGTCTACAAGTATATTTTGATATGGAGATCATGTTGAACACTTCAGATTGATTATTTCAACTTTGAAAACGAAAACATTGATCCATAGTACGGACCAATCCGCACTATGCATAGTACCATAGCCTCACTTTTTTTTCTTCTAAAATCTAAAGAGAAAAGTTTGATTTTGGTCCCTGAACTGTTTGATTTGGTTCAATTAAGCCCCAGAACTTGCATTTGTTCAATCAGTCCCCTGAACTATTGAGTTTGGTTCAATATGCCCCTTCCGTTGACGTTAAGTTTTCCCTTACTTGATTTGTAAGCTATTTACTTGTAGAACCATTTACATTTTTACACTTATTTTCTTGTTTGTTTTAAATTTGTTTGCCCAGCATGGGTTCGAAAGTTGCAATGCTGAGATATACACCAGTTGAAGTATATGAAGCATGTAAACCGCCAGCTATGTTGGAGTTTCATGATCCTAATAGCCTTGATTGGCTTCAGAAAGAAGCCCTACTCGTATGTTCTCTCTCTCTCTCCCTCCCTTGCTCTTTGTGCTTAACTAAAAGTTTGAGTTCAGTCCTATACAAGAAATGTAACAAGGACGTTGCGATAAAACCAAATATCTCAGTTTTTTCTTAGATAGAAACCAACATTTTCTCATATTTGTTCTAAGCCCAACATTTTTTTGCACTATTACAAATGACTTATGTGTTAAATTATTGTGACTGTATCGCATACATTAGTTGTTGATAATTTCACTCTTTAGCTCCATGGAAGTATGTACATTTTTTTGCCTAAGGCCCAATTGAAGTAAAACCCAAACAAACAAAGTTAAATATTGGGATTCCATTTTATTTTAACTAAAAGGAAAAGCCAGTCTAGTCTTTTTTCTAAGGGACATGACCATAATTTCAGCTGTCGTGTGCTATTTTCAAATAAGCGCAGTGATTACAGGTGAGAAATGTTGGACATGTTTTGCAATTATGGTTAGATATTTGCTCTGGTTTGCAAATGAAACCAACAACATGTGTTGCCAAAGATATCTAGTTACAAATTAAAATGCAGCTCTGACGCTGCAGTCTTCTCATTATCATTTGTGTGTGTATAATTCTTCTTGCTTCTTACCTTTTCCATTTGAAGGTAAATGAGAAGCGGTTGCTACTTTTCTCTGAGGTCAAACGCATTTCAGAAGAATTGAAACAAAAATATACAACTGATACTGCTTTGGGAGCGATTTCTGACGATTCAGTATTGTTGATGGCTCAGGAGACAGAAGCTCAAATTGAGGTTTGTTTTTCTTATGGGTTAAGATTCATTGACAATAAGTTAACTTGACAATCTTGATAATTGCGGCATTTGACATATAAATTTGCCTACATTTGGAATGTTTTCTGTACTATATGAATATCATACAAATGAAAAATAATTAATGTGATGTAAGTTTTACCATTCAAATGATTTGGAATTAACAACAGTCCATATTAAGTAACATTCAATTTACACAAGATTTGATATATGACCAATCTATAAGGTTAACAATATGTCTACTTTTCTTATTATTTTTGAGAAATATTGTCAAATTGTCAAGTCAATCCATTGTCACTGTATCAAATGAGGCCTATGTGTTTTAATAAGGAGAGCTTGCATATAGTTGTTGTTTAATATTCTTGTTGTAAATGCAGGTGTCTCTACCAAAGCCCAGGGATTCTGCCAATAAAATTAATAAGAAACCAGATCTGGCTGTTCAGGATATTCTAAGTTTGAATTGGTTACACCAGACATTACTTCTTGAGACTTACGTGTGGGACTGCCGCCTCAGTCACCTCTTTCGCTCCTTGCCTCTAAATCAAGAAAAACACCCTACTTGTTCCAACAATTCAGAAGAAAAACCGGTGGAATATCGTGCCACTTCAGAAATTCTTGACCCAGCAAATACCAGTGGTAAGGTTTCTGATGAACCACCCTTCTCCAGTGAGATCCATAGTCTCGAGATAGTACCAGTATCAGAAGAATCCTTGTTGGAAACAACATTATCAGACTCAGAACGAATACCAGAATCTGACGTGTCAGGCTCTGTTTTATCCCTGGATGTCACTCATTCCACATCCCAAGACAGAGATGACTGGATTTGGGCCCCATTTTCCAATCTGCTAATGTCTTATAGAAAAGAACTTCAAGTTGGATTCTTGGAAAGGTTTAATCAGATAAACAGATACATACCTCATCACCTACCCCAAATCCAGAACCAAAAATCGGATTCAGAACCAGAACGGCAGTTTATTGTGGGTCCCGGTGGAAATGTTCTCTCAGTTTCAGAGGATGAGGTTTCAAGCTTAATTGCATATTCTCTATGTAAATCTGAGGAAAATAGAATAAACAAGGTGGAACCAGAGCTCGATTCATCAGTTTTGTTGAATGCCATGTTATCACTACCGCCAGAAGAGTTTTTAGTGGCTTGTAAGCCTTTGCACCAAGAATTTTCTATTGGAAAAGGAGACCCTCTCTCTCTAAAGGGAAAATATACCGTTAAATGTGCGTATGCAGAGCAGTTTTATGATCTTAGAAAGAAGTGTTGCCCGTCAGAAATTATGTATATAGGTTCACTGAGTCGTTGCAAGAGGTGGGATGCACAAGGGGGGAAAACCAAGGCCTTTTTCTCAAAAACAATGGATGATAGATTTATCATAAAGGAGATTAAGAAAATTGAATATCATTCGTTTCTGAAATTTGCACCACATTATTTCAATTACATGTCTGAATCTGTTGAAAAAGGGAACCAGTCGTGCCTTGCCAAGATTCTAGGAATTTATGAGGTCAGTTTGTCTTTCTTGTGTGTGTGCGCTGCGTAATACCCTATTATGGTTGTTTTTCTACTGGTATGCAGAACTTTACTCACCGGATGTGTATTGTATGATGAGTGAGGCTATGGTACTGTGCATAGCACAGATTGGTTCGTACTATGGATTGATATCTTTGTTTTACATGGTCTCCATATGAGATGGTTTTACATGGTCACCTTATGAGATTGTACTTGCAGACTAAATTTTACATTTTTAGAATTTTTTTACTATTTTTTTAGATAGGTAGAAAATCACTACTTTTGAATGGTCTAGAATTTTTAGATCAATTGATTTTCTACCTATCTAAAAAAATTGTAAAAAAATAGTAAAAAAATGTAAAATTTGTTTTACAAGTGCATTTTCATATGGAGATTATGTTGAAAGGTTCAGATCAACTGTTTGGACTTCGAAAAGGAAGATATTGATCCATAGTACGGACCAACCCGCGCCATGCATAGTACCATAGCCTCCCTCTTGTATCATACCATTATCATACTACTATTTCCAGGTGCTGAAACAAACCAATACAAAGCTAGCTATATTTTCTGGTACCAGTTTAGACCTGGTAATATAATGATGTCAGTCTGGCATGTCCTTGACTGCTGAGATATCGAATTCCTATTTGCTAATGAATTATTTCCAATTCTTTTTACAGATAGTGGAAAATAAAAACGGGAAAGAGACTCGAATGGATTTAATGGTGATGGAAAATCTTCTATATGGGCGCCATTTGTCACGCACATATGATCTCAAGGGAGCCATATTCGCACGACATGTTGTGGGTTCTAGTTCTTCTACTTTCTTGGATCAAAATTTCATAGAGGACATGCGGGAATGCCCAATCTATCTTTCCCAAAGGACAAAGAAGCTATTTGAGCGTGCCATCTGGAATGACACTTCTTTTTTGACGGTATGCATAATGTACCATTAAACATCCAATTTCTTTTTTGATGTCTTTTATTAATTTATTTTTCGGCCTAAACATCCAATTTAATGCTGACCAGATGTATTTCATGTGTGATACCTTGCTGGTGGTCAGGACTAACTATCTGATTTACTTTTTATTTTATTTTTCCCTTTTTCAGTCAATTAATGTTATGGATTATTCGTTGCTGCTTGGAGTAGATAGAGAAAATCGAGCAATAGTTTTTGGGATAATAGATTATCTTAGGCAATATACCTGGGACAAACAGCTTGAGACCTGGGTTAAATCTTCTCTTGTGGTCCCAAAAAACGAGTTACCTACCGTAATTTCACCGAAAGAGTACAAGAAGAGATTTCGTAAATTCATGCAACAATATGTCCTCACTGTCCCAGATGGGTGGGGCTCGGAGATGGTTAACAGCCCCTGGATTGTATCCTAGAATTTTGCATTATTTTTTGGCTAGAGTTGGCAGAGTCATGTAGATAGGTGGCATTCTTTTAATTGGTTCCATGAAATTTGCAATTTTTTTTGGCGAATTTCCAGCAAGTCCAAGTTTTGCTCTTCCCCTTCTTTTATCGATTTTCTTTGTTTGATATATCGAGCTTATTGTTGCTATTGTAATTTGTTAGTAATGTTATTAGTAATTGCAATTCAATTGTCAGATATAAAATGTTGGTTTGCTGAGCATCTTACAATTATTTTTTGAATATCAGATGAGAGTCAAAATTATTAAATCATCTTTATTACGAATACTAAATTTTGTACTTACGACCTGTGTATAGAAGATGTATTTTAGTCAAACATACTAGTAGTGGCGAAGGGAGATGGAGGTGAGCAGGGTTATCGACTATACTCAAATTAGAAAATTCCGTTGATATTTATGTATTTTCTAATAGAAATTGCTATGCGTTTGTAATTTAGTATACACTTGAGACCACTGATCTATGACTCCATATCTGCCACTGCATGGATAATTGGCTAAGGAATTTATATTTTATAATATAAATTGTTGAGTGTTCAAATGTCTTCATTTTTTGTTTCTTCATTGTACTCAACTTTTTAAGTTTCTAATAACAAAATTTTTAGAACTTATTTGTCAAAATAAAGATGTGTTCTACATTATTTTCTCTATATATGCACATAAAAAATGTATCACTTTTCAATTTTATTTTTATATGAGTCAATAAGTTAAAAAACCAACGTTCATAATTAATTCATATCAATATCTTTTTGCAAACTCTTGATACCAATCAAAATAAAATCAAAATGTTGTAATCTTTTATATGCGCGTAGAGAATATGATATAGATCAAATTTAATGGTTTTAGTTTGATATTTGAATTTTAAATTTTAAATGTTGTAATCTTTGTGGGTGCGTAGAGAATATGATATTCTCTAAAATCAAAATGTTGTAATCTTTGTGGGTGCAACAGCTGAAAGGGAAATACCTACCACGTAGCGATCTCTGGCACAGCAAGCGAGGCTCGAGGTGTACAGCTTTCTGGAGGGGTATCATGGCTCTGAGACAACCTACAACCCTTGGTTACCTGGAACATTAGAGATGGGAGGTCCTGTACTATTTTTGCCCAACCATGGTTTCCCCAAGCTCTGACGCACTTGCCTCAAAATCAGGCTGATAGACGCACCACGGTTAATCACCTGGTAGATGAGGAATCAGGTAACTGGAACATTGACTTAATCTCTGGTAGATTTGGTTACGCGGCTACCATGTCAATAGTGTCAGAAATCAGACCTCCTTGTGATAATAGGGGTCCTGATAAGTTAATTTTCACACCCAACACAGATGGTCGATTTTCAGTTAAAAAGGCTTATGCAAAACTGCTTGATCAACACTTACTGATACAAGGGGGAAGGCAAGGAGATGGGCAGCAGCAGTTATCGAGATTATGGAAACACATTTGGCAACAGGGGGAAATGCCTCCTAGAATCCGACACTTCCTCTGGAAGCTGGCACACGGAGCAATTCCTCTAGGTAAAACCATGACTACAAGGCTGAAAAGAGGCAATCCAAATTGCGAAATGTGCGGACAGCTTGAGGATGAAATGCACATGTCGTTCCAGTGTCCGTTTTCTCGAGCCTGCTGGTTTGCGGGCACCTTGGCGATTAAATCGGAGGCTTTTAACACCACAATTCGGGAGTCCTTACTCCAGCTCATTGAGCTGGTACCGCCTGACTTGTGGCAGGAAGTGGAAGTAACATTGTGGTCCATTTGGCGGTGAAGAAATGATATGGCGTTCCAAGCAAAAGTTCCTTCTTTTCAGTCTTTCAATACCTACAGCGCGCTAATTCGAACAGAGACCATGCTTGCTGGTACAAAGGCCATCACTCCACGCAATACCTCAGGTACTGATTCACTAACTCCATGCCAAAACTCCTAATCACTGGTTTGCCATGTAGATGGCTCTTGGCTGGGGGGCTGGATGGGAGGGATAGGGTTTGTGTTTAAAAGAAATGGTGAACTGATTGTTTACAAATCAACAAGGGCTCTGATATGTTTGCCCTCCAGGCGGAGGCAATTGACTATGCAATCTCTGAAGGTATCACTGAATGATGTTTCAACACTGATTGCTTGAACCTAGCTGAAGCATGTGTTGCACTTGCACATAACCCCCCAATTGAGGTTGATTGGAGAGCTCACCAAGAGATCTTTCAAATCTGGAAAAAATTGAAGTGGAATAGGGGGTTCTCGTGCTGCCATGAGGGAAGAGAGCACAATGGCTTGGCTGATTTTCTGGCAAAAAGAGGCTCAACTACTGGGGAAGATTGTTCTGGCTTCACTTTTCCCATATTACCCTCATGTCCGATAGATTAGTTTTCCTTTACTGGTAATTATAGCATTGGAGTCTAAAAACAGGATGTTTATATTCCTATCTCTTAGTTTGTAATAGGGAAAGAATGCTGCGTTGGTTGTTTTTCTGTTTTCGCATAGTTGTAATTGGAGGCCTAAGGGCATGAATTAATAATAAAAAAAAATATTCATAGTACTCTTTGGAAAAA
Source organism: Carex kokanica (assembly GCA_025461125.1). Taxonomy (NCBI): domain Eukaryota; kingdom Viridiplantae; phylum Streptophyta; class Magnoliopsida; order Poales; family Cyperaceae; genus Carex; species Carex kokanica. The sequence continues at coordinate 561,105 of JAJGRX010000210.1, forward strand.
ATAAAAGCATCTATATACCCGAATAATTTAAAACCGCATAAGCACTTTTGGGAGTGAAAGTGATATTGGAATATCATATATAAGCATATTATAGCATATTGTTCATTTTAAATAAGATATTCATCAACGCAAGAAGGCACAAAAATGCCCAAAATGTTACCCACACCACCAAATTTGAGAGAGCGGATTTTAAATCGGCCGCGCCATGTAAAATTTAAATTGTACTTGTTTATACAAAATTTTAGATGCATGATTTGTCCAATTAATATTTTCAGATGAAGTGTTAGCATTAATATATTAGCAAAATTCAATTTCACCATCAAATTTCATCTACAAGTACCACAATATATCACCATTTTTCTTTTCCAAAATATCTTACTCTCTCAAGCTCAATTTTTGTTTCTTGGGTACGGAAATAATTTTTCAAGCATTTATATATTCGACCAAAACAAGTTGAAAAATATCTCAAAAAATTGGTAGGTTTCACTAGTACTTGCGTTGCAAATTCTGAGCCCAGCCCGCAATCAGCCCCATTTGGCCCGTTCCAGCCCGTTATGGAGGACCGGACGCCTAACATAATCCGTAAACCCAACCCCTTTATCTATCCCCCATTCCGAATTCAGATCCAGTGAAGTAACTCAAAAATTGGGTTTTGGATCGGGACCGTTCGATTCGAATCCGTGACCATCCAACTAAAATGGAGCGCACGCATCCCGAGAGACAGGATCGAATTCCAAAGCGATCTCAAGCGACGGATTCAATTTGGACGGTCCCGATCCAAAAACCCAAAAATTGAGTTACTTTAGGGGGATCGGCATTCCCCGGGTAGTGAACAAGTATGGGACTATGGGGTAGGCCCACCAGAGATTCGTTGCAATAATTGGAACAAGAGGTCAAGATAAGTCAAAAACATAGGTCAGCAAACAATATATCCAAACAAAGAATTACAGCTTGCATAGCGGTGCTATCCTATCCTGTACAATGAAACATTCTTTGTATGAAGACATCATGGACACGTGTCGTATTCTGTCTGGATTCAATATGCGTATTTTTGTTCTCTAGAAGCAGACAATCCGCAATAGATGCTGACATCATTGTCTACGTTTCAAACTACGGCGCACAGCCATACATGAATCCAAGCGACTGTTGCACGAATAGAGCATACAGTACCGTACCACTCATTATCTGCCACGTGAAATTTTGCTTGCTCTCGTCGGTCTATCATGTTTTTTACCCGAATCTCAATCCAGGTTCTCAGATTCTGGAACAACAATATTGTCGAGTGAACCTGGACCTACGAGAGGCAATATACCGTCAGAAAGAATAAACGGTTAGTAATACAAGTAGAATGAATAATTACAGTACATTTGGAATTAGTCGTAAAATTTTACATTTAGATCAGAATATACCCTCATATTTAAATCTAAAAGATAAGATATAAAAAAACGTGACGGATTCATTTGGAATTAGTCGTGCAGATATATCTCTTTAGTTTTATAAGGAAGTTTTTAAGATATATATATATGTATGTAGAGTAGAACTAGGGTGCTCCTAAGCTCACCAAGTCCTTTTGTGAGCGCGACTCTAAAACCTATCGAATTGACTTCAAATGATATTTTCAAACCGTTAGATGTTCAATCTATATTAAAATGTGCTTGGAGACCAAATTTTACATTTTTTGGAATTTTTTTACTATTTATTAAGATGGTTTGAAAATCGTTGTTTTCCAATGGTGCAGAATTTTAATAAAAACAGCGATTTTCAAACCATCTTAATAAATAGTAAAAAAATTTCAAAAAATGTAAAATTTGGTCTCCAAGCACATTTTAATATAGATTGAACATCTAACGGTTTGAAAATGTCGTTTGAAGTCAATTCGATAGGTTTTGGAGTCGCGCTCACGAAGGACTTGGTGAGCTTAGGAGCACCCTAGTTCTACTCACGTATGTATGTATGAATTTTAAAACAAACAAACGTGACGGATTCATCCTGAAATGTAGCCTCCTTGGTGTACCAGTACGTACTGTCCCAAGTTCAACCAACAAATATATTCGTTTCATATTTTGCAAATCAATTCGGTGCCTAAACACGGCGCAATGATATCATATCTAAACAACAGAAGTACACCATGTGTATATATATTTTGAACTCTCTCGCTCTCTCCTTTGCCTCCCATCTCTGTCGATTCGATTCTCCATTTTCAATCTACCTACCTCTCCCACCGGTTTCTCTCTATCTACCCCAACTCCTGTGCGTCTAATAATACAAATTGAAGCTTCACAATTTATCCTTCGTACCCTTTTGTGCTCTGTAATGGAGATCTCCCGAGTAGAACCCGACTCCGATCTCTCTCTCGCGCTCCGTGCTCCAGGCGCAATGTCTTCCATGCCCTCCACCTCTCAGCCCGAATTCGAACCCGCCCCGGTTAACTTGTTAGGTTACCCGTTATGCTTCAAGCGGCCGCGTTCCTCATCTTCTTCTTCATGTTCTTCTCCCTCCAAGAGACTCGAACGGGAACCTGATCCTGGTATGGAATCGCGCCGTGCAGCTGTTCGTGCGTGGGGTAATTTGCCTCTCTCCTTAGCTGATCCTGATGTGTTTCAAATTATGGAGAAGGAGAAGCATCGCCAGGTAATAAATGTTCTATTAATTTTTTTAGTAATTTGTAAACGTTTTATAAGACCTAGCCATGTAGTTATGCTATTTGATGAGGAAAATTTGGGAATTACTCATTTCGGCAGGGTTTTGTTCAGTGGGGTTTGCCCAGAGTTTATTCGTTCCTGTTAAAACAACTGTACTTTAAGAGAGGTCCTTTGCCAAATAATAGTTACTAAAACTTGGCATCGGACTTGATTTAATCATTTAATTTGATATATAATGGCCTCGATTCTGTTATTTCTGATTTGAAATATAGTAGGTTTAGACCAGAATTGGGTTTATACCTGAGTGCTTGTTGGGTGTTTTACATTTATCAAGTGCTTGCTTAGCTAGATTCTCGCAGTAATCTGCAGTTCCGTTTTTATTATGGGATTATCAGTGAATGAATTTGATGTCTAAGTTCTGTAATTTCTGATTTGGGAATTAGTAGGTTTAGACCAGAATTGGGCTTATTCTCCTGTAGGAGTGCTCATTGGGTGTTTTACATTTATGTAGTGATTGCTTAACTAGGTTCTCCCTGAGATTTTCAATTCCATTTTATGATGGGATTATCAGTTAATGAATGCATGCACAACAAATTTTATTATTGCTGTTATAAACCTACATAACAAATATAGTCTAAATCATAAAGAGACCAATGATTAACGACTAGCTAGATTAAGGTAATATAGCCCACACATGTATTTTTTCATCATCATTATTTTTTCACTTCGTAGGTTCTAAGTTTTTTGCCATCTGTTTCCTTCTTTGTGTATACCACCTTGTATTTTCAATTTTATTTTTTAATGAAATTTAGAAGGTCATTGCCTCAGAAAAATAAAAAGTCTAAATCATATCTGGCAGTAGTGTTTGATTTTTTAATAGGGAGGTGGAATAAAGTGAGGAACTCACTTTATTCTTGTCCTGTAAAAGGGGAATCAGGGACTGAAATCTAATGCTTGAGTACTGAGTTTAATTCAATTTTTAATTAAATCCTTTTTGTTTATGAAATTTTAATCAAATTAAAAATTGTAATTCTAGGAGCAACTTTCTGCTTTAATTATTCTTTCTTGTACTTGCAAAAGAACCCAAGAGTTTGTATAGCAGGATCATATTTGGAAGTGTTAATAGTAACTTCTACAGTAAAGACAGGGTTTCATTTGAAAGAAAAGTCCCAAGTGAATTTTTTTAATTCTTGATTTATTTCATAACAGGTCAGATGCATTAACTGGTTGATTGCAAATATGCTGTAATAACTGGGCTTGATATGAAACTCTTAAATTAATATCTGTTAATTCTCGGCTTATTTCATAATAGATAAGAGGAATTGAACTGATTGCATCCGAAAACTTTGTGTGCCGTGCGGTTCTTGATGCACTCGGAAGCCACCTGACAAACAAGTACTCAGAGGGTCTACCTGGGGCCCGCTACTATGGCGGCAACCACTTCATTGATCAGATCGAACAGCTGTGCCACTCCCGAGCTCTGGCTGCATTCGATCTTGACCCTTCATCTTGGGGTGTCAATGTGCAACCCTATTCATGCACCTCAGCTAATTTTGCCGTTTTTACCGGTTTGTTAATGCCCAAGGATAGAATTATGGGTCTGGATTCACCATCTGGCGGCCACGTTAGCCATGGGTATGTTGGAATTCGACCTTCTTTTACAAAGAAGGCATGTAGAACCCAACATTTTCTCTAAATTTGTTTTTGGATATTTGAAATGATATACTTGACTATTAGATGTAACCAAATCAGATTTTCAAGAGGTTGTGCTCCAAATTTGCTTGGAATAGTTAGGAAAATATTCTTATTTGCATTGGACATCATTTTAACTATAATGTGAGGTGCTTATAGCAAAATTCAGATTTGTTGAAAGTTATTTGTAAAATTCAATGTTTTAAATTGTGCTAAGCATGGTTCATACAGGTACTATACACCGAGTGGGAAGAAGGTATCAGGTGCATCCATATTCTTTGAGAGTTTGTCATACAAGGTTAATCATATTACCGGGTACATTGACTATGAGAAGTTGGAGGAGAGGGCGGTTGAATTTCACCCAAGAATTTTGATATGTGGAGGCAGCTCATACCCCAGGGAGTGGGACTTTGGTAGGCTAAGGCAGATAGCCGAGAGATGTGGGGCCGTGCTCATGTGTGATATGGCCCCCATAAGCGGTCTTGTAGCTGCAAAGGTTTGAAAACTAAACCTTTTACTATATGTTGGTTTGTGGCATTTTTTTTAATTCTGATAGGGTATTTCTGTTGAAGATATCAGAATTATTTCTGTTGAGATTTGGTATTTAAAACATCTTTTTATCAAGGTTAACCATGTTGTTTGTACATGTGAGGAGGTATATTCTGGTATGTGTCAACTGGATAGGTTTCAACTCCAATAATTTTTTTTTTATCTTAATGGTATTTTGGACTAAACTAGATCCTGAAGTCTTTAATTGTTTTTCGATGCATGCACTGAGACCTTCAACTAAACATTAATAAACCCAAGATAAACAAACAAAAAACAAAGGAAATAAGTGCTCCTACCTAATCTATAAAATCTACTCCTTGCTGGTAATCACTGGGAGACAATCGTCACCTGCATGCATCTAAAATGTTGTTTAACCTTTTAATTGATTCATTTGTTCTCTAACGTAGGAGTGCCGAAGCCCTTTCGAATACTGCGACGTTGTGACCTCAACCACCCACAAAAGCCTGCGGGGCCCGCGCGGCGGCATAATCTTCTTCCGTAGGGGTAGAATCGGGCGCAAGCATGCTGGCACCCCTACACCAGGTACCCCAAGACACCCCAAGCGACCTGCCGAAGAAGCACCAGCTGAGCAGTATGACTATGAGGACCGTATAAACTTCGCAGTTTTCCCCTCTATGCAAGGAGGGCCCCACAACAACCATATTGCTGCATTGGCGATTGCTCTCAAGCAGGTTGCCACGCCAGAGTACAAGGCATATATTGTTCAAGTCAAGAAAAATGCGCAGGCACTGGCTTGTGCATTGCTTAGGAGAAAGTGCCGGCTGGTCACTGGTGGAACTGACAACCACTTGATTCTGTGGGACCTCAGAACATTTGGCTTGACAGGTAATTACGATCCACCTGTTTTGACCTTGTTGACCCTTTTGGTGATATTTTTGCCCAGTCATTAGTACTATAGCTCTGAAGTGCTTTATTTGGAGTAGAAGCAATCAATGTTTTTCTCAATGAAAATAAGTTATTCTAATAAAAATTACAATTGAGGAATCAAATGAAAGATAGTTTGTTTATAAGCCTTTCCACAAACTTGTATTTTCTCAACACTGCCTATTAGGCTGTTGTCTGCTAACAAGGTAATAAAGTTAAATGTATAATAATTCTAGGATATTAGTATATTAAGAAGAGTAGGGTTAAAATGCCCCAATCATGCCTCACATCCTTATCTCCGTTTTCAATGTCGAAATAGTCAATCTGAACCATTCAACATGATCTCCATATTAAAATGTGCATTGAGACCAAATTTATATTTTGTAGAATTTTTTACTAATTTTTTTAGATAGGTATAAAATCATTGTTTCTAGACCATCCAAAAGCAGTGGGTTTTTTACCTATCTAAAAATATAGTAAAAAAAAGTTTCAAAAAAAAAAAAAAATTGGTCTCCAAGCACATTTTAATAAGGAGATCATGTTGAGCCGTTCGGATTGACTGTTTGGACTTTGAATATGGAGATAAGGATGTGAGGCATGATTGGAGCACAAAAACAATGAGGCATGTTTGGACTTTTGAGTGTCACACATTGTTTGGTATTGTGTGATATTTATTAATCATTTTAGAGTTTTTCATTAGAATATTCACTTTTCACACAGATCTGAAGTACATTCTGTTGCAAGTTGCATAAAAAAAATGATTTGAAGTGTCATTTTTGTGCCAAAAATTAAAGATTTCTTTTAATGAAATTAAATGACTTTATTTTATTTAGACTGAGAACAATAATTGTTCCTAATTTAACTTTTTTTATGATTCAGCTACTTCTTTATTTTACAAAACAAGAAGTTGAGTGATAGTATAATAATTTATTTTATGAATATCTCCATTTTTTTTCTTGAAAAACAAAGTAGAGGTATAGCATTGATCGGAGAGCCTTAGATCTGCAAGAAGCAAATGAAAGCCATAATTTTTTTTGTATGTATTTGAAAAGTTAGTTTCCAAAAAACTGCATTTTCTGCTCAAAGAAACAAAGAAAAGCAGGTATTCTGGAAGAGATACTCTTTAAGCTTACTTTACAAACAAGCCTACATATCCTAATGGAAAACTAAGGGAAGGAAAAACTGAAAGAAGAAAACAGAAATAATAGCAGATACTAGTTAAAATGCTTCAGATGTTGATTGATGTATCCATTTAAAGAATATTTGTTTTTAAGATTAGCACAACAGAGACCTGGTGTAATTTTTATAAAGCTTTGTCATGGATTATGATAATCTGCACGTATTTGTTAGTCCTTTATTAACAATGTTGTTAACTTAAATCAGGAAAAATTTATGAGAAAGTGTGCGAGGCATGTCATGTATCAATCAACAAAACCCCAATTTATGGTGATAACGGCTCTATATCCCCTGGTGGTGTCAGGATTGGTAAGATTTTTCATTCACTATGGCACAACCGTTGCATTATGTATTATACCACTGAAAAATCATGGAAAATGCTGTCTTGCTCTTCTTCTTTTTTTTATTAAAAATAAAAATATTATGACAGGTACCCCGGCCATGACAACAAGAGGTTGTGTTGAAAATGACTTTGAGATAATAGCAGATTTTCTCTTAAGAGCTGCAAAGATAGCAAGCAATGTGGTAAAGGAGCGTGGTAAAATTCAAAAGGATTTTTCAAAGAGCCTACAAAACAATAATGATATTATTGAGTTGCGTAACCAAGTTGATGCTTTCGCATCACAATTTGCCTTGCCAGCGTTTGATGTATGAGAAGTTTTCAGTTTTAGTCAAACTTTAGAATGAGAAAGAATCAATGAAATTTTGCTGTTAGCCTTTAATTTTTACTTACGTGCTTCCTAAAAATCATTTTGCAGATAACAGAGTAATTGGCAACAGCATCTTCGTTGGAATATATTTATATTTAATTTTAGGGATGTAAAATGCCTAGATGCCCGATATGGAGTTGGTTATATATGGCACATGGGGTTAACGGGCAATGAATTGTCCTGAATTTCATTTCATCCTTTGGTGTTTAGCAATACTTAGAATTCATTTTTGTGGTAATGAAATTCCGTTGTATAGCGATTAATGCTGAATTGTCTATGCTAATATTTTCACCTTTTTTTTATCTTTAGATTATGACCTGTTGTAGAATGCAAATGTTGTAGTATGCGTTTTTGTCAGTTTTTCTGTTGAAGAGCTTCAGATGTGGTGGATTCTAACCCCTTTTTTTGGGCTATATATATTTCAACATAAAGCAAGAGAATATATATAAGAGATTGAAAACAAAAAATAAATAAAGCATGAGAAAACATTTGCATGACTCAAAGACGGAGAACTAGCCCTTGATTTGTAGCCTTTAATAGTTATCTCGTCATTTTAAATCTTAGGAAATGTGATAGTTTGTTTCACATTTTTGTTGTTTATTTTTAGAATGTGATGAATGTTAAAATTTTCAAATTATCTTCTGTATAGAAATTAAGATTTTAAACCTAAATTTTTTGAAATAAAAGATAATGATTTAGCCCCTGAATAGACGTGTTTCTTTATATTTTTTGTTGTTTTACATTAAAAAAAAAAAAACTTTTGTTTCTAATTTTTGTCTCAGTTCGAAAGGACAAAGGCACTGGTAAAGCGCTAAAGAGCGATTGTCCTACCAAACTCCTACAAAGTTTACAGCTGCCATTCCAGAAACCTTTAATCATTGTTTGCATCTGCTATTTACTACTCAGTACATGTAACCTTCAGACATGCTCAGCTTCTCTGCTTCTGCGTCTTTTTCAAATATCAAAAAGTTGTTTTTGTCTATACTCTATGGTTTATGCCTCTAAAATGCTTTGCATTTGCTAACCAACAACTATAACTGAAGGGGCCCATCTGTTTTTTGTTTTTGTTTTCTTTTTCTTTTTCTTTTTTCCTCTTTTTTTGGTTGTTGGGAGAGCTTACAATTTACATATACATAATGTATGTATAGAGTGAGGCTATGGTATTATACATAGCGTACATTGGTATGTACTTTGAATTAATATCACCATTTAAAAAGTCCAAATATATAGTCAATTTGAACCGTTCAATATTATCACCAATTCATCATATGAAAATGTACATGTTGATCAAATTTTATATTTTTTAGAATCTTTTTGCTAATTTTTTAGATATGTATAAAATATTTTGATTGAAAGTAGTGGGTTTTAGATCAAAAGTAGTGGTTTTCTACCTATCTAAAAATATAGTAAAAACATTCTAACAAATGTTAAATCTATTTTGCAAATACATTTTCATACGGAGATCATATACTAAAAGGTTGAGATCGACCATCTAAATTTAGAAAATGAAAATATTAATCTAAAGTATGGACCGATATACTCTATACATATTACCATATATAACCTCACTTTACATAATACATATATATTTATTGCTCATATTCTCTTAAAACCAATGCAGCTGGATGAAGTTACGCTTTATAAACGAGGAACGTGACCTTTATCTTGGTTCAAAAGCAATATTTTTGCACATGTATGCTGTTATTGGTCTGTGTATCAGCTAGCTATGTTCTTTCCAATTTAAGCAATGACGAAAAGTTATCTTAATTATACACATGCAATTGCATGTATCCTTGCAAAAACAATGATATATATAGCTAGAAAACATACACAGGTTTGTACTAATTAATACATATATACAAAATCAAATTATTGTCCTTAATTATGTTTTGATGAAACAAGGAATCTCCAACTCAACCCTCATTTTGCATTACTCCCCCTTTCTTGCTATAGTGGAAGGACTAATGATGACAAATTAAAGAAGGGAATGAAACACCACTAATAGTATTTTAACAAACCAACCTTCAAAAGTAAGAGAGAGAGGAGAAAGTGATGAGAAGAGAACAAATTAAAAGGTTCGTTTCTTTCCCTTAAAGAGTGTAAAAGATGCTCCATCTCTTTAGAGATTTGTTTTGTTGGGCTAAATAAAACAAAGTTTCCAATCTTTCTATTTCCAAAGCCTTGTTCTTCTCATGAGTCATGACTAGACTGTTTCTTAACCTTTCTCCTTTCAAGATATATAGAAACAACATTAACATTCCATCTCTTTATTTGTTATTTGGGTTGCATTAATTTGAGAAATTAAATTATAATATCATTGCTTTATGTATTTATCACAATTATCCGACTTAAGATAGCTATGACAATTAAAGACAAATTAAACTTTATTAGCATGATATAATTACCTACACAACTAGTAGCTTCAAGCTTCAAGACCAAGATTTAGTGTGTTAATTATCAAGTTGAAAATCTCTTAGAATGAAATTGCATGAGAAGTTTAATATAATGATCACCTCAAAAATGAAAAGCCTCCTCTAAAAAACGAAACAAAACAAAACTTAAAATATTCAAATTAATTAAAAACCTCAGTAGTTGAGTTCCCTCCGCTTTTTTTTTTCCCGACAAAACCCTAATTATCTTAAAACTCTTTAATCATTTCACCTATGGCTGCACAAATCAGATAGCTTCTTTCTCCCTTCAACAATCTCATCAAAGAAATCATCTAGCTGACACACCAAACTCTCTGTGCCAGACCTCAACACACCAACCCACCCTTTCAGCTTATCCACCCCATCTCCTGTCCTGACACAACCGCACCTGTCCAGTTCTCCCTTCACCTCCTCTACCAGTTCCTTCACCATCCTAAATTCACACATCACCACCCCTCTTATGCTTCCACTTGTCTCTACCTCACTAACAATTCTCTGCTTCAACCTTTCCATTGAACTGATATAACCCAATCCGAAGCTCTTGTCTGCATCGATAGTCGTGCGGCAATACGATAAATCAGGGGAGAAGTAAACAGATACCCAACTTGTGATCGTCAGAAGGAGAGAGCTTGCATTAGACAATGCATAGAGAACCCCTCTGAACCCGTTGAATCCATTGAGCTTTGAGTATTCCATCGGTTGGCACTCGTTGAATTGCAGAGAAAGTGGCTCGATTCGTGTTCTAGCAACTGATCGGTTATCTTGTTCTAAGGCTATTGCCTCTCTCGCTGTAGCAGAGGCAGCCGATATCACCTGAAGTGGAATTGTGGAAATAAATAAATAAATAAATAATATATTATCTTACAGATAGTAGATAGAACAAACAAGCATTCTAGCTAGGTGCAGGTTAAGTTACTGAGGATAAAACAAAACAAAATCTTTTTGCAACTTTCCATATATAGCAGCAAAGCAAACCCCTGATTCTGATTGGATATATAATTATTACCTGTCGAACAGAATTGGGGTTGGGGTGGCGGCGACAGTCGTCTAGCCGAGAAAGAAAAGTAGAACCATGCACACAGTATGTTTCAAAACTGGTAATCCCCAATTTGATTGCATCACAAGCTTTCCAAATTCGCGAGGTCTCATCCATGTATTCATCCAGCCACTTATCTCCAACTGGTAGATGGAGCTTTTGCACCAGGACTACGATTTGAGAATGGAGGGACCTTAGAAAGGAGATGACGTGGCAGAGGAAATCAACTGACATGAAGGTATTCGACGAAAGGCTGCCTTCGAGTTCATCAAGCCCCTCAGATACAAAGGCGTAGAAGGAGCTTGTGGAGGTAGAAGAGGGTTTCATTTTATTTGGTTTTGGATTTGGGTTTGATGTGTGGATTGAAAGATTGAAAATTGAGGGGAAATTTATAGGGGAGAGGGGGGCTCTGTTTTCTGAGAAAGGAAAGTATACAATTTGTAAGTAAGAATTGAGGCATTAATGAGAGGAAATGATGGGTGTTTCCTTTGAAGGGAGAAGGATGATTGGGAATTCTGCAGTGTTTTGCATTTTATTTTTTGTTACAGAGAGAAAGAGAAAGAGAAAGAGAAAGAGAAAGAGAGAGAGAGGAGGTCATGAAGAAGCTAGGAAACCCAACCTCATGAGTGTATACCTCTGTTCATCGCCTCTCCTTTCATTTTCTCGCTCTGATTATATACAAAGAGAGATAATGGGGGCAGGGAAATCGAATTAGGGAATTAATGAGGAATTAAGGAGGAGTCTAATGAATAATGATTGCTCAGAAGAGTAAAGATTTGTCATTTGGGATTTTTCTTCTTTTGTTTTTCGTTTGTTATTCTAGGATTGAGTTGCTCTCCATTCTTCTTTAATGGAGGCGTCCATTTTCATGTTTCCCCAATGGAAAATTGATAGTTAAGAAAAGGATAACAATGAGAAATCATTTTTACAAGTTTTTTTCTTAAAATTTGTATTTTCTTCTTTCGTCCTTTATTTCTTCGTTTCTTATATAATTTTAATCTTGCAACTCTTTTTATTGGTCTAAGGCCCTGTTCGGCTGCAGATTAAATTTTACTGTTCACGTGGGAAAAAAAAAATTTACTCAGAGTGAATTTTTTTTTTCTCACGTGAACAGTAAAATTCAGTTCAAAAATTTTAATTTTCCGTACCCATTCCCGAACGCACTGTGCAGCCGTATAGGACCTAATAGTTCTAGATCCATAGTTTGCTATTTCCTTAAAAGAAGAAAAAGAAAGAAAACCATGTGTTTTCTTAAGCATGGTACAAGCAACTTCTTTAAAAGGACAAGAACGTAACAAGAAATATTCGTTTAAAAGCGAAGCACTAGTACAGAGTAAGGCAGGAATTAATGCGAAATGATCGGTGTGTTTCTTTTACTAATTTATAGTAAACAAAGAAAATTTAATTTAATTACAAACACATCACATATACCTCTAATCTTATATTAAGCAGAAGATAGATGTTCTGATCCGTCAACAATTGTGATTAAAAGATGAAATTTCGGATAGAATATCAACTATCCGATCAAATAATTTGTTTTCTTTTGATTTTATACATCTTAATTCCTTTTTATGTGTTTTTACGTGTAGAAATCTAAATTTATTTAGATACATACTCGCTACACATACTCGCTACAAGTTTATGTAGTCTGTCTTTTCTTTGTCTTGATTTTTTTTAAATGTTATTTAAGAAACTTTTGGATTGATTGATAATTTATTGGTCATGTCTTTATTTCTCTCTATTTTTTTATATCATATAAGGAAAGTTATTTGTCAATCTCATTTAAGTAAACATGATTTTATTCTCTATTTTAGATACACATATGCATATAAATTACATGGAAAAGATGATAACCCTTATAATAATAACAAAAGTCATTATATTATAACAGAAGTGTCATAATGTGACAACAACAAATAATATAACTTATTTTGATGATTTTTTTCTTAAAAAACTATTATGTACTAGAAAAAGAAAATTCATAGGCATGTCATTAAAGAATATATTTTACATTTGTATGATAATATGTTGTTCTATTTTTTATTATTAAATAATAATTATTTTTATTAATTTATTTCTTTTATAAAAATATGTTATTTTATATGAAACTTTTTTTTATGAAAATATGTCATTTCTTTTAAGTGTACATCACTCAAAATTATATAACATCGGATTGAAAATTGTTGGTTTATATATAGCTAAAATAAACCATGAACAAGAAATAGTTAACGTGATATAAACTAATAAAGTAGGGTTTGTTATAAAATAAAGACAAAGAATAATAAACAAGATAGAGAACACATAAAAGATGGCAATTTCTTTATTCATATATTTCTCATGTGTACAATACAAGATTACAAAGCCTCTATTTATAGGCTACAAATTGTGAATGAAAAGCCATTACAATAATAAATAAGACATTGAATTATAAATAGTAGTGGGATATGAATTCCAATGGTAGTGGGAGTAGTGGAGGAATGAATATTGGGAGTCATGGACATCCACATTAATAATTTTATTTATAACACTCCCCCTTGGATGTCCATTATATAAGAATATGCCTCATTAAAACCTTACTAGGAAAAACCCTATGGGATAAAAACCTAGTGAAGGAAAAAGAGTACAATATTCCTTTTAATATACAACTACAACCTTACCAGGAAAACCCAGTGGGAAAAACCATGGTTAAGGAAAATATAGTGCATATTAACTCCCCCTCATGACAACATCAATCAAGATCTTTAAGTCGACGAACTCCAATATTACGAATTAGCTTTTCGAATATTGCATTAGGGATCGCCTTAGTGAATTAATCTGCTAGATTTTCACTTGAACGAATTTGCTGAACAATAATAACATTATCATCTTAGAGATCATGTGTGAAAAAGAACTTTAATGAAATATATTTTGTTCTATATCCTTTAATATATCATTCATTTAATTGAGTAATACATACAATATTATCTTAATATATGATCGTCAGGATCATTTCTCCAGAAGACAAACCATATATTTATTGAATGTGTTGAATCACAGATCTTAACCAAACACATTCTCGGCTTGCTTCGTGTATTGCTAAAATTTCTCAGAGTTAGCGAAGTATATGTTTAATTTCATTACAATGTCTTCGCGTGGGAGAAGAACTATATCTTGCTAGTAAATTTACAACAAGTGATATATCAGATATTGTATGTCCATCCAGATACATAAATGCTACTATTGCACTAAGACATGGTACTTCAGGACCAATTAGTTTTTTATCACTTTCTCAAGGTCTAAAAGATATATATTCACATCTAATGATCTTACAATTATTGGAGTGCTCAATGGATGTGATTTTATTCATATAAAATCGTTTTAGCACTCTTGCAATAATTTTCTTGATGCATAAAAATGTCATTTTTAAAATGTTCAATTTGCAATCCATGGTAACATTTTGTTCTCTCAGGAGTTCTTCAGGAGTTCAATTTGCAATCCATGGTAACATTTGCAATCCATAGCATAAAAATGTCATTTTGTCCTTTAAATAATTATTTGCTTTTGGAAGTTCTTCAGGAGTTTCAATGATACTTAGATTGTTAACATAAACTGTAATTATAACAAAATCGTTTCCATATCTTTTCATCAAAATACATGGACATATCATATAAATATTCACTTAGACAATTATACCATATGTGTCCAGATTACTTTAATCCATATAAAGATTTATTCAATTTAATTGAATAATGTTCTCGAGAACCTAAATTACATGCTTCAGGCATCTTAAATCCTTCAGGGATTTTCATATATATATCATCTTAAAAATAGGTTGTAACAACATGCATTACGCGCAAATCAAGTCCTTCATGGACTGCCAGACTAATTATGTACCGAAAAGTTGTTGCATCCACCACAAGTGAGTATATCTCAAAATTTCACTTTATCATTTTATTATCGCATAAATACTCATTTATATCCCACTGGTTCTACACCTTCTGGTATTGGGACAACAGGTCCAAAATATTTTCATTTTTCAAGAGAGTTTAACTCTGCCTCAATTACACCTTTTCATCTTGGCCAATCATTTCTTTGTCGACATTCTTTAATAGACTTCGGGTCATGATCCTCAATATTTATTATATTTAGCGCTATATTTTATGAAAAAATATCATTGACATCAATTTCATCTCGGTTCCATCTTATTCCATTCATGATATAATTTATCGAGATCTCTTCATTTTCATGAATTTCAAATACTTGAGTTTCTGCTGGAACTCCTATATTACTTATAATTTAATTCTCTTCTGGAGTTTTATCTGAAATTATCATATCCTCAACTTGACCATTTTCATTCTTTGCTCCTTTTTTTTCGAGGATTTTATCCTTGGAACCGATTAATCTTCCACGCTTCATGCGTGTTATAATATCATTAGTCTGTCCAACAGGGACATCGACATTAAGTGGAACATTAACAGCTGGTATATGTGTTTTGGTCACTTTCTTTGTAAATGCGTCTGGCAATTGATTAACTAATCTTTCCAAATGAATTATCTTTTAAACATCTAGTTCACATTATTTATGAGGATCTAAATTACACTGATAATTCATTCTAACTATTATCTTTTTTCCAGCTGATTGTTTTCTCCCCCTAAGGTTGGGAATATTTATTCATCAAAATGACAATCGGCAAAACTAGCCGTGAAAGATTCTACCATCAATGGTTCTATATACTCTATTATATATAGAGATTCGAATTCAACATAAATTCCCAACTTTCTTTGATATCCCATTTTAGTGCGTTGTGGTGGAGCAATTATAACATATATCGCACATCCAAAATTCTTATATAGGAAATATTAGGTATGTGACCAAAAACCAATTATTAAGGGGAAGTTTTATAATAACTTGTTGGCATGATGCGAATTAGTGTTGTTGCATGCAAAATAACATGTTCTCATTTTGTATATGAACATTAGCTGCATGATGTTCAACATCAATTCTAATATACATGCATTATCTGAGAAGTAAATTCATCAGCATTGTCTAGATGTATATTCTTAATTAGACAATCATAAAATTATGCTCTTAATCAAATCAATTTAGCAATTAATCTCACAAACGTCAGGTTGCGAGTTCATACATGTGACCATATTGTTGATGCATCAATTAAAACCATAACATATTCAAATGGTTCACATGGTGGATATAGTGTTCCACAAATATCACATTGTATACATTCTAAAATAAAATAAAATAAAAATTCATCAGATTAAAGAATCTTCTGGTTCTTTAATGAATGTTCACATTAATTATCTATTATTTTTCGCATCATTATTGATCCGGAATGGCCCAACCGGTCATGCCAAACTATAAACATATTCTTATTTGCAAACTTCTGGTTTTCAATAACATGTGCTTCAATTGTACTAATACATATGTAGTACAAGCTGGAGGAAAACATAGGCAATTTTTCCAATATACCATTTTTTTTTAAGATTAAGCTAGTAATATAAAGATATCCAACATTTCTTCATTGGTTGTCTCAACATGATACCCATTTCGGCGGATATCCTTAAACTTAATTAATTTTCTTTGAGACTTAATTAGAAGAATATAATGAATCATCAATATAAATTTGTGTTCCTCCATGTAACAATAAGGTTGCTCTTCCGGAGCATACAATCAAATTTTTTTTTTTTAACAACAATTGCAATTAACAAAAATAAGAAATACAACTACAATAACAAAAATAATAAGAACAGTTGCAAATAAGAAATAAGTACCGTAATTTATTACTATCATCATTAATCAAGTGATTAATATTTAGTTTTTTCTCAAGATCATCTTCATAAACAATATTCGTTTCGATCTATTTTCTCCTTATTTTTTTATGCTTTATATAGATTAACATGATATTTTGTCGTACTACAGGTACGTCGGCGTACGACAGGTACGACTAATAACTTTTACAACCACAATGAAAGCAGGAATTCACTATTTTGCCAACTTTTATCTTTCTCATTTTTTTTTAATTATTAATAATAAAAGTTTAGATCCCAACAGTTGTATAAAGAAAGAAAAAAAAATCTCTTATTTGTCCTTATTATTTTGATCTCAATTTTAACCGAAATCAACATTTGATTTCATTCTAGATTTCTTACTAAAATATATATCTGATTTTAGTAAATCAAAATCTGATTTTATTAATTTTAAATCAACGAATTAGATTTATAATTTATTTATTTATTGAAAAAGAAGAATAAAATTATTGGTAAATATTTAGTAATAGAACTTCTTTATAATAAAAATAAGTTTATGATCATCGGCAAATAATCTTTCAGGTCTTCGATGAAAAATAAAATAATCATATATTACAATAGAAACACTAATTCACTTTACCAACTACCATTGGTTTGTTATTTTTATCAGAGAATTTGAAATATAATATAAGAACCAAATACCTTATTAAAGTAAAGGTAAGAAATTATATATTAAAATATATTTCCAATCGATTTTGTTTTATACAAGAGATGATCTGTTTTGTATAATAATAATGTCTCTTTAATTCAATTGATAATCACCGTATATATTAAAATTAATAGAGAATATAAGTATTGTAGATTATCAAGAAACATTCCCACTTGTCTAATCAGAAATGCAATGTCGATTTTCAATCTAATCAATATTAAATTGATTTTAGAGTTCAATGTTTTGATTATTAGAGAAATCAAAAAATAGATTTCTAACTCATTATTTTAGATCAAATAAAAAAAATCTGACTTCTAAAATTGAATTACAATTCTAAATCAGAGTTATCATTTTAATAATTCTTCACGGTTCATTTTTTCTTCATTATTTTTCCACTTCGGGTGAAAAGATGTGTTTTTAGAATGATCAATATTATATGTTGCAACATTCGCTTCTGGGAATGGAGTAAAATTTGTTGGACGAAATTCATGATTTCTTATTAACAACTCGTTATTTTGTTCAATCATAAGAAGACAATAAATCAACTCAAAATATTTCTTAAAATCTTCTTCAAATATTCTTGAAATCTTCTTCAGGAAGATCTTAATATTTCTTGAAATCTTCGTCAGAAAGATTAAATCACTGGAAAAAAAATTGCACATCATATAAACATTGTTAAAATCTTCTAAATATAAAATTTGCATATCATATAAATCTTCTTCAGAAAGATTTATTGAAATTTTCTTATATTAATATTGTTCATCATTTAAATCTTCTTAAGGAAGAAATCTTGAAATCTTCTTAATATAAAATTTGTATATCATATAAATCTTCTCATATTAATTTTTGTAAAATCTTCTTCAAGAAGATATCTTTAAATCTTCTTCCGGAAGATTAAAAAAAAATTGCACTTCATATAAAATTATATGAACCATACTAAACATCTTAAAATAAATGTACATAAATTGATAACTTATTTCATTTAGCAATTACTAAGAATTATCATTTATTTAAATGATATTAAAATAAAAGATATCAAAGTTACCTCGAATCTTCAACTAGTATAGCTCTCGTGCTGACAACGTGTTATAAAATAAAGACAAAGAATAATAAACAAGATAGAAAACACATAAAAGATGGCAATTTCTTTATTCATATATTTCTCATGTGTACAATACAAGATTACAAAGCCTCTATTTATAGGCTACAAATTGTGAATGAAAAGCCATTACAATAATAAATAAGACATTGAATTATAAATAGTAGTGGGATATGAATTCCAATGGTAGTGGGAGTAGTGGAGAAATGAATATTGGGAGTCATGGACATCCACATTAATAATTTTATTTATAACAGGGTTAAAAATATACCATTAGTTTTGTGCTTCAATTATATCTCGTATTTCTATCTCTATTTTTTAAAGTTCAAACAGTCGATTCGAACCGCTCATCCATATTAAAATGTGCTTTATATTTTTTGGAAAAAAAAATTACTATTTGTTTAGATTGATACAAAATCACTGTTTTTAGATGGTCCAGAAGCAATAATTTTGTACCTATCTAAAAAAATAGTTAAAATTTTTCCAAAAAATATAGAATTTGGTCTCTAAACACATTTTAATTTGTAAATCATGTTGAGCGATTCGGATCAACTGTTTGAACTTTATATATAAAGATAAAAATGTGAACTATGATTGGAGTACAAAACTAATACGGAGCTAATTGGCCAAAATTGGGGGGCGGGGATTGAATAAATTTTATATTGATATATCATGTTGAAACATACCATAAAGAAAATTTACAAAAAAGAAAGAAAAAGAAAACCATAACAACAAGTCTCTTCTTCTTAATTCCAGTGTGTTCTCTTTTGAAGGATTTATATTCCATGATGATGAAAACATTCTTTGAAAATGATTGGCATTAGCTTCATGCATACATATCATATCAGATAAGACTAATCTAATTTGTCTAGTGAGCCAAAAGGCATTATCTAAATTATAAACTAATTTCTTATTTATCTTCTATATATTTTTGCTACCATTTCATGCGATATATGTATTGTCATGTTCATATATGCCAGATTTACATGAATACATTCAACATTCAACTGTCGCATATATTCAAGATCCATCTCAGAAATTTGCAAATCTCTGGATAGGGATGAAAACGAAGCGGATAATATGTGATCTGTATTTGAAAATTAGATACAAATATATGATATCTGAATATTTGTATGGATACGGATATATATGAATATCATTTTGAATTTTTATTACTCATATTAAAATAGTAGATATATACCATGAGGAGGGATCAAATTACACCTTTTTTGGTGACACACTTTGACACCTACCATTTTCAAAGTCCAAATAGTCGATCCAAACCGTTCAACATGATAGATATATTGAAATGTGCTTGTAGATCAAATTTTACATTTTTATGAATTTTTTTACTATTTATTAAGATAGTTACAAAATTGTTGTTTTCAGACCATTGAAAAACAACAATTTTGTAACCATCTTAATAAATAGTAAAAAAAATTCAAAAAAATGTAAAATTTGATCTCCAAGCACATTTTAATATGGTGATCATGTTGAACGGTTCGGATCGACTGTTTGAATTTTGAAATCACAAAATTGACCTATAAAAAAAACGGTGTCATGATGTGTCACTAAAAAAGGTGTAATTGGATCCCTCCTCATATACCATATAGTTTAATATATATTATATTATTCATTATTATAATTAGATTAATATTATGAACTTTGATATTTTTCATAGGAGGGTTCAAATGCCTCCATTTTTTGTGCTTCCATCATGCCTCTATTTTTAAAAACTTTAATAACTCAAAATTTAAAATTTAATCTCTCAAAATTTAAAATCGTTGGATATGGTCTACATAATTTTATCTATGCATGTGTAAAAAATTATGATATTTCAACTTTCTTTTGGTTGTCATCAAGAGCTTGTAAAAACGTACTAATGCGGATAATTTCTAAACATTGATTTTTCAACTTATTGATTCAATATAAACAAAACCGAAATGTGATAATTTTTTATGAGCACATATAGAAAATAACATAGATCACGTCTAACAGTTTTATTTTGACGTTTATAATTTAAATTTTGAATAATTAACATTTTAAAAATAGAGACATGGTAGAGACACAAAATAGAGGCATTTGAACCCTCCTCTATTTTTTAATAGCATTTATATATTTTTTCAATAAATATCTAATCCGATTCGCATCCGTCTAATATTTAATTTGTATCCGTATTGAAAAAAATAAAAAATTAAATACGGAAGAGATACTCCATGGGTACAGACTGTTGATTTCATGATAAACGGAAGAGATTGATACTCTGTTTTGTAGCTCTCTATCAGTAGCATAGAATAAGCTGCCGTGAGAGTGTTTAACTGAAAAGTAAAGCAGATTTCAGCCATTGAGCCATTAATAGAGGGAGGAGGTGCTATGCATGCTAGGTGGAGAGATTTGGGAGGGCCAACACTAACACGAACTGACTCAAAAGCAACAATCTGTACGATTCCCGAAACTAGGGTTTCATTCCTTCCTAGCAACGGTATGATGGATTTCCTTGTACCCCTACATATCTCTCTATCCCCTCAAATCTCTTCTTTTTTACTGGTATGGTATCCTACTATTCTTTTTATGCTACCTATCTCCTATCTCTCTCCCCTTCTTTATTCCACATCTTTTTTATTTAAATCCTTAATCCTCTCCTCTTTTATATATTCTTAGCTTCACTAGAACAAGAGGGTTCACAATCGATCTTCTTCACGAATGATGCCTTCACATATAAAATTAATAAAATTTTGAATTAATTAAGTGTAAAATCAAGGGGTCAAAAAATAATTAAAAATAAATGTATTAACATTAACCATAAACCATCTTTTTTTTACTGCTTAACCTTATACTAAATTAATTCGAAAAATTAAAATTTTGATATGTAAATATATCACTAGTGAAGTAGATCGGTTTTAATAGTTTGAATTCGTCGTTTGAAATCAATCCAATAGATTTTAAAAAATTAAGCTCGTCAAAAGCCATGATGAACTTAAGAATTAACACCCTAATTATACTCATGTATATTAAGTAAAAAAAGTTGTATTGTTTCTTAGTTTTATAGAAGAAAAAAAGACTTTGCCTTATCCAAAGAAGTCAGTCTTGACTCTTCTGTTAAAAGGAAACATGCACCATATCTTCTCTAAATGCAGAATAACTTTTTTGAGAGAACTATATGCAGAATAACTTTGTATGTGATTTATATTTATTCCAAACAGGATTATCATTTGTTTGTTTAATATAGTGGGACACGTGGCAATTTGGGTGAGTGTTGAATTAATATAATGCATCTTTTACAACTTAAAATTTGTAAGTTCTAGTGTTTGTTATTTAGGTACAATTCAAAAAAAATTGGAAAAATTTTATCAAAGATGTATTTTTTTTTTTAAAGTAGTTGGTTTTTTTAGATAAAGATGAAGGTTAAGCATCCAATTTCAAATATTTTTAAACATCAATTACTATATATTATATTAAGGTTAGTTCTCGTATTCTCTTGCCTACTAAATTTCATTAAATCAATAAGAAGAGAGAGTACACATAATTTATATGGAAGAGAACAAGTAAAACTTCCATACAAACATGAAAACCTTGCAAAGTCAGCTGGTAGCAACAAATTTCATGAATAACATATATAGTTTAACTTTTTATAATCAACTTTTGTCAACCATTTCAAAAAAAGATAATCACCTCACAAGTTCCCATCACATGCAATGCAAGGATGGATGGAGATGGAGGCATTTATTCAAAATTTAGTTACCAAGAGAGGCTAAACAGCAAATATTTAATTTCAGTTCACAAACCCAAATGCCGTAGGATGGTCTGCGTTACAAATAATATTTGAGGATCCTTTGTGATTAGTATACATCACTAGACTGTGAAGCGAATCATTCAATGAGAGAAGAACTTAAAATTATATTATGTTATATATTGACATGGCACAGGGAATCCGTAGTTGTGAAACAAGGCGAGTGCTCGTGGGGTTTTGGAAATTGGAAGGCTTAATTTAATTGGAGATTGGGAGGATTTGAAGAGAGGATGTTGGTCTAAGGCTCTAAGCTTTAGATTTTGGTTGGAGACCGAGTTTAGTTTAGTTTGCCTCAAACCCAAACTCCCAAGCACTCATTTGACCTTCAACTCTCCACTAAGGGAGCCATTATTATTGTTACTTAATTTGTAAATCAAGATCAAGGACTCAGTCTCAAACTCATCATCTGAAATTTGAAATATATTAATACAAATAAGAGGTGACAATTTATGGCACTAGAATCCTTGTTACTTTTATAACAAAATAAATCAATTTTTTATACGACTTCTGATAGTGTTGCCTTGTTATATAATATACGTCAAATTTCATTTGTATATATATATTATATCATTCATCAAATATTTTAAATTTTGTAACTACTGATTCTTATGATATCTGATGAAAAAAAAAAAATTTTTTTTTTTGGTAAAGGTTGGAGGTGAAATCACACGACTATTTAAAATTTACAAAAGATTATTTCATCCGGATTTCAAACATGCAATCTTCTACGCGGAGGGCATTGTGCTTGCTACTAGACTAAATATTAGTTCTCCAAAAAAAAATCCATTTCGTCTTCTATACAATCAACACTCGAGCAATTATGGCAAAAAATAATTAAAAAAATAAAAAAATTATATTAATTGTTGCTCGGCTCTCATACAAATTTACTAACTTTTTTTTTTTAATTCGCATCCCCAGGTTATTACCTAACTGAGTACAATTGAATCGGACGGTTCAAAATTGTTCTTTTTAACTTAGCACGAATCTCAAAGCATAAATATCCCATTTTTTGTGGGGGGGCAATGGGCATGTTGATAGTGATGCATCACGCCATAAAAATGTTCTTAATTTTCATATCCCCTTTTTTGTTCCATTTGAGGAATAAAATCCTTCTGAACTCTAAATACAGGAAAAGAGATTACGTTCCTATCTTGATTATTGAGGCAGATAAGACACGTTCATTTCCGCTTAAGTGGTCCACATTACATTCAATTTTCATTTTGAAAAAATATATTAGGAGGGATTTCATATATACCCTTCAAAAACTTTGAAATTACGTATTCCCCCCTCTGAAATTCATAATATCATATTTACCCTTCTAAACTTTAAAAACTCACAAAATTATCCATTTTGACGTCTTTTCTACTAAAACTCATTTTAAATATATGAAATATCCATTTTACCCTTTATTAGAAAAATAAAAAATATGTAACATGTTTTAGAAAAATGTCAGTCTTCTAATTGGACGGTTTCCAAGGGTAAATGAGTCATTTCTCTACTTCTGACACTTGCACAGTGACATGTAGATATATGCTTGTGTAAGCGTTAAAAGTAAAGAAACGACACATTTGTCCTTGGAAACCATCTAATTAGAAGACTGATATTTTTCTAAAGCATGCTACATATGTTTTTTATTTTCTAATCTTAAGTAAAATGGGTACTCTTTAAATTTAAAATGAATTTTAATAAAAAATGTAATAAAACGGATAAATTTGTGAGTTTTTGAAGTTTCAAAGGATAAATATGATATTATGAATTTTAGACAAGGACATACGTAATTTCCAAGTTTTTGAGGGGTATACATGAAATTACACCAGTAGATTATATGATGACATGGGCACACTAGATTGCTATTCAATTAAACTTAATCCAAATCTCTGTGATCTGATATACTTCTTTAAAATTATATAGTTAACGCAAGGTTCAGATGCCTTTATTTTTGTGTCATCATCATATTACACATGTTAAGTCGCTAATGACAAAAATTCTAAAACTCATAGGTCAAAATAAGACCGTTATATGTGATATGTATTATTTTTTTTACATGCACATAAAAAAAATATTAATTTGAGGTTTATTTTATTTTTTATATAAATCAATACAATAGTTAAAAATGTCAACTTCCAAAAATAATCCACCTCAGTATATTTTTACAAGCTCTGAATACCAATTAAAATAAAATGAAAAGTCATAATATTATACATCTGCAAAAAAAATGATATAGATTATGTCTAACTATTTTATTTTGACATTTAAATTTTACATATTAAGTTTTTTTAATTTTAAATAGAATCACAATGAAAACATAGAAATGAAAACATTTGAACACAAATAATTCAGATGAAAAACATACTTGTAATTCAAATCCAAAATAATAACAGATATTAAAGTTGGTCAAAGTCACATATTGAAGACAAATATAGGACTAATTAATGCTTGGCAGGCTAGGATAATAATCATATTAGTTCGGTATCTATCATTTAACTTTTAATCATCATTTGAACAATCATTTTAGCGTCTCTACAAATGTGGTTGAATAGGGAGGAGCAATTATGGTTGAAAAGGAGCTCCTTTCTCCAATGGCTATGTAAACTTTCACAAATTAGTTATCTAATCAACCCATTTTTGTGATAGGTCTTCCTATCTTTTTTTTAGTGAGATTATGGTATTTTGCAAAGCGCAGTCAAGTACGTACTATGTATTTATGTTTTTGTTTTTTAAGTTAAGTTTCAAATAGATAATTTGAACGCTCAATATGATTTTCACATAAAAATATACTTGGTGACAAAATTTTACATTTTTTGAAATATTTGTATTACTTTTTTAGATAGATAGAAAATCACATGATTTAAATATTCGAAACTATTCAAAAATAGTCATTTTCTACTTATCTAAAGATAGTAAAAACATTATAAAAATTATAAAATTTGGCCTCGAAATACATTATCACGTGGAAATCAAGTTGAGCAGTTCAGATCGACTGTTCATACTTTAAAAAAGAAAAGATACGAATCCATTGTATGGACCGATCTTCGTTTTGCAAAGTACCATAGCCTCTCTACTTTCATTTTGTTAACTCTTTGAACAAAAGAACTTTAATTAGCTTCCATATTATGTCAACATAAGTTTTCTGAGCTATAAAAAAAGATAACAGTTTCCTGAGGCGCATGCTACTGATACTGTGATATTTAAAAGATTGAGATGCAAAAATTCAGGAAAAGAAAAGATACCATTGTAGTATTGTACTACAATGGAGAGAGTCAGAGAGACAAGGACTGCCTTTGATTTCATAATGGCCATTTATTGTACTCATTATTTCTTTCTTTCTTTTTTCTTTTTTTCTGCCAATAGCACACTTATGAAAAATGCACTCATTAGTTGTTCCAAAAATATCCTAACTAATTGAGCATCTAAGTTCTAAAATTAGCAAAAAATAATAATTTGAAATTAAATGCTACACTTGGGCGTTGGGTCAGGTAGTATAACTCACCAGTCAAAAACTATATATGTAGATTTTTTTTTTTGTGAAAGAGAATATATGTAGAAAATTAGGGCATTGAATGATGTAAACATGACTGTTAAAATATAGAAAAGGATTATAACTTATTTTCAAATATAGAAAGATAACGGTAACGTGTACCGTCATTACTAGAATAGGAAATAAGTACTAACGGCTAGTTCAAGCCTTGTAATTATAAATAGGAAATCTTATTTTCCGTGCTCCGGCCGTGTGACTTCCCAAACTTTGTAAGGGCTCACCGATTTTAGCGATCCTTTAGTGACTTCCCAAGCTTTAGTGCTCGTGGAACCGGTGAGCCCTTACAAAGTTTGGGAAGTCACACGGCCCGAGCACAGAAATGGCTCACGAGCACTAAAGGCTCAAATGTATCAAACAAATAAGATGATCACTAAAGGACCACTGTACTTCTTACACAAGATTGATTGTGGTTGAGTATGCTTGAGATTGTTGTATGAATATTGAAGTGGTTTGCACAAGTAACAATGACTTTTTCTAGATCTGAAAATAAATCAGAATATTGCAATTGGGGGCGGCTGGAATCATCTTCCAAATCTAGATTTTACTTCTATTTATAGAGAGAGAACAAAATAAGGTATCTGGTCTTAACCGTTGTAACGGTAGATTAAGCGTTACAACGGTTAACCCCAGATAGCAGGTTTGGCTGCACTGGAAAACCCTAACGCTTATTGGCCGTTATAACGTTTGTCACAACAGTTAACTCTCTGGAAATTTCGAGGTTCCGTTGCACCGGCTGTCACAACGGAATAAATCAATTTGACTGTATTTTGGAATTATGATTTATTCCGTTGTAACAGCTAATTAGCCGTTGTAACTGTTAATGTCAAATACCTCAATCTCAAGCATGCTTTACCAATTTTACAGATTTCTAAACCTAATCTTGAGGTGATGCTTCTAGATCCAAAGCTTGATTCTTCATGACTCATCCTTGATTAATATTGCAATTCATCATGTATCCTTGATGTGTATTGTAGCAATTTATATCGTCATGAACCTGCACAATATCTCAAAACACGAAACTGTACATAAATATATGTTTTGCAAATCTTGTCAAACAGACAAGTAGATTACAGCACAATCCAACAATCTCCCCCTTTTGACGATTTGCAAAACATATATATCAATTGAGTGCATAAATTGGATATTTCCACAAATTCAAAATTTTTTAATTTTTGTTTTTGTTTTCTTTCCCGTGTGTGTGGTGTTTAGCGAATACCAATTTATCAAACTTGTAATATCTCTTCCCCTTTTTGGAAATGATCAAAAGGAGAAATTATTACAATAAAAATATGAGAGGGCTCCCCCTCAATTCATGCACTCCCCCTTAATTTTATAAAATTATAAATTAAGGGTATGAATTAATCAAATTGAATTGTTCTCTTAAAATGATGATATTGAAATTATACAGTTATTCAATTTGATGCCAATATAATTATTGAAATTTTAAGTTTGATATTCATTACATTTTTAATTGTAGTTTTAATTTACTTAACCTCATGAATAAGTAAATTGAAGTTTTGTATATATATGAATGAGATAAGAGATTGACGAAGAGACACAAGATTTTCTTAGAAACCATAAATATATTAAGTAAATTAAGCCCTAAGATACATCATGCGAAATTTAGAAGAATGATAGGAATCAATTAAAAGTAGACGATCTAAGATGCAATTTTAAATTGCATAACAAACACTAATAGCCCTAGATACCATCCAACAATCTTTGAGATTCGTTTGTAGATCGAATGTTCATTGTGCTTGACTTTGCTTCCTTTTCTCATGTTCTTCTTGATTCTTTCGTGTCTTCTTCCACGTTGTTTGCATATGATGGACATATCCATGAGAGATATCTAGAGTCGTTTGTCCATGCCCATCCTGGTGGTGTGCACGCCAGATGACATGCTTTGTGACAATTGTCACAATAGAACATGCCTCTTCCTTCATTTTCTTTTTGACAGATCATGCATTCTTTCCATTCATTGTCATGTGGAAGTTGATTTTCAAGAGACATGCCAGTGATCATTGAGTTTTTTGTGAAGGAATGATGGAATTTGTTTAATTTAAAGACTTGGAAATGCGATAGATATTCTTCTCGAGAGGTTGCGTTGTTTCAATGATTAATATTAACTCTCTCTTCGAGAGTTAATTAATGACATTTAATATTAGAGGATTGATTGTGTCTCTTAACTCGTAATAATTTTAAAAAATCGTGAATATAAATTTTACCTATTTTACTCAACCATTATGAGATTATATGATTCTTGATAATGAGGCTCATTAATATTGAAGTTTATAAATGGAAAAATTTAAATAATTAATTCACGATTTGATGATCACATAATATAGGCAAAGGACATAATTTAAAGATAATCTTTGCTTAGTAGTACTAAAACACCAATTTATCATATCCTTTTAATAACCAACATTCAAACATTCAAACAACATTCAACATTCAATTTATCATAATTTAAAGATAATCTTTGATTTAGGCATCCAAACAACATTCAACATGTTGTTCTTCCTCCTAAACCTGCATTCCATCGAAGTGTGTCCAAGCTTACAACAATAGTTGCAAAATATCGAAGATAATTTGTGAGTGGTCGGTGGATTGGTTTGTTCTAGGTTTGATCCTTGTTTGAAGTTATAGTGGCAAAATCCTTTATACTCTTGAGGTCAAGTGTTTCTTATGTTTGTTGACCTATTGACATTTCTGTTCTTCCTAATGTTGTTATTTCTTTTATTGGGCACTTTATATGTCGTATTTCTATTGTCATTAACATTGAGCACAATTTTCTTTGAATGTTGGGGAACATCTCTATTATACCCATCACTTTGGTATTTATCTTATAACCTTTGTAACACCATACTCCATACTTCATTAGAAAGAAGGTTCAAGCAAAAGAAATAGAAACACTATATGTTAAAAGTGAAGATCAACTTGCGGATATCTTCACAAAAGGCTTGGACCTGAATCCATTAGAAGAATTACAAACAATCTAGGATTGTACGATATATACATTCCTAGCTTGAGGGGGAGTGTTAAAATATAGAAAAGGATTACAACTTATTTTTAAATATAGAAAGATAACGGTAACGTATACCGTCATTACTAGAATAAGAAATAAGTACTAACGGCTAGTTTTAAGCCTTTAATTATAAATAGAAAATCTTGTAATAAGAAAAACACAAGTTTGCAATATATTCTCTCTCCTAAAATTTTACTCTCTGTTTCATAAATTCAACAATGACAAAATGCTGACGTTCCGTGGCAATAAGAATTTTCTTTTTAGCCACTTGTTTTTGAATAGTTGATAGTTTCCTTTTAATATTTTTTGGAGTTAATATTTTTTGTTAAAATTTAAAAGTTCGCATTTAAAATGGAACTTTGTCATTGCATGTTGCAGATATAACATAAGAATATTAATTTGATACTAAAATAATATTGTAATGCTTAGAAATATGTAAATAATATATATTAGGCTACATGCTATCTGAATTAAGCACAAGATACTCCTTGTTATACGTTTATATTGCAATTTTCAACAACCGAATAAATGATTCAAGCGATTTAATATGTAATTTATCATTTTATGTATGAAAACTTTTGGAGGAAATCATATTCTACTTTTTTTTTTTTGTTATCTGCTATTTTAATAAGGCGAGAGAGGATGACCTTCCGATAATTGTCGTTTTCAAACTTCAAACAGTCGAACCGAACCATTCAACATGATCTCTATATTAAAATGTACTTGGATATCAAATTTCACATTTTTTGGAATCTTTTACTATTTTTTTAAATAAGTACCATATCATTATTTTTAGATGGTGTATAATCTTCTGAAAAACAATTATTTTTATCTATCTAAAAAAATAGCAAAAAATAAATAAAATTTGATCTTCAAGCACATTTTTATTTGCAGATCATGTTGAGCAGTTCTGATCGTTTATTTGAACTTTCAAAACGGAAATAAGCATGTGGAACATGATTGGGACATGAAAACAATGAGGTCGACGCTCCTTAATTTTTATAAATTTGAATTTGTGTTAAATTTACAAATGTAAAGCGCTCTCAATTTTTTTTGAAAATATATAGTACGAATGATTGTTAATTAGCATGCCTCAAAAATGAAAACGGTACCATTGGAGGTCTCATCCCATGCATGGCATGTACGTATCATCGTTGCCTGGCTATGTTCTGTTGTGTCGTTGTAAAGCATGCAGTTTGTGTTAATCAAACAAAAGCAAATTTGGATCATGGCACGAGGATTCCAAAGATGCTGGTGTCTTATTCAGAGAACAAATCAATTAAAGAGAAAAATGGAGAGAAAATAGACTGAGAAAAGAAAGAAAAGGCTGAGGAAAAGGAAATGGTTTGATTTGTTTTAATTGTTTTGGACAGACCATCATGTCTCATGTTCTGTGTTTATATGACAAAAATAATCAGGCGCCAAATTTAACATGTTCCATGACTACCACCTCATCAACGTCTCCCTAGAATCTAGATAGAGACTTGGGTAACAATGTTTTCTTTTTAAAATTGAGCTTTTTTAATACGTTTTAAAAATTGTTATTAAGGTTTTTAGAATTAATTATAGGCGAAACCATCAAAGAAGAAATTTATTTTTTTTGTTTTTTTTTATCAAGGCTTTTAGAATTAGTTATAGGCTTTTAAAAATTTAATTGTTAATTTATTCTTCATTAATAAAATATGGTGTATCAAATTTGAATAAATTTTATTTAGCCTTTCATCAAATAATTTTAAAAAATTTAATTTGAATTTAAAAGACTTAGGCCCTGTTCGGCACTTTACTGTGCGCGTGGGAAAAAAAATTCATTCCGACTCAGTGAAAAAAACCCCACGCACACAGTACCGTTTTAGTTCAAATTGGACCTGAACCCATTTCCGTTCCCGTTCCCAAGGCGGGGCCGAACAGGGCCTTAATGATGAAGGAACAACTAAATTTTAAGTTTTTTTTCAAATTTAGTGCACGTTATTATCTCAATTATGAAGAACACCTCTACAATTTAACTTTTTAGTTTCAACAATATTTCTTAAAATATCAGGTGGATGTAAAATAAAAATTTAATGTACCTTTAAATCATTTTTGTAAAAGCAAGACTCATTAAGCTCTCTTTTTTATTTAATTTTGAATGGCAAACATGCATCTCCTGTAACTTTTTTTTCCTCCCCTTTTCTATTTTTCTAACTTTCAAAATACTTAAATTGAGATCTGATGACATGGAAAACCAGTATCATCCAACATTTCCGACAAAATTCAGGTGAAAAAAAAAAATAAAAATAAGGCGACTTTTGCATGGCTAAGCTGGAAAGGATGAGACACCTGCCAAAGCTTGTTACCTTTACAGTTCCATAGTATTAATAACACCCTGTAAAATGTGTGCTACTGCTCCGTAGTATTTTGAAAATTCGGATTCAAATGCCGGGTTTTCATGCAAAAGGCATTTGGATTTTTGTTAAAAGGAGGTTTTACAGGTACAGAGACTTCGCCAAATAGAAGCTTTTCAGAGGTGATATGATAGCTTCATATTTTTGTCGTACCTAGTCAATTTCTTACGGGTCGGGTCGGGTCGGAACCGACACATGAAAGGCCAGATTCAAACGGACTTGAAAGTTGAAACATAATTGAACGAGTCGGACTCTAAATGGATTTAAAAAATTAAAGGTTTTCCTTTTCTACAGTCTACAGCCGCTAAAATTAGAGGTTTGAGCGGGATGAATTTTCAAAAATAAATAAATTGTGCAGCTTGTTTAAGAATTTTAAATTTTATGAGTTGGTTCGGTCACGAAACTTTCACACGGGTTTACAGGCTTAATTTCGACCCGAAAGTTTCTCACAATACGTAGAAAATTGAATTATTTTATTTATGTAAAATGAGATTAAATAGTATAGTTAGTCCCCTGTCCTCATTCCTAAATGTGTGAGGTTATAGCAATATGTATATTAAGGAGCATCTAGCTGTCTTTCTGTAACAATTTTTCATTTTGTCTCCTAGTTATTAACTACCTAAGGAACCACTAACTATCTGAGAGGACCGTCTAATATTTGAAAGATTTTACAACTAGCACGTGCAAATATGAATACCTATGCGCGCAAGTATAAATATATAATATATTAAGTATTCATATCTAAGATACTAAGTATTTCGAAAAAAAACTGAACATATTAGTTTTCTTTTATCTCCCTCATCACGCACCCATCTTTTACACGTTTTTAGAGGTGAATTTTTTTCTCCGTTCAATCTCGCCAATATTTCTGACAATATGTGATGAATTTTACGAATCTAAAACTATGAACGTCTTCTACGTAATTTTCTCTTTCAAATGAGATCCATGATGACATATTTTTGAGTTGTCCATCGCACAAGTATTCATACCTCGTTGAGTTAGTATTCATATATCGTCGTTGTGCAAGTATTCATACCTCGTAATGCAACTATAAATAGTTCATGTGTCAAGTGTTTGTACCTAACAGATTTTACCAAAATTTAATATTTTTTTTCATATGGCACTGGATGACATCTGAAAGTATTAATATCAAGTATTGCAAGTATTTATATCTTGTCATGCGGGTGTAAATAATTCATTTGTCAAGTGTTTGTACCTAATAGATTCTATGAAAATTTAATTTTTTTTTCCATATGACACTGGATGATGTCTGAAAGTTTTAATATCAAGTATCAAGTCTTCATACCTCGTTATGCAAGTGTGAATAGTCCACGAATCAAATATTTGTATTTAACATATTCTATCAAAAAAAAAATATCTTATGGCATTGGATGGCGTTTGAAAGTATTAATATCAAGTATTGCAAGTATTCATACATTGTCATGCAAGTATGAATAGTTCATGTATCAAGTGTTTGTATCTAACAAATTCTATCAATATTTTTTTTCTCCTGACATTGAATGATATTTGAAAGTATTAATATCTAGTATTGCAAATATTCATACCTCGTCAATCGAGTGTAAATAATTTATATGTCAAGTGTTTGTACCTAACATAATTTACGATATTTTTTTTGGATAATGTCTGAAAGTTTTAATATCAAGTATTGCAAGTATTTATATCTCGTTATGCAAGTGTGAATAGTTCGTGTATCAAGTGTTTGTAACTAACATATTCTATATAAAAAAAAAAAATCATATGACACTGGATGATATATGAAAGTATTAATATCAAGTATTGTAAGTATTCAGACCTCATCATGCAAGTGTGAATTGTTCACGTATCAAGTGTTTGTATCTAATAGATTCTATCAATATTTTTTTTCTTATGGCATTGGATAACGTCTGAATGTATTAATATCAAATATTACAAGTATTTATACCTCGTTATGTAAGTGTGAATAGTTAATGTGTAAAGTATTTACATGCTCTTTGAATTTCTTGTGAGGCGGAGAAATAAATTGTCATCGTCGCAAGACGAAGTAAGATTGTGCCGAGAACGAGCAACAAAGTCTCATCAGAGAGCGCGGCGGAGATGAGACGGAGGCTGTGAAGGAGAAGAGGAGGCAAATCATTTCTGTCATCAAGAAGGGAGAGAGAGAGAGAGAGAGATGGAGAGTGAAGATGGTCTACAGACTACAGATGATAATTTTCTAAAAAATTTACTTATTTAAAAACATAATATCTGAGAGAAAAAAAAAAGGAAGAAAGAGAAGAGATGGATTAAGGAATGGATAAGACAGTTAATTGAGATGAGGGACAGAATGAGAGAAAGTAAGCCGGAGATATTATAATTACTCATTTTACTAACCTTTTATCCTCATATTAAATAAAAAAAAAAATCTCTTCCCTCTCTCTGGCTCTCTGCTCTCATCTAATAGTCCTAGGTGCATGTCGGAACATAAATAACAATTATTGACCTAACCTGATGGATTCTCCGACCAAAATGACCTAGAGTCAAATATAATATTTTAACTAAAAACAGTAAGTACAAATCAGTGTTGTATATAATGGTATGTACTCGTCAGATAGATAGGGTACCACCAAGCAATTAATTGGAAATAATCAGTGTTGTATATAATGGTATGTGCTCGTCGGATGAATAGAGTACTACCAAGCAATTAATCGGAAATAATCAGTGTTGTATATAATGGTACAAATATAATATTTTCAACTTTGTAAGGGAAAATATGTATTTAAATTTTTTAGAAGGATAAAAAATGAGACTTTTATGTTTTTATATGGATAAGTATGAGTATGGTGTAATGAATTTTAGTTGAAAAAAATACTTAATTTCGATATTTTATAAGGATATACATGAGATTCTTTAAGAAGTCTCAACAATATAAGAACTGAACAAAAGATAGTAAATTTTATCTGAAAAAATAGATTATATTATCTGAAAAAAAAAATAGTTGACCCCGCTAACAAAGCACACGTTGCATCAAAACCAAATTGATTTTGTCTGTGACAGATGTGCAATGATTCTTTATTGCTGATGACAATTACTATCCTAGCTAATTATATTTCATAAAAAAGATAAAATTCCTCCAAATTGATTTATCTGTGACAGATGTACAACGATTCTTTAATGTTGATGGCAATTACCATGTCGATCGCATATTTGGGCTGGGCCATTTTTGGGCCTTATCTGGATTGTTGATCCAACCCAAACGAAGCCTTAAAAGTAAAAAAATAAGCACCGGGTCCGGGTGTTTAAAAAGCGATCCTCAGCCCGAAACCATCAACATTATGCCCTGAGTTTAATAAAATAAGAGAATAAATAATAAAAAGGTAAGTTTTATTTAATAATTATTTTTTATCATTTTCTCTATGCTACTCTAAAATATGACTAAAAAGATTGAACTCATAGAATTTTATTCTACTTGTTAATGCTAAGTTGCTAACTCTGGCCCTGACAATGCTATAATAGATAAAGCTCTTTGCTAACACCAACCTCTAGCTGGGTCTGTCTAATTTGCTGCCGGCAGCAGTTCGGCCAAGTGCTGCCGGGGCTATATTTAGCCGTGTGATGTCCAAACAACAAATTCAAACCGTTAGATGTTTAATCTATACTATAATATACTTGGAGACCAAATTTTACATTTTTTGGAATTTTTTACTATATATTAAGCTGGTTTGAAAACCGCTGTTTTTAGTAAATTTCTGCAACGTTAAAAACAGCGGTTTTCAAACCATCTTAATATATAGTAAAAAAATTCCAAAAAATGTAAAATTTGGTCTCCAAGTAGATTATAGTATAGATTAAACATCTAACGGTTTGAATTTGTTGTTTGGACATCACACGGCTAAATATAGCCCCGGCAGCACCTCGGCCGAACTGCTGCCGGCAGCAAATTAGCCACAGCCCCTCTAGCTCACTACTATATTCTTTTTGTTCTTCTAATTTGTCCTTGTGTTAATTTTAAATATACTGTCACATGATGCCTTCCCTGGAAGTTCAGAAGTGATAAAAATTAGCTGCTAATCTCTATAAGTGTACGATATTGCCTCAAGAATTGACCTATGCTGGTAATCACTGATATGCAATCACCGCAAAAGATTGGCTATCCAATCTCGAGGAAAAAAAATTCAAGATAGGTTAGGTGCTAATTCAAACTTCAAGTATAAGAACTTATATTTTATATTATGTTGTTAATGAGCTTTCTTCACGAATTAAATGTCCAGTTAAATGGCCTCATGGTACACAGGAGAGATGCATTAAATGAATACTTAAATTTGAAAGGTAATAATTAACTCATAGATTTATGCAAAATTATAAGTAACTTTTTTGTTCTAAAATGTACTTAATGGTATACTTTTTTTTCCCCTCAAAGATTAATTCTTTGAATTTCAAAAATCAATTTTCTTATTTGGATTCCAGTAATGTATTGTTGAGAATTGCTGACGAAGTGCAAAAAGTACAATTCAAATCTGACACTAAATACCAGAACTCGGTATTACGACACTGTACCAATTTTCAGTGCCATGATAATGGTATATATCAGAGAGTAGCCATTTAGATATAAATTGGATATTTAGAAAAGCTGAAGAGAAGAAAAAAATCGTATAATTTGACCTACAACCCAACATAGAACATCTTTCATTTTTATTCTAGAAAGTATAATATGCAATAAATGGCAGGAATGAAAGCCTCATAACCCCTGAAACAATGCCATGTGGAATTAAATCAATTGTGAATTCATACTCACTATTAGCATGCCCGAGATATATACATGGGCAACTAAAAGTCTTTTAGCTCCTGCTAAAAAGTCAAATTTTCAGAAATCATCGATCCTGGTATGAAATTCATGTTTGTGGGGGCAACACATTGTCACAGCTATACAACTTTTTTCCTTTTTATATTTTTTCTTTGTCATAGTTTTCTAGTTTCATTTTTTCTATTATTGTAAAATTTAATAATTCAAGTTTTTAAATTTCGTGAAACCATAACTCTTTTTGCAGAATGTCTAAAAAAATTAAAATCGAGTTACAGCGTGCAAATCCGTCTTTTAATAAATTTTGTAAACTTTCAAAAAAAAGTTAAGTAAATCTTTACAAATCGACTAATTTTTATGTAAGCCTCTTATTATTAAAAATATAAAATGGTCATAAATTCGACATATTTTTTTCAGGAAAAAGCAATGCAATATTTTAAAAGATTAATGAAAATTGATAAAAAAAATATGAAATTTATAACTTAATAAATTACAAGTAAATTAAAAAAATTGTTTATTTGATGAAGCAACGCGATACTAATCTCTAGTTTTAACTAAGATCAGCTAACTTTATTTTAAAAATAGTTATCATGTAGGATGTATTGCGTTTACTTAAGAGAAATAGAATCAAGGTGTTTTTGAAGAATAATATAGCACCCTCCAATTATTATACATTTGACTTTACTGGATAAAAATATTTTGTCTTATTCTTGTTACAATTTCCCATAATATATTTCATTTGTATCCTTCTTGATTACTATAATACTCATTGTCCTTATGTGACCTTTCTTAAATTTTCTTACAAATAATTAATAATATTATGCAAATGAATAATTAGATTTTAAGTTTTACCAAAACAAGCTAATAAATTACTTAACAAAACTAATTTTAATAATATAGTTTTGTGGGATTATGAAAGAGTTTGAGTTTAGTATATTCAGACTAATATTACAATACTTATAACAACTTAGTTAATAATAAAAAATATGTAAACAAATCGTTTTTATAATTTTTGTATAATAAATCACAATACTTTTAAATTGATTTACGCCAATGTCTCATATGATGATTTCTTAAAATATAACATAGAATATCTCAAATTTATTTCTTTTAATATATTTTTGTATAATAAAGAGGAACAAATAAACCATAACATCTTAGAATTATTATACATTTGATAGATATAAATGAATTCAACCAGCTCTCATAAAAGGATATATTTTGATCACGAATACTTCATGGGGGAAATCTACATAGCATTCACTATTCTTTGTTAGCTATTGGCATGAATTGTGTGACTACATTTCACATGTTTTTGTTGTTGTTAGTATTTGACATTATTGTCATCAATTGCCTCATATAAAGTTCTATCTCGAATTATATATACATAGAATTCATGAACCGTGCGAAAAAAAAAGAAAAAAAAGAAATTGCATATTCGTTCAGCTTTCAATTCCATTCTTCACAAAAAATATATAAATTTAGTTTCCAAAAATCTATGAATGGCCTCAAAATCGCTTTTATTTTTGGAGGGTTGGTGCTAATAATTGTATTCATGATCTTGACATGAAATCAATTATGATGCTAACTTGTGGCACAAATATGATCTTAGAAAGCGTATATTAGTCTGTACAACGTAATCTCCGTATGAAGATGTACTTATAAATCGAATTTCACATTTTTTTTAGATTTTGTTTACTATTTTTATAGATAGGTAAAAAATTATTTGATTTAGTGATTCTAGACCATTCACAAGTGATTTCTACCGATCTAAAAAAATTGTAAAATGATTTTAGAAAAATGTAAAATTTAGTTTACAAGTATATTTTTATATGAATATTATGTTCAACAATACATATCGATTGTTTGCACTTTAAAAATAAAGATATCTTAAAAAAATATTTCTAATAATTAAAAGCATCAAATGGAATTCCAGTTCGTTTCAAGGCCTCTTGCCTCTTTTTTCTTTTTTTTTTTTTTGTAAATTTGGCAGTGGCTGCCAAGAGGATCCGTATCCTCCCGGGTACCTGATTGAAGACAATTACGATTAGACGGTTTTTTTAACATGACACGAATCTCAAAACAGACCCCCTACAGTCTCCATTGGCACCGGATTGAGTTTGGCCCAAATAAGATTAATCTGGACTGTCTGATCGTAATTGTCTTCAATCAGGTACCCGGGAGGATACGGATCCCTGCCAAGAGCCCTCTTGCCTGCCTCTCTCTCTCAAAAAAAAAATCTTGACAGGTCTCAGTCAGATGTTTCTCCCCCTCTCCATTTTATGCACAGATTAGAGAGTTGTCGCACTGGTATATATATTCTTATTTATAGCATTAAAGTCGTGCAAGAGTCTGATCATAGAAACTGTTTATATGTAGTGCTCCATAACACTAACATTCCTTGGCTTATTATCGTAATTAGCATCTTTATAGGTCAAAAGTTTAATTACAAAATGAGCAAGATGTGGGAGGAAGGAATGATATTTGACCACACACAACCGACCCACCAGAAGCTACCACATGGGTGCCAGAATTATTATTAAATATTATTAATTTATTAAAAACATTATCCATTTTCCTTTCACACTTTGAAAAATCCATCAAATTAATTTAGAATTTCACCTCTCCATTCAATAAAAGGTGGGGGAGTTAATTGCATTGGCGAACAAGTCTGTAGTATTTTAATTAATGTAGGAGAGTAATTAAAGTAAAACATG